>JAWRVF010000403.1:103883-312020 GCA_036785485.1 Physcomitrellopsis africana | reverse complement strand
ATGTCCAAAAGACATGACATTATATTTGAAATGTCCATACCTAGTTTGAAATGTAGTCTTCTATTCATCACTTTTTTTAATACTAACTAAGTTGTATGCTCCTTATAGATCTATTTTTGTGTAGATCTTTGCTTGACTGAGTTGATCAAAAAGTCTTGAAATCAAAAATAAAGGATATCTATTATTGATGGTAATCTTGTTAAGTCATTAATAATCTACACTTATTTGCAACAATCCATCTTTTTTCTTCACAAATAAGATAGGAGCTCATGTTGGAGACTTTGAATGGCTTATAAAGTTCTTAGCCAAGTTTTCATCAATATATTCTTTTAATACAGCTAATTCATTTTGTGATAAATTATAGATTGGTCAAAATGGTGGTTGAGCTCTCCCTTGAAGATTGATTGAATAACTATAAGGTCGATGCTCTGAAAGAATATCTATGTTTTTTTTTTTTTAAACATCTTGAAAGTCTTCATACTAGCTAAGAATACCACTTGTAGTTTTTTTAGCATAAAAAATAGATGTGGCATATATAGCAAAAGATGATCCTTCTTTTGTTGCATGTATGAAAGCTTTTACATCTACCAATAAGAATTTGGATATACTAGAATTATGTATATCTACTTGATTAATAAATTTTTGAATTAAATTACAAAAAAAATTAAGGTTATGAGAAATTTAATCTATCTAAAGATTATATTTTTTTAACAACAATAATCCTAAAATAATTAAATTGGAAAGAAATCTAACTACATTAAAATATTACTATGCTATTATGTTCCTTAATTACTACATCTAAAAGAGCAATCTTATAGATAACATCTTTAGAAGATAACAAATAATTATCTATGACTTCTACATGCATAGATTTAATTTTCTTGACTAAAGATATTTCTTGTTTTTTAACAAAGACTTTGTTTATAAAACAAGCTAAGGCTATTAAATCTAATAAAATAAAGTCTTTATATTTTTTAGGTCTTAAAAATATATCTATTGTAAAACAAGGTGAGGGATCTAAAGAATGAATAGAAACCTTTACAAGGTGTTGTACATGATTCCAATCGTATGATTCCTATTGTAGTTGGAAAAATTTGTTTTTCAACATATTATTATTTTTAGCAACCATACTCATCATTTTGTAATCGTGTTGCTTTTTTGGATAATATTGAATAGTGAGCTTAGTTTCTCAACAATAGAAGTACAAATCTTTTTGACAATGTCGAGTCTTTTTTTATTTGGCGAGAGGTTTAAAATATATTGTATCAATTTATATTGGTTCTAGCTTAGTCAAATAAGTTTTCAAAAAATTAGGAGTTATTGTCATTAATTGACTCGTTCTTTTGCAACCAAATCTATATTTGTGACACCTTTCAAATAAGTGATTGTTGTATGTAATAGCTTGAGCAATAAATTGTTCCAAGGAATCCGCTTTTGGCATTGTTAATAACAAATCTTTGACGTTATTCTTCAACCTATAACAAAATTGGTTGATAAGGGCTTTATCATTCCACTCCACATTATAAATAAGGTTTTAGAATTTTACAACATATATTGTGGCTAACCATTGTCATGTGGCATGATCTTTTATTTAAAAATATACTAAGTATCTGACTATAGAGAATTTTCTTACAATTTATTAATAAGACTCTAATAAATGATTTGTTCTTAATAAAAAAGATAAATAATACAAAGATATTATAAAAAAAATTATACTAATATAAAATCCATTTAGTATTCAAATAGGTTTTCATATAAAATCTTGGCTCCTAAAAAAAAATTTTAGATTGTATAAAAGACTGAAATTGCAATAATATCCTTCAATAGCTTATTCATCTGCAAGGATTTATTTCTTTTTAAATTTTAGAATTTAATAAATCTTGATCTAATTATTTAGTTTCTATAAAATTTTCTTCAAAGTCTAGATAATATCTTTAAGCTTCACCACAAAAAAGAATCAATCGTAGATTCACTTTCAATCATCTAATATCTTAAAAATCCTAGCAGGTGCTTAAAACCCTAGTTGAGAGACACTTGAGTACTATTTTCCTCATTTCTCACAAATCCAAAACTCTAATACTACAAAAATTTTATATACAATCCTATGATATAAATATATATACTTTTAAAATTTTTGAGCCAAAAACTTATCAAATTGCTTTAGATATAGCTCAAAACATAACCACTAATTAAACGGGTTTATTTATTGCCTTTGATTACAAGCATTGACTTCAACTTCCAATATCTCCTTTATTTAAGCTTAGATTTCATTAAGCCATTTATAAAAAATATAGCCAAGAAAGTTTTCTTTTTAATCCTAGTCGTTGATCTTATATTGCTTTTTGTATGCTTGAGTTATATCCAAAAGAGTGACAATAGGTATAATTTTGACACCTTAACTTTGAGTGCCTATATCTTCTTTATAAAAAATCCAAAGTACATGAAATTTGTACCAAAACTATAGCCAAAAATCCAAACTTGCTGATCCTAGCCTTTGATGTTCAAATCCTTTCAAAAAACAAATCCAAATTCTTAATAAGTCCTTGAATAGCCTCCTTAAAGTCCATTGGGTATGATTTTTGGGCAATAGGAATAGAGACTTCTATCATCCTTCTCTATTCATCCACATGGATAGCCTAACTATTCCTTTTCATATTAAAAATCTCTTTTTAATTCTTTTTTTTATAAAATTTATATAATATATATTCTAAACTCCAAATAAAAGAAGTAAAGAAGATCTCAAGGATCACTAATGTCTAATAAAGGTGACTTAAGATATATAAAAGTTATTATCAATATAAAATCAACCTCAAAAATATCTATCAAAAGATAATAAGGTTGTATAAACCTCAATAATAGCTCTTTTAATGGATCCTTTCTAAACTAATAATCTAATCATATTTTGTAATTAATAAAATCTATTGATATGATTTTCACTTAGTTGTGTAATAAATTATATATTAAATATATATATACAATATTTTCACATTATAGCCAAACTATAACATGATACCATTATTTTTATTATAAAGATAAGAGCTTGGTCTCTGCTAATTTTTTTTTATTACTTTTTTCAAATATGGCTGTAAACACTTTGAAGAATGAATTCAAATCATAAAGAAGTCATGAATCTTTTTCCATCAAAAGTGTAAACCAAGAAAGAACACTTTTAAATAAAAGTGTGTCTATAAATTCAACTTGAATAAATCCATTAGGATATTAGAAAGGATGTAATCTTAAATAAAGCTTGACTTATTACAAAAATCCTTGAAATTTTGATTTTCTTCCATCAAACTTCTCAAGCATATTAATTTTTGCCTCCTTCACATTGATAGAAGTAAGGCATCTTGGATTTGCTTACAAAGTGGCTTTACTTGCTTTCGTCAATTGTACAACTTCTTGGAATAGACTCTGGACTTCCATAGATTTTTAATAATAATGCTTCTATAATTGGCATTAGCGATGTGTAAAATTTCCACCCTAAAAGTCCACCCTAAAATTTCCACCCTAAAAGTGTTGACAAATTCTTGAAGATCTATAATAGTTACAAATTTATTCTTACTTTTGTTAAGTGTAGCATCCATGATCTTTCTTTCCATCTTAGACAACTTAAAAACTCTACAATTTGAATTAGAAGAAGATAATTTACAACCTCTAATATCAAATAAAAATTTATATAAAGAAGGATAATTCACTCTCTTTTAAGAAAAAAAATTAAGGATAGAAAACAAAGAATATTAGTTTGAAAATAAATAGTCTACAATCTTCAAAAATAATAATAAAAGTGAAGTAATTTATTCACTTTTTAAATACAAAATAAGAATAATAAATCTTTATTCTTATCAAACTATCAAGGATATGAATCATAAAGGAATAAAATGTCAATACATTCTACTATCAGTCAAAAGAATAGAAAGTCATTCAAAGATGAAATAATATTAAAATTAGAATAGCTATTGCCAAAGACAAGAAGATTAGAGATTCTTGAAACAAGACTCAGAACAAGAAAGGCATTAACAAGAGTGAAGAAGGTTTCACTCTTGTCTCTATATATACTATTTACTTAAGAGTTACATGACAACATTCTATAGGACCTCCAATATGTGTCCAATTTGCAAGACATGTGTCAAACTTGCAAGACAAGTTTTTTATATGTATGCCACGTACTTAGCTTATTCCACAAGCTACCAATATGTGTGACATGTGGCTAACTTATTGGCTAAGTTTTTAATCTACCAATCACCTAAAGACATGCATAAAGATAAAACCATATTTATAACGCTTCTAAGAAGCTTTTTTATAAGATATTAATAAATTAATCTATTTTTACTTACTTCTATCTATGTATGTTATCTAAATAATTATTAGAATAAATCTTATGTCCGTGATACATTCAATAAGAGACATAGAAAATACATAGTGCATCTTTATTAATTATTATAATTAAAATTAATATGCAATTAGATTAAGATATTTTTGAGTAAAAAATAAATAAAATATTTAATAATATAACTTTTTAAAAGGTTGATTAATTTTGATATCACAAAAAAAATTATCATATCTTATTATTAATTTTAAATAGAAGTTTTTTTTTTTTTTTTTTTTTTTTTTTTTAACAAAAATATTTATATTAGGTATTTATTATTCTTTAAATCTTTTTTGACTAAGTTTAATTATTATATAAAGTTTTATTATTTTACTTGCTAAATCTTCTACTACTAGATTTTTAACTTTTGAAAAGTCAAAATTATTAAATTGTCAGTGATAACCACAATTGACACAAAATGGTATTAATTAAGTAGAAGAATATATAATATTACTATATAAAATTTTTGCTAATAGCATAGAATTTTTTGATTGCCATAGTAATAAGTGATGCTACATCATGAATATTATTTCAATACTTTATTTATATATTT
Organism: Physcomitrellopsis africana; assembly: GCA_036785485.1. NCBI lineage: Eukaryota > Viridiplantae > Streptophyta > Bryopsida > Funariales > Funariaceae > Physcomitrellopsis > Physcomitrellopsis africana. Next base: position 307,101 of record JAWRVF010000403.1, on the reverse strand, counting down.
AATTTTTTTATTAATTTATTGATAAAAAATTAAAAATAATTTCATATTAAATTTTAATATATTAAAAAGTGTCCTTCAAAATCTTAATACAAATTGAGATCCTTGATCAAATATAATATTAGTTAAACTTCTATAATACCAATAAAAATTATTTTAAATTTAAAATTTTTTTGTTAATAATAATTTTAATATATGATATAAAATATCATTTTTACTAATCAATCTACTATTATAAATATAAAATTATAAGAATATGTGATTAAAAGATCTATGGTAAAATCTATTGAAACAAATGATTAAAGATATTTTAAAATAATTAGAAATTGAAGATGCCTATAAATGTTTTTTTTAAAAATAAGTTTTACAAGATTAAACAAATATTTTAACAATTTTATATATTTGAAGCTACTATAAATCTCATAAAATAAACTTCAAAGTTTTATTGTATCCAAAATATTTTGCAATTAGAAAATCATGTAATACTTAAAATATACATAATTATACTTGACATTTTAAAATATGTAAACACTCTTTGTAAAAGAAAAATTATCTTCAAAATCAAATTTTACTAGAATTATCATGAAGGTTATTTTTAATATTTTAAAGAAGAAGGTTGATTGACATACTTGAACAAATTTCATCAAGAAAAGTAGTGTCAAGTTGGATTGTTTAGTTTATAATTTAAAGGTAAAATTGTTATGATTTTAAAAGAATTTTTTATTTATTTGTCATATGAAACTTTTTTTTTTATATATATATAAGATAGGAATGTCTATACAAGACATTTAAAAAGCCTTAGTTTTTTTTAAGACATTGTATGACATTAAATACAAATTATAAAAAAGACATATTTCAAAATATTTAGCAATAATTTAAAATATATGGTGACATGAAATATCCAAACTTCTTATAATGAGTATAAATTGTGACTCAATAATCAAGACCCTCTTAATAATGATGTTATTTTTGAAACAAATCTACCATAGTAAAAAATTCAAGATCTATTAAATAATTTTTATTAAAAATTCTTTATATAATGTATCTTCTCATTTATCTAAAGAAGGCCATGTCTTTTTTAAGGCCCTCCATTTTGATTCTAATATAATAAAGATTGAAATAATCTAAATAATTTTTCATGTAATTTCACAAATAATACTTTTTAAAATAAATTTAATGGCTACTTATCCTCTATTTTGTAAAGACCAACTATTAATAATAAGATGGTATAAAGTAAAAAGAAAAAATTTAATGACTAACTCTTAGAACTATGATATCAATAAATATTTGTTAAAAATTTAGTCATTTTTTTATTAATAATAGATTTCATACAAGACAAAAAATATATTATTTTAGTTAGAAAATCATCTCTTATAAAATAGAGAATTAAAAATCCAAGATGACAAAAATTTAGTAAATAAAACAAAATAAGATATATATTTTTTTATAAAATAGATAAAAGTTTAAAAAGTCCATACAAAAAATGACATGGAGTTTTTTTTATTAAAAGTAGGTGAAACAAGATCAAACAAATGCTTTAACAACTTTCTATATCTAAGTTACTAAAAATCTTTACAAATAAGTTTTATTTTTTTAGTGTATATAAAATATTTTGCTACTTAAAATTTATGTTATGCTTAAAAGACATAAAATTGTGCTTGATTTTATAGAAAATATAATTTTTCTTTATGATAAAATAATTTATATTTAAAATTAAATTTACAAAAATTATAATTAATTTTTTTAATATATTAAAAAAATAAGAGAATTTTTTTTCACATGCTTTCACAAACTTTATCAAGATATGTAATATCAACTAAAATAATCAATTTTATAGCTCAAAGCTAAAAATGCTTTAGTTTTAAAAAGATAAATTTTTATTGACTATATACAATATCTTTATTTTTTTAGTAAAAAATAAGAATGTCTAAATAGAGCACCTAGTAATCTTATTAGCTTCTATAATTTTATATAATATAGAATATAAATTGACAGAATAACACACTATCATATGACATGATTTTCAATCTATGAATACAATGGATACCTAATTGTAGAGAATTTATCTATAACTTATTAGCTAGGTTTTGATAAGTTATTTGTCTTTAATAAAAAGAACAAATAAACACAATAAAATTTTTAAAAATTTTTATCAGTAAAAATTTCTTATTTTTAAGTAAATTTGTACATAAAGTTTTTTTATGGCATCTAAAAAATCCTCGGCACCCCTTTCTATTCCAAATGATAACTAACCAATTTTTGATGAATTAGATTCTTAATAACTACCAAGAAAATCCATAATCTCTTTTCAAAATCTTATCTTTATGCCAAAATTTTATTATAGCTCCATATATCCATCTTTTCATCTCCATAAAGTCTTGGCTCCCTAAAAACTCCTTTAGTATGTACAAAATCCTTCAATATCTTATTCACTCGCAAAGAATTGATTTCTTCTTGAATTTTAAAATCCAAAAATTCTTAATTCAACAGTTTAATTTTTGTCAAATTTTTTCAAAGTATAGCTTATACCTTTAAGCTTCATCATAAGAAAAATCAAATATAGATTTGCTTTTGATTGTTTGATATCTCAAAAATCCTAACAAGTATTTAAAACCTTTGTTTATAGACATTTGAGCACTATTTTCTTCATATCTCAAAAATCTAAGATTTTAATACCACAAAATTTTTATATATAGCTTTGCAATATGAAAATATATATTTTTGAAAATTTTAAGCTAAAATCTTATCAAATTACTTAAGATATAGCTCAATACACAACCATTAATTAAGCAAGTCACTTATTGCCCTTAGATTGGAAGTGCTAACTTCAACTCCCAATATCTCCTTAATCTTAGATTAGAATTTATCAAGACACATATATAAAATGCAGTCAAGAAAGTATTCTCTTCAATTCTGGTAGCCAATGCTTTATTGCTTTCCATATATGTGGGTTATATTCTAAAAAATGACAATAGATACAAAATCAACACCTTGACTTTGAATGCCTATATCTCCTTCATAAACACTCCAAATCACTTAATTTTTGTACCAAAACCATAGCTAAAAATCTAAACTTACTAATTATAACTTATAATGTTTAAAATTCTTCAAAAGAAAAATCATAATTCCTAATAAGGCCTCAAATAACTTCCTTGAAATCCATTAGGCATGACTTTTGGCCAATAGAAATAGAGATTTCTATAATCCATCTCCATTCATCCACATGGCTAGCTTAACTACTCTTTTTGATATAAAAAATCCCTTTTCATTCTTTTTTCTAATAAGATTTATATAATATGTGTTCTAAATATCAAATAAAAAAAATAAACAAGACTTCAAGATTCACCAATGTCTAACAAAGGTGACTCAAAATATTTAAAAATTATTATCAATATAAAATCCACTTCAAAAGTCATTACCAAAAAAAAAAATTAAAATTGTACAAACCTCAATAGTAGTCTTTTAAAACAAATTCCTTTCAAAATAATAATCTAACCACATTTTGTAACCAGCTAAAATCCACTAATATGGCTCTCTTTTAGCTGTGTAGTAAATTATACATTAAATATCTATGTACATTATTTTTACAAAGTAGCTGAATCACAACACAACAATGCTCTAACATGCTTGGCAATAATTTAGGATACAAATTGATATGAAATATCTAAAGTTCTTGTAATCAATACAAATTACATTAGAACTTTCTTGTGAAGATGATGTTATTCTAAAATTAAATTTGTGATATTAAAAAGATTTATGTCTTAAATTTCATTATTAATCTATGATGTTAAGATTTATTTTATATTAAAAAAAAAACCATAGAATAAAGTTCATTATTTGCATATTTTTTTGATAAATTTATAATTAATATAAATTCTAATATATATATTTTTTTTCTAAAAATTAGATTTGAAAAATCTAAAAGATATATATTAAGAATTATAGTAAAATTTATCTTTTAAACTTAGAAATATTATTTTTAGATTTTAATTTTATTTATAAAAAATTAAGATGATTTTATAGATAAAAAAATAAATTAGAAAAAATTCTTGATAAATATCTAATAATAATCTATAAATTTTATAAAACATTAAATATCATGGATAATTTTTAGAGTTATTTGATCTATAATAATTTGGATTTTAAAGTAATTATTTGTAAATAATAATTTAAAATAATATGTCTTAAGAATTTTTTTAATTTATGTAATATTTATATTTTTCCTAATTGTCATATAGTCATGTATCTTTGATTTTTGTAATTAAATTAAAAATATTTTCAATAATATTTATATTCTTAAAATTTTATTTAATAATATATGATAAAATCAATTATAAATTAAAAAATATATTACTTATTAAATACTAGAAAATAGTTGGTCATTTTAAGTTTAAAATATATAAAATTATATTTAAAATAGCCAATCCTATAATGAATGTCTTTATTATTTCAATAAAAAAATTAAGCAAAAATAAATAGAAAAATATTGGTGGTTAGATAATATCCTCCTCAAAAAAAATTAAGAATTTTTAAAAAATATAAATTAAAGTTCTAGATTCATTTAAATATATCATGTGATTATTTAAATTTTTTTATAAGTTTTTTATTTTTTTAAAGCCCTTATAGAAGCATCCTACAATTAAGACACTTAAGCCACAATCCTTGTGCTTCTTGGGAAGCTTCTACAAAGCCTTTTTCATACAACTTCTTAGTACAAATGAAGACAAAATTGAGGTTATCTTCAATCTTATTAGTAAATTTCTTGTGTTTTGTCTTCATTCAACATTCTTTAGTTTCTTTTTATTTGAAAATCTGATTCTTTTTTATTTCATATTTACATATATTCTTTAATTATTTTTTTCTTTCTCAATAATACATGAATGTAGTTTTTCTTCAAATTTTATCTTGATTTATATTCTTAAAAATCTTTAATATAAAATAAAATCTTCTATTTTTATTTATTTATTTATTTTTATATATACTAAAATATAGGCTCTTTATAAATAAATTTTAGAATAATACTTAGTATTACTTAATTGGTTAAAAAATCCTAATATAAAAATAATAGATAATAATTTTTGATGTTTAGTTTTTAAAATCTATTATAATATACACATATTTGTATAAATTCATCTTTTTTCTTTTCAAAATACATCAATGCATCTAAAAAAATTTAGATTTTAAATTAAATTCTTTGTAAGATTTTTGTCAATTTTTTTTCAAAAGCTATTAATTTAAATTATAATAAATTATAGATTAATTCAATATTGATTAAATTTATTTTTGAAGGTTAATTGTTAAATTATAAAAATAAGCTAAAAAGCAATAATATTTTTTTACTCAAATACATCTTAATATTTTAATAAAAAATAGAAATTATTCATTTAAAAAAATTTCTTTTACAAAAAATTTACATAGATTAATTTTCTTCTTGTATAATCTATATTTTATTGATTAATGTATGATTTGCATTGTGTTCTCTATATATTGATTATTTTTCTATTATAAATAGATTTAAGTTGTTAATTACAAAATCTTGTTAATCTAAAGATGGTGAGATTAAAAACTAAAACACATCTATTTAATAAATTCATAATAAACATGATCTAAGATACTTAGATTGGATAACTAAGAAGTTAGAATTCAATGCCAAGTTAAATTTGATTAATGAATCATCAAAATTTAGATCTAATTCCATCAAAATTCTTTAAGAGAACAATTCTTAGTTCTTTAGTAGATGCAATTATATTTCCATGAAACACTTGAAATGATAGATTTATTGAAGAGATTCATTTTACCTTTGTATATTCTTTATTAGTTATTTTTAATATGTATTGAGACAATATAAAAAATTGATGCATAGAAAATATTAATTGTCTCATTTGTTCTTGCATTTTTATTATAAAATTTTATTTTTCTACTAATTTTTTTATGATTCTAATAACTTAAGAAATTTTATAAATTAAAAATATATAAAGTCATATTTTAGAAATAAAATTAATCAAAAGAAAGATAATTATCAATCATTAAAATATTTTAATTATTTTAAAATTAAATCATAGTATATTTTTTTATTAAAAACATCAAGCTTTATTAATGATTATTATGGTCTTATCAAACTATCAAAAAATATTAATTTGAAGCAACTTTTAAATTAAAAATATATTTATGTATCATTTAAAAAAAATTTTTATAAATTTTATAAAAAAGAAAAAATTGATTTCTAATTATAAGATAGAAAATAAATTTAAAAATTAAAACTTGATTAATTAATAATAAAAAAGATAAATATATATATATATATATATATATATATATAGAAATAATTAAATAATTTTAAATTTAGATTATAATATAAAAAAAGTATCAAAAAGATTGAAGATGGTTTTAGTCATATTTCTATATATATTAGTTATCAAACATGTTATATAGAAACTTCTTAATAACCACAAAATTTTTGGTCCAAGTACCTAAGATGTAGATTGCTTTTATGATGATTATCTATAAATAAAAAACTCCTAAAGAAAGTTTATATAGCTACATGGCATATCTAAAAGAATCTAAAAGATCTAATTTATATCTAAGAAACTTCTTTAATATTTTTTGAGAGACAATGATTCAAAAAACTATTTTAATATTGATATATTTCAAAAAGAATGATGTATTATAGCTGAACTATAGTGAATTATAACATAAGATTAATATAATAAATAAAATATTCTATTATAGCTACCAAATGGACCTATATTCAAAAGAATCCATCAAGTAACTACGCAACTATGATTAATCCAATTTGGAACAATTTTAAAATAATTTTTTAAATGTGGTATTTAATTACATATCAATACTTTGTAGGACCTCCTTTGATCTTCATAATTGCTTCCAACCTCTTGGACATACTTTTGATTAACTTTTGGTATAAAATTGCTTCAATTTTATTTCATTCTATAGCTATTCTTTCTTATAATTTCCAAGCTCTTTTTGGTTTTGTCACCTAGGTATTGAGCTGGCGTTTGATATACTCCCAAAGATATTCAATAGGATTAAGATTAAGAAATTAAATAGATTAGTCTATTATTTTAATCCAATGATAATTAGACTATTTTCATGTCAATTTTGAGTTGTTCTTAGGATTGTTATTTTGCTAAAAGATCACCTCTTCTTCAAAAATACCAAATTATTTAATGCTAGGAAGCAGATTTTTTTCAAGAGTTCCCGCAAATTGCTTGGTATCCATCATCCTCTCAATCTTTGCCATTCTTCCAATTCCATTCTATCCCATACACCTTCATATCATTATATTTTCACCTCCATACTTGACTATTTTTTGGATCTTCTTATTAAGTAACGACCAACTTTTTTATTTTCACATTTATTTAATGTTATCTAATACAAATCTATTGATTTTCATCTCATCTGACCAATTAATCCTCTTTTAATCCTCTATAGTCTATTCTTTGCACTTTAGAATAATGACAGATAGTAGTGGTTTTTTTTTCTTCACCATGACCTTCATATTGCATTTTTGGAAGACATTTTAAATTATTTGGGTCGGCATAAGATTATTGATAATGTTGTTAAGGTTTTTGGTAATCTCAATAGCATTTTCAACCTTCCTAATGTTGATTTGGCTAATGATTACTCTTTCATCTATTATAGTGAGTTTCTTTGGCTTGTCTCTTTTACGGTTCTTCCTGTTAAGAGTGACTTTATTTACTAGTCTAGAAATAATAGCTTTATTGCAATTAAATTCAAAAGCAATCTAGCTATAGGATTTTTGAAAATAAAGAAGAACAAAGATGATATTGTTTTGGAAAGAATGGAGAATGAATCTCATAATTATCTAAGGAATTGTCAAGGATACAAGAATCTCACAAAAAAATATGTCAAGATCAAAGACAAAGAATAAGATTGATAGCAAGAGTGGTTCCAAAAATTCCTATTTATACTATAATAAAGATTCTAAAAATCTATGGAAGCTTCTAGAAATCTTTTGAAATTTTTAGAAATTTAAAAAAGCTTTTAGAAGCCTATGGAATTTTCTAGAAGTCTATAAAAGATTCTATAAGTACCTAAAAGATTTTTAAAAATTGTAGAAGGTTCTAAAAGATCCTAGAATATAGTAATTTAAAATATGTCCATGACAAGAATTGTAATTGAGATGGTACTTTTATAAGTGCTAATAAGCATTAATGATGTCATTAGATCAGTAAAAATATTATCATAGTATATTTTATAATAATAAAATGATATAATGCTGAATAATTGATAGGAACTAATAATTAGATATCACATTCAAAATATTATTTTAATATTGCTCCAAATTGAATTGGTCATAGCTCTGTAGTTTTTCAATAGATTCTTTTGAATATGGACCTACTTAGTAGCTATAAAGGATTATTTTATTTGCTACATTAACTACATATTATAATTCATTAGAATTTACCTATAATACATTATTATTTTTTAAATATATTAATATTAAAATAAAATTTTAAATCATTATATATTATTATCTAATATATTTCTACTTATTTTTACTTATATCTATTGACTTAAGTAATATAAGCATCCAATATACATATTTTTTGCTTAAAAATCAAAACCTATTTAAAAAAAGTGATGGAATACATCCTAGATTTTAAGATTTATTTTGAATATTGTTTGTAATTTTATAAAATAGATATATGAGTTTATAAAATCTTATAGTTATTTATTTCAAAAAGACTTATAAATATATTTTTTATTTAAATTATAAAGATATTTTTTGTAATTTTTAATTTTTAAAAAATATATAAAAATATAAATTTTTATTTATTTTTATATTTATCTTTAAAAAAAATCATAAATGGTTTTATAACCTTGATAAAATTGAGCTTGAATTAGCTTTAATATGTAAGTATTTTTATGTAATTTTAAAAAAAATTAATTATAATTTTTGATTATAAACTAATTATTAAAATTTTAAATTATTTATAATTTTAATAATTTAAAAAAAATAAAAAATAACTAATTAGAATATGCATATTATCATATGTTAGATTTTTAAACTATTATAATATAAACTTATAATTAGCCTCTATATAAAGCTTAAAATTAATTTATAAATAAAACTATCTTAATCTTATTGATTATTTTTTAGATTTAGGTTTGATTTTTTTTAGTTTAATTTTTAATTTTTTAATTTTTTTTATTAGCATATTCAATTAAAAAATATTTTAGGTATTAATATATTCTACATTATATTTTTTTTAATATCATTTGATTTTTATTTTTTTTAATATATCTATTATTCTTTTTATTCAACCTTAATATTATAATATTTGCTTTAAAATCTTCTATCAAAGACATAAGAATATAGAACAAGAGACTTAAAACCAAGATAAGGTTTCCAGAAGAAACCAATAAGAACTTGAATTAAGTAGATGAGTATATGAACAATACGAAGAAAGGTGAATTAAAACTCCAAGAGATGAGTTGTTGAGACTATAGAACTCTTCAACTTTAACCCCTATATATATTCATGTCTAAGATGCTTTCTAAGTGACTTCCATCAAATTAAAAAGCTTCTTGAGCACCTTCTATCAACTGAGAAGCTTTTTGAATTCATTCTACTAATTAGAAAGCTACTTGAGCTCCTTCTATTAATTGGGAAGCTACTTGAGCTCCTTCTATTAACTGGGAAGCTTCCTGAGCTCCTTCCACTAACTAAGAAACTTTTTAATTAACTTTTATTAATTAAAAAGCTTCTAAAATGTTCTAAAAGGTTCTATAAATCTCTAGAGTGTATATTCCTAACATTACTTCTTTCTTTAGCAATGAGTCCTAATAGGAGCTCAAACTTATTACATACATAAGAAATCAAGAATACGTTGTATTAGTGAAATTATATATTCTGTTCTCCATTTTTAAATAATAGATTCTATTGGTCCTCAATGAAATTGCCTATGGCCTTGAGCTAGTATCTCCAATTTTGAAACATCCCATCCAAGGATTTGATCTTCATTGTGGCCTTCAAAACATCTTCCAAATAAGATCTCAAGACTAAAAGGATTCATCTTTCCAAGCTCTAGCAATATCACTGAAGCTCGAGCATTGGAATCAAGACCTACATGGTTAGATCTTGTTCCGAATGGTTCCAACCAAGGTCATATTTGGTATTGAAATGTATTGTCCTCACTTCGTTCAATTGAAGGTTGTGAAAATTGTACTAGTTTGTTCAAAGCTTGCCTTGTTGTATGACGTGGTCTTCTATCTGGGAATACACTAGGTACCTGGTTGTGGAGAGTTTATTTGAAACTTGATGGCAAAAATCCACCAAGTGATTTATCCTCAATAAAAAGAACAAATAATATAAAGATCTCACAAAAGAGAAGTTATCTTTATAAACCCTCTTGTATTCAAGTAGGTTTGTACAAAAAAGGTTCAAATTTCCACATAAATCCTTCAAAACTTTATTCACCTACAAGGAATTATTTCTTTTTAATCTTTAGAGTCTAATAATTCTTGATCCAACTATTCAATTTCTATAAAATTTAATTCAAACTATAGAAAATCTTCTTAAGTTTCACCACAAGAAAAAATCAATCATAAATTCATTTCCAATCATCCGATATCTCAAAACTCCTAGCAGATGCTTAAAACCCTAATTTAGAGACACCTGAGTACTATTTTTCCTATATCTCACAAATCCAAAATCCTAATGCCACAAAATTTTTTCACATAGTCTTTTGACATAAACATGTACACTTTTAAAATTTTTGAGCCAAAAATCTGTGAAATTGCCTAAGATATAGCTCAAAATATAACCACTAGTTAAGTAGGTCACTTACTGCCCTTAAGCCTATAAGCATTGACTTCAACTCCCAATATCTCCTTCACCCCGGCTTGGATTTTATCAAGTCACATATGAAAAGTGTAGCCAAAAAAGTGTTCTTTTTAACCCCAGTCGCTGATCCTTGATTGCTCTTTGTATGGGCGAGTTATATCTAAAAGAGTGACAGTAGGTCTAAAATCAATACCTTAACTTTGAGCGCCTATAACTTCTTCATAAAAAGTGCAAATTACACAAAATGTGCACCTAAACCAGATCCAAAAACCTAAATCTTATGACCCTAGCCTCTGATATTCGACTCCCTTCGAAAAACAAACCCTAATGCCTAATAATTCCTCAGGCAGCCTCCTTGAAGCCCATTGGACATGATTTTTGGCCAATTAGAATAGAGATTTCTATCATCCACCTCTTTTCATCCACATAGATGGCCAAACTACTCTTTTTAAACTAAAATCCCTTTTCTAATCTTTCTTCTTATAAGATTTACATACTTTGTGCTCTAAGCACTAAATAAAAGAAATAAACTAAGATTTTTAGAGTCACTAATGTCTAACAAAAGTGACTTAAGATATATATAAGTTATTGTCAATATAAATCAACCTCAAAATCACTACCAAAAGAAAATAAGATTGTATAAACCTCATTAATACCCCTATTGAGTAGATTCCTTTTAAATTAATCTAATCATATTTTTGTAACCAATGAAATCCATTGTTATAGCTTTCATTTAACTGCATAGTAAATTATACATTAAATATATATGTACAATTTTTTCACATGGTAGCCAAATCACAATACAACAACGGTGCAAATAAATCTGCTGAGTCTTATTCTCTCTATGCTTGAAGGTTTGACATGGTGACTAACTTGCTTCTACCACTCTATTCTATCTTAGAAGAGACGAGTATATATAGATGAAGACTTTATTTTAACTCTTCTCCTCTTCATGAGTATTCTTTGAATTCAATCTTCACTAAAAAATTATCATTGAATATGTTTGGGTTTGTGAAGATAGAGTTAATGAAATTCCTATACCTTTTGAGGTACATTGGCAAGATTTGTAGCTGATTCCTATATGCGCTCAATAATATCATAGCACCGCCAATGAACAAGATATTCCAATTTGTCCCACTTTTGCTATGAATCAAGTACCTTTTCAATCTTGTACTCTTTATGGTCTTCAATTTTGATACTAGATGGTAATTTTTGTACCCTTCTTGGAATATGCGACTCCTTATAAGTTCTAAAAGAGAGACATGAAAAACTAGATATAGCTTCATAATAGATAGTAATTCTAACCGATATGCCATTGGATTAATTTACTTCTGGATAAAAAATGGTCCTAACCTTTGATAGTCCAACTTATCGCATGGCTATTTAATCTTGATTTTCCGTTGAAGAAGCCATACCTTATCTCCAATATGAAAAGTAGGTGGTTGATTCCTAAATTTATCTACACATGCCTTGTAAGTATCTTGAGCCCCTTGTAATTGAAGCTTTAAGGTTATTTGGTATTACGATAGTTGCTTTGTAAATCCATCAGCCACTAGATTGTTATTCTTTGGCATACTCTACAAATCAAGCTTCGGATGATATTCATAGTTGGAATAAAATGGTGTTTGTTGATTTGAAGCATGAATAGTATTATTATATATAAACTCTACTAATGGTAGATATGAGATCCAATCGTCTTGTTGATAATTAATGCTGCATTATAAATACTACTCCAAAATTTTATTAATTTGTTCTGTTTGGTTGTTAGTTTGAGGATGGAAAGTCAAAGAAAGTTTAATATCTACCTTTAACATTTCAAAAAGATATTTCTAGAACTTAGATATGAATTGGGATCTTCAATCACATATGATATCATCTGATATGTCATGATATTGATATATATTGTCAAGAAAGAGCCTTGCCATTTCTTCACTAGATGCAATTTTTTTGTAAGGGATAAAATGAGCCATCTTTATGAGTCAATCAACCACTACAAAGATATTATCCAATGAATTGGATGGCGATAGATCTATGATGAAGTCCATGAAAATAAAAGACCATGATTGTCTTGGCACAAGCAAGGGTTGTAAAAGTCCATAAGGGAATATTGATGATTTTTAAATCTTGAATAAATGTCGCAAGAGAGCACAAAGTCTTTCATTGCCTTTCACATTTGAGGCCACCAAAAATCTCAAGAAATAAGTTCCAAGGTCCTGTTAAATCCAAAGTAATCTATAGTAGGAAAATTATGGCAAGATTAAAGAATGCACAATTGTATTGATCCTTCTGGGATATACAAACATTCTTCAAAGTATAGAAGGTCTTCTTCAAATTTGAACTTATCAATATTTTTTTTCAAGCAATGCTTGATATTAAAGGCCAAAACATCATTAGTGATTGCAACAAGCACCTCATTGAGGAAACTAGGATTGATAGGCGCTGATGTAATAGTGATACAAAGACAAAATTATTTTGAATTCAACAAAATTATATATTATTGATTAAATGTTGTTTCTCCTATCTTTGATACAAGATATGATCTCCTTGATAGAACATCAGATAATTCTTATTGCTTTGGAGGCTGATAAGTGATGACAAAGTTAAATCGAGATAGCAACATATTCCATCGAGCTTAGCGGCAATTAAGAATCTAAGCTCATATAAAACATTCTAAATTCTTGTGGTCTATATATACAACCACAAGATACATTGCTCCTTCAAGAAAATGATGCTATTCTTGAAAAAAATCCATAATAGCAAGAAACTCTTTATTATAGATTTTATAATTAATTTTAGGAGTAGAGAACTTTTGAAAATAAAATGTAACAAGATAGAATTTATTGTCTATATCTATTTGTAAAAATATAGCCCCCAATGTAAAATTTGAAGCATCAATTTCCATATAGAATGCCTTTGTAAAGTCTAAATGCACCAATATTAGGACTGTAATAAACACCGTCTTAAAATCTTAGAATGCCTTCTTCGCTTGAGGCCTTCATTCTAACTTATCCTTACATGTCTATTGAATAAGAAGGGCGGCAACTTGAGAGTAATTTTTGATGAAGATCCGATAGAAGTTAACAAATCAAAGAAAACATTGTACGTCTCTTACAGTCTTGAAAATGGCCCATTGCATAACTACTTCTACCTTCTTAGGATCCATTGTCAAACCCTCAATAGATATGATATATCCCAAAAATTCTATCTTAAATTGATAAAATACTCATTTTTTTGGTTTGGCATACAACCTTTTATCTTGCAACTTTTATAATACCAATTTGACATGCTCCTCGTGTTCCTCCAAATTTTTTGAGTAGATCAAGATGTCATCAAGATAGATCACCATGAATTTGTCCAAATATTTTCAAAAGATATCATTCATTAAATATTGAAAGATAGCGGGTGCATTTATTAGTCCAAAAGGCATGTTATTATATTCAAAATATCTATACCTTGTCTAAAATATGATCTTCCATTCATCTCCCTCCTTGATCCATACCAGATTGTATACTGTAGAAAGATCTATCTTAATATAGATCTTGGGTTGGCCAAGTTGTTCCAAGAGTCTTGAAATTAACGTTAGTGATTTACGATTCTTTATCGTTATTTTATTCAATCCCCAATAATCAACACACATACGTAAAGAACCATCCTTCTTCTTCACAAAAAGTATAGGTGCACCTGCTGGAAATTTTGAATGCAAGATGAAGTTCTTTGTAAGATTTTCATCAATATAATCTTTCAACATTAAAAGTTTATTTTGAAAAAGATTATAGATTGGGCCAAAAGGTGGTTGCATTCCTTCCAGAAGATCTACAACACAATCATATAGTTGGTGCTATGGCAATATATCAGCATTCTTCTTCTGAAAAACATCTTGAAATTTGTTGTACTGCTCTGAGATACTTGTCGATGAAGTCATATCTTCTTTAATTGAAGTTGCGTATATAACAAATGGTATACCTTCTTCAGACGATCTTATAAAAGTCCTTGCTCCAACAAATAAAGGTTTAACAATTCATAATTTTTTTTGAATTTTTTTTTGCAGGGATTTCTATCTAAAATATTATTCTTCGTAACTTCCAATCTATAGATGAATTATGCTTTTTCAACCAAGATAGCTTGAGAATAACAAGATTTGAAGAAGTCTTAATAATATTAAATATAATTTGGCTTCTATGATCTTTGAACAATACTTCTATAGGTGTAGTTTCATAGGTGATACTACCAAAGGATAAAGATCGTCTATCTATTATCTCTACATAAATAGATTTGGATTTTTGTACTAGAAGAATTTTGTGAAGCTTAGTGAATACCTCATCTACAAAAGAAGCAGATGCCTCTGAATCTATTAAAGTGGTTGTTTGAAGCTTTTGAGGGCCCAAATATAAAGAAATTATAAAATAATGAGCAAGTTGAGCAAAAAAAGAGGAACCTAAATAATTTTTTAATGTTAGGTTGTCCAGCCGCACGGTCCCCACTATAGCTGAACATTGTCATTTTCTTGAACAATTACACTCTTGATTTTAGTAATGTGTCGATTTTGTTTCTTTGAGCAATTGCCAACCTTGTGGCCTTTCTCGCCACAATACAAGTATAGACCTTCTTCCATCTGATACTTCTTTTTTTACAAATTAAAAGATTTAAATTGTATTACATCAAATTGCATATCTTTTATTTCTGAGTGTGAATTCAAAATTCTTATTGATGTAACAAGGGTATATTGGATTGCGTGTTGTCTTATTAAAGCCCATAAATATTGATCTTTTTGATGTTGAAATAATTAGTTATTATATTTTACGACTTGGTTGATGGCTTTATTGAGTAATTATGGATCCGAATGCGACAATAATAAATCCTTCATATCATCTCTTAATCTCGAATAAAATTGATTAATCAAATTTAATTCAAAAATCTTTAGAATTTTGAATGCGTATCATCATATTTCTCCAGAAGACTAACTTGGGACTCCTTACATTGTTGAACAAGTGGATTTTCTTGGCATAGCATAGATAGTACTGCATCCTCAAGTATAGAAGTTGGAGGTGGATGTAGTCTAGATTGTGATACTCCAATTGTTGCATCGTTATAAAGTTTTGTAACAATCCTTTCAATCTCTGTAATTGTCAAGGACAAGAACTCGATGAAATCAAATAGACAAGTGAGACTTCTCTTATAAAATAGAAATAAGAAAATATGTATTCAATAGAAACTGGAATGGCTATTGTCAAAAGACAAGACAACTAGAGACTCTTGAAACTAGATTAGAAGCAAGAAAGGAGTTGACAAGAGTGAAGAAGGCTTCACTCTTGTCTCTATATATACTATCTAACTAGAAGCTACGTGGCGATGTTCTATAGGACCTCCAATATGTGTTGACTTTGAAGGCCACTTGCCTTAGCTTGCAAGGCAAGTTTTTTACATGTGCGCCACGTAGTTAGCTTGAAGAACAAGCTATTAACATGTGTGGCACATGGTTAACTTGTTGACCAAGTTTCTAACCAAGAAATCAACTATGGACACCTATACGGTCAAAGCAGCGTCTATGAAGCTTCTAAGAAGTTTCTCTAGAAGATATTATAGAATTAACCTACTTTTATCTACTTTTATCTAGTTCTACTTAATTATATAGGTAACTATGTGTATGTCCGTGACATTACCCCTCCTTTTAGGCACGAGTTCCACGAGGAGCGGTGGTTAGATGTTGAGGAAGTCTAAGATGCGCCGGATTGTATTTGCCACATACTCTGATCTTTGTTCTCTTCAAAGGTAATTAATGGGTCCTCTCAGCCATCGATAATGTCCCATTCCGGGGTGGGAAGACCACCCTGTTATTTGATCATTGTTATGACCTTCATAACTTCCTTCGAATAACACGTTTGGAACACCATCAGGAGTTGTTCCTACCTCCAATAAAATCACCAAACATCGGGAGTCTCTTCCAAGGTCGTGATACCAAACACGTTGTATCTCGCCATCTATTCAAAGAAGAACATGTCGTTCTTGAAGATCTTCATCTCGGTTGCGTCGTCTTGAAGGTTGTGACAATCGCAACATCTCATCCGGCAAGTCAGCAAATGAAGGCTCTTGAGTCGAATCCGCTGGTTGTTGGTTCTCCATTTCCTCAACGCCACAAATACAAAGAAGTTACAAACAAGGTTAGAAAGTTGAATGTTATCTTGCCTAGATCTTGTTTCTTTTATAGGAGAGGTCTTCATCT
This sequence comes from Physcomitrellopsis africana, assembly GCA_036785485.1. Lineage (NCBI taxonomy): Eukaryota > Viridiplantae > Streptophyta > Bryopsida > Funariales > Funariaceae > Physcomitrellopsis > Physcomitrellopsis africana. The sequence continues at coordinate 290,056 of JAWRVF010000403.1, read as the reverse complement.
TGGTTTTGATGGATGTCGTTGATGAAAGGTCTCCACCTTCCTTGCTGCATTTGCAAGATTCTTTGCCGGTTCCCATGTGCGCTCACTAATATTGTATCCGCGCCAATGAATAAGATATTCCAACCTGTTTCGGCGCCGCCTCAAATCTAAGACTTCTTCCACCTCAAATTCTTCATTGTTATCCACTTCTATAGGAGGCGGTGGCATTTGTTTTCTTCCTTGTATATTTGTTGTCTTATATGGCTCAAGTAGAGACACATGGAATACAGGATGAATCTTCATAGACTCCGGTAGCTTTAATTGATAAGCGACTGGATTGACTTGTTCACAATTTGAGAATGGTCTAAGCCTACAATAGTCCAACTTATCACAAGGACAAACAGTCTTGATATTTCGACAAAGTAGCCATACCTTATCACCAACATAGAATTGAGGTTGCTTGCGATAGACATCTGCATTGGTCTTTTGTCGTTCCTGAGCTTCTTTTAATCGCACCTTTATTGTTGCATGTAGCTCTGCCAACTGATTTGCCAAACTTTTGTCGCAGGATTATCAGCTTTTGAAAAGTCAAAAATATCAAGTCGTGGATGATAACCATAATTGGCAAAAAAAGGTATTTATTGAGTAGAAGAATGTACCGAATTATTATAAGCAAACTCTGCCAATGGCAAAAGAGTTGTCCAATCGTCTTGATGGTAATTGATGGTACACCTCAAATATTGCTCCAAGACATGGTTCACTCGTTCTGTTTGACCATCTGTTTGAGAATGGAAGGCTGAAGATAGTTTTATATCCACCTTCAATATCTTGAACAGGGTTCTCCAAAATTTGGATACAAATTGCGTTCCTCTATCTGATATAATATCCCTTGGCAATCCATGATGGCGATAGATGTTGTCAAGAAAGAGCTTAGCTGTTTCTTCACCTATGATAGATTTTGTACATGGTACAAAGTGTGCCATCTTGGTGAACTGATCTACAATCACGAATATGGAATCATATGAACTTGAAATTGATAGATCTATGATAAAATCCATAGAGATAGAAGACCATGGTTGTTCTGGTATAGGTAGTGGTTGGAGAAGTCCGTAAGGTCGATGACGAGGGGTTTTTGATCTTGAACAAACATCGCATGATTGTACAAACTCCTTAACTGCCTTCCACATTTGAGGCCACAAAAAATCTCTTGATATTAGTTCCAGAGTCTTGTTGTACCCAAAATATCCTACTGTAGGAAAATTGTGACGAGCTTCAAGAGCACGTAGTCGTGCTTCGCCTTCTGGGATATACAAGCGTCCCTCAAAGTAGAGTAGATTGTTCTTGAATTTGAACTTGGAAGTATCATGAGACTTAGATGAATTGTTCTTAATATCATGAACAAGAGGGTCTGAGGACATACTTGACTAGATTTTCTTGAGAAAATTCGAATCAACGGTCAATGTTGATTTGATTGCTCGAAGATAAAATTGTTCTGGCTTCAAGAGGGTCGTTCTTTGTTGATCAAAAGCTGCATCTCTTTCTTTTGGAGCAAGATAAGAACGTCTAGAAAGGGCATCAGACAAACCTTGTTGTTTTCTTGGCCTATACGTGATAATGAACTCGAATCTTGACAAAGACATACTCCAACGAGCTTGACAACGATTTAAAACACGTGCTGACATGAAATACTCGAGATTCTTGTGATCCGTATATACGATGACTAGATGGGAGGCACCTTCTAGATAATGGCGCCATTCTTGAAAAGAGTCCATGATTGCAAGAAGTTCTTTGTCGTGGATCTCATAATTAATCTCGGCTGCTGAAAACTTTCTTGAATGAAAAGCTATTGGATGAAGTTTGTCATCTGTTCCCATTTGTGACAATACGGCACCCAATGCAAAATCTGATGCATCTGTTTCCATAAAGAATGCTTTAGAAAAGTCGACGCGATACAAGATTGGTGTAGAAGTAAAAGCTGTCTTCAAAGCTTCAAATGATGCTTCTGCTTCCTTGCTCCACTCAAGTTTTTCTTTACAAGTTAAGCGTGTCAATAGAGCTGCAACTTGAGAAAAGTTCTTAATGAAGATCCGATAATAATTGGCAAATCCCAAAAAACACTATACATCTCTTACTGTCCTTAGAATTTTCTAGTCCATAATTGTCTGAACTTTCTTAAGATCCATCATTAAGCCGTTATTAGAAATGATGTATCCTAGGAAGTCAACTTGAGTAGTGTGAAATACACACTTTTCCATCTTGGCATATAATCCTGTATCTCTAAGTTTTTGTAACACACGACAAATATGAAATTCATGTTCTTCTGCGTTCTTAGAGTAGATTAGAATGTCGTCTAAATAGCAGACAACAAAATCATCAAGAAATTCACGAAAAATGTCATTCATAAGATGTTGAAAAGCAGCTGGTGCATTTGTGAGTCCAAACGGCATGACATTATATTCAAAATGTCTATACCTAGTTCAAAATGCAATCTTCCATTCATCACCTTCTTTGATGCGGACCAAATTATATGCTCCTCGTAGATCTATTTTTGTATAGATCTTTGCTTGGCTGAGTTGATCAAGAAGTCTTGAAATCAGAGGTAAAAGATACCTGTTCTTGATGGTAATCTTATTAAGCCCTTGATAATCTACGCACATCCGTAAGGATCCGTCTTTTTTCTTTACGAATAAGATAGGAGCTCCTGCTAGAGATTTCGAATGGCATATGAAGTTCTTAGCCAAGTTCTCGTCAATATATTCCTTCAATGCAGTCAGCTCGTTCTGTGATAAACAATAGATTGGTCCAAATGGTGGTTGAGCTCCTGCTTGAAGGTCGATTGAGTAATCATAAGGTCGATGCTATGGAAGAATATCTGCGTTTTTCTTTTCAAAAAAATCTTAAAAATCTTGATACTAGTTAGGAATATTACTTGTAATCTTCTCAATATCCGAAATAGGTGTGGCATATATAACAAAAGATGGTCCTTCTTTTGCCGCATGTATAAAAGCTTTCGCACCTATTAGTAAGGGTTTGGATATACTAGACTTATGTATTTCTACTTGACTACTGGATTCTTGGGTTGAACTACAAGAAAAGTCGAGGTTACGAGAAATCCAATCTATTTGAAGATTATACTTTTCTAACTACGATAATCCTAAAATAATCGGATTTGAAGGGGATCTAATCACATTAAATATTACTACACTAGTATGTCCTTTAATTGCTACATCTAAAGGAACAGTCTCATGGGTGACATCTCCAGAAGATAACAAACGACCATCTATGACTTCTACATGCACAGATTTAGCTTTCTTGATTAAAACTATTTCTTGTTTTTTGACAAAGTCTTCGTCTATGAAACAGGCTGAGGCTCCTGAATCTAATAAAACAAAGACTTTGTGATTTTTAGGTCCTAATGATACTTCTATTGTAAAACAAGGTGAGGGGTCTGAGGAGAAAATAGGACCTTTACAAGGTGTTGCACATGATTCCAGCTGCACGGTCCCTATTGTAGCTGGAAAAATTTGTTTTCCGACACAGTGTCTTCTCTAGCAGCCATACTTCTCATTTTGTGATTGCGTTGCTTCTTTGGACAATATTGAGCAGTGTGTTTAGATTCTCCACAATATAAGCACAAACCCTCTTGACGACGTCGAGTCTTTTTCTGCTCAGTGAGAGGTTTAAAGCGTACCGCATCAATTTGCATTGGTTCTAGTTTAGCCAAGTAAGTTTCTGAAAACTTAGGAGTTACTGTCATCAATTGACTTCTTCCTCTCCAACTGAATTTATATTCCTAGTGCCTTTCAAATAATCGATTGTCACATGCAATCGCTTGAGCAACAAATTGTTCCAAAGATTCAGCTTTTGGCATTGTTAGTAACAAATCTTTGACGTTATCCTTCAATCCATAACGAAATTGGTTGATAAGGGCTTTGTCATTCCACTCTACATCGCAAGCAAGATTTTGAAATTCAACAGCATATGTTGTAGCTGACCGTGATCCTTGTCGTAAAGATAAAAGCTTGGTCTCTGCTACCCTCTCTCGGTTGCTTTCTCCAAATGTAGCCGTAAACACTTCAAGGAATGAATTCAGATTGTAAAGAAGTCTTGAATCTTTTTCCATCAAAGGTGCAAACCAAAAAAGGGCACTTCCAGATAGAAGTGCACCTATGAATCCAACTTGGGTAAATCCATCAGGATATTGGAAAGGATGTAACCTTAAATAAAGCTTGACTTGTTGCAAAAATCCTCGAAATTTTGATCTTGTTCCATCAAATTTCTCGGGCATACTAATCTTTGCCTCTTTAACGCTTAAAGAAACAAGATTTCTTGGATTCGGTTGGAGGCTGATCTACTTGCTTCTCTCAGTTGTACAACTTCTTGGCGTAAGCTCTGGACTTCCTCCATAGGTGTTGGAATAGCACTTCCATGATTACCATTGGTGATTCGTGAAATTTCCACTCTAAGAGTGTTGACAAGCTCCTGAAGATCTGCAATAGTTGCAAATCTATTCTCGCTTCCGGTAAGTGTAGCATCCATGATTTTTCCTTCCATCTTAGACAACTTTGCAAATCTATAATTTGGATTAGAGGAGGGTAATCCGCAACCTCTAATATCAAACAAAAATCTTCCACAAAGAGGGGTGATCCACTCTCTTTTAGGAAAAAATCAAGGTTAAAAAGCAAATAGAGTCAATTCAAAGGTGGGTAGTCCGCAACCTTCAAATACAAAGAATAGAAGTGGGATAATCCACTCACTTCTAACACAAAACAAGAACAATAAATCTTCACTCTTGTCAAACTGTCAAGGATAAGAACTCGATGAAATCAAATGGACAAGTGAGACTTCTCTTATAAAATAGAAATAAGAAAATATGTATTCAATAGAAACTAGAATGGCTATTGCCAAAAGACAAGACAACTAGAGACTCTTGAAACTAGATTAGAAGCAAGAAAGGAATTGACAAGAGTGAAGAAGGCTTCACTCTTGTCTCTATATATACTATCTAACTAGAAGCTACGTGGCGATGTTCTATAGAACCTCCAATATGTGTTGACTTTGAAGACCACTTGCCTTAGCTTGCAAGACAAGTTTTTTACATGTGTGCCACGTAGTTAGCTTGAAGGACAAGCTATTAACATGTGTGGCACATGGTTAACTTGTTGACCAAGTTTCTAACCAAGAAATCAACTATGGACACCTATACGATCAAAGCAGCGTCTATGAAGCTTCCAGAAAGTTTCTCTAGAAGATATTATAGAATTAACCTACTTTTATCTACTTTTATCTAATTCTATTTAATTATATGGATAACTATGTGTATGTCTGTGACAGCAATCTTAGCAGATAAAATAATAAGAATACTTATAATGGCATTTAACTTGAATTCAGAAGATTCAGTCATACTAATGTCTTGACCTCCAATCATTCTAAGAGAACAAAGAAATGAATCTATAAGAAAACAATATTAGTTTAGAAGAAGGTAATCCGCAACCTCTAAAACGCTTTAAGACCTTCAAGGAGAGAAGTGATCCACTCTCTCACAAGAAGGACAAAGCTCTAATATTGTGATAAAGAAAATATCAATTTAGAGGAAGATAATCCAGAACCTCTAAAACATTAGTATGTCTTCGAGTAGAGGGGTAATCCACTCTCTAATAAGAAAGGATCCAACTTTGATATTGAAGATGAGGTTAGTCTCGACAGATTGTCAAAGATATAAGAATACAAAACAAGAGACTTGAAATTAGGACAAGATTTCTAAAAGAAACCAACAAAAACTTGAATTAAATAGATGAATATATAAACAACACTAAGAAAGGTAAGTTAAAACTTCAAGAGATGCGTTGTTGAGACTAAAGAACTCTTCAGCCTCAATCTCTATATATATTCTTATCTAGGACACTTTCTAAGTGGCTTCCATGAAACTAAGAAGCTTCCCGAGTAGCTTCTATCAATTAGGAAGCTTCTTAAGCTCCTACTACTAACTAGGAAGCTACTTGAGCTTCTTCTACTAACTGGAAAGCTTCATGAGCTCCTTTTATTAACTGGGAAGCTACTTGAGCTCCTTCCACTAACTAGGAAGCTTCTTGAGCTCCTTCCACTAACTAGGAAACTTTTCAACCGATTTTCATCAATTAGAAAGTTTTTAGAATGTTCTAGAAGGTTTTGTGAACCTGCAAAGTGTATGTCCCTAATATCTTCTATATTTTAAAACCTTCTATTATTATTTTTTTATGAATTAATTAAAAAAAAGCCAAAAATAATAATTCATGGCTCCCTTATAAAATTAAGTGACCATATACATTTGTATTTTTACTTTATTTTCTATACAATACAATCTTAAAACATTCATTTATCACTATTTTTCTTTGATTATTTAAAAAATTAGCTCTCCATTTCTATTAAAAAATTATATATATATATATATATATATACATATATATACATATATTATTTTATAGCAATACAAACATCTAACAAAATTGGAATAATAAAAAACATTAAATAACAAGAATGGCATGGTCCATGCATAAAGACAACGCACACAAAGGAAGATATGTTCCAATACAACGGCAACTCGATTAAGTCTCTTGTGTTCCTCCTTCAACAAGGTCCAGAAACCCTAACCGAAATCCTAATTGCTATGCGATGGAGGGAGATCCTTTCCATGGAGGCCCTCGGGCGAAAGTAGCACGGAGACGGGTGCGTGGCCCGTCCTTTCTCAGCCCTTAAACTAGTCTTCACAGGTGTCTGCATCAGAACACAAACGGGAATATTTTTATCCCGCCCCGCCAGCAATTTCGAACCATGCATGGGATTCGTGTTGGTCAATGAGAAGGGGCAGGGATGCACGCAGTGGCCACCATCCACTCTTCGCCGCACACGACAAGCCACTAGGGAATCTGTTTTCCGTTTGTGCTGTTTTTATGCTGTTGTTTTTGGGCTTTCGGTATCGCCTCCACGCCACCGAGAAGCTCGCAAGCAACAGCAGATCCAGCTCTGCTTCACCTCGGAGTGCATTCTGAGCTCAAAAGAGGTCTTGATTCGCTGAACGAGCTCTCTGGGTCAATAGGCAGGATAGTTCGAAACCCATTTCTCGGAGTGGCGGATGGAACCTCTTGTTCTTGTTCATCGACTGCCCTCATTCATCTCTTAGTTGAAAGCAGCTGTGCGATAAATCTGTTGATAGCAGCCCATGTGTTGTAATGATTCTGCCCCTTTTACCAATTTTATTCTTCTGCGGATTTTAAGGACCTTTCATCTGTGTGGGGTTGCTTTTGCAGACGGAATTTCGGTGAACTGAAGTGGTGGACCAAAGGTAGTAGTGTTGGGGTTTGTTAGGTGGAGATCAGCTCTTGAGAGAATCGAGATTTTGCTGTCCAGGGTTTTGTGGATTTGGAGCTTGGGAAGGGAATCGTTTGTGTAGAGGGGATTTCATGGCGGGAGAGACTATGGAGAAGACGAAAAAAGTTGATGGCAACCTTCTTGCTGCCCGGGCGTTTGCCAAGATGGGCGTGGAGACGATGTATGGTGTGGTTGGCATCCCTGTGACCTCGTTCGCGACCTCTTGTGTGCGAGTAGGAGTGCGTTTCATTGCCTTCCACAATGAGCAATCTGCCGGTTATGCCGCGAGTGCTGCTGGCTACTTGACGGGAAAGCCTGGCGTGTTGTTGACAGTCTCTGGGCCAGGATGCGTGCATGGATTAGCCGGTCTAAGTAATGCGCAGATCAACACGTGGCCAATGATTTTAGTGTCGGGTTCTAGCGTGCAGGCAGACATTGGCAAGGGGGATTTCCAAGAGCTCGATCAGCTTGAGATTGTGAAACCTTTTGCTAAGTATGCCGGAAAAGCTCATAATATTACGGAAATCCCTAAAGTAGTTGCCCAGGCTGTGACTCTGTCCGTCAGTGGTCGGCCTGGTGGTACGTATGTTGATCTTCCCGCAGATGTTCTTCACGAAGAGGTCACCGAGGATGAAGCTGTTGAGTTGCTTGCTGATTTGAAACCATATGTGCCCGTATGGGCACAAGAGTGCCCACGGAAGGAATTCGCTGCGGGTGATTCAGAGATTAGCGAGGCCGCTTCATTACTGCGTAATGCAAAGCGCCCATTGATTGTGTTTGGTAAAGGCGCGGCTTATTCCCGTGCCGAAGGGGCATTGAAGAATCTAGTGGAGTCGACGGGCATTCCTTTCTTGGCTACTCCCATGGGGAAGGGCATATTACCCGATGCCCATCCCTTATCTGCTTCAGCTGCCCGGTCTCTTGCCATAGGCGAGGCAGATGTTGCTCTGGTTGTAGGAGCTAGGTTGAACTGGTTGCTTCACTTCGGTGAGGCTCCACGATGGTCCAAGGATGTCAAATTCATATTGGTGGACGTTTGTAAAGAGGAAATTGAATTCAGAAAACCTACACTTGGACTGGTTGGGGATGCGGATGTTGTTATCAAGCAGCTTAATAAGGAAATCAAGGACCAACCATTTGCTTTGGGAGAGAAACACGAATGGGTCCAGAAAATCAAGTCGAAGGTGCAATCGAATGTGCAAAGGATGGCTGGAAGTCTCAACAAGGTCGTCGTGCCTTTCAATTTCTTGACGCCTATGAAAATTATCCGCGATGCGATTCTATCTGTTGGATCTCCGGCTCCAATTCTGGTATCTGAAGGAGCTAATACTATGGACGTAGGTAGGTCTGTGTTGGAACAGACGGAACCACGAACAAGACTAGATGCGGGAACTTGGGGCACTATGGGAGTTGGGCTAGGGTATTGCATTGCAGCTGCTGTGACGAACCCTGAGAAGCTCGTGGTAGCTGTGGAGGGCGACTCTGGTTTTGGTTTTAGTGGACTTGAAGTTGAGGTATGCTATCACATCCCAGCTCGTGTTTGTGTTCCGAAATCATGATTTCAACATGCATTAAGCCTTAAGGCTCGCAATATTGACTTTTGCTAAGCTGAGAAGCATGCATCGAAGATCCAAGTCCCATGTGAGATATTGTGTGCAAACATTCACTACTCTTAAAGATCTTTAGTTTTGTGACGATTCGTCTTCAATGTGAGAGATTTTGCTTCTCGGGCAGGACCAAATGCTTATCTTAGATTTTGTGCTATGTTCGCCTGCAGACACTAGTCCGGTACAAGTTACCTGTGGTTGTGATAATCTTCAACAACGGTGGAGTCTATGGTGGAGATCGGCGTCCTGCAGAAGATATCGTAGGTCCTCACAAAGACGACCCTGCTCCGACGTCCTTTGTGCCAGGTGCTCGTTACGACTTGGTTATGGAAGCTTTTGGTGGAAAAGGTTATCTGGTGGAAAATCCTGAAGAGCTCCAGTCGGCGTTGAAGGAATCATTCGCTGCAAGGAAACCTGCAGTGATCAATGTGACAATTGACCCGTATGCTGGTTCCGAAAGTGGTCGCATGGGTCACCTTAACTAGGTTTGTTCTCTGTTCTAGTGAAGTCATTTCAATTCTGCCAGAAACATCGCAACTTTTGTGACGGTTGGCTAGGTTCCTGCATCAGCCACGTGTATTATCTTTCGCCGCCATTCCAGGTGGCGCTCGAGTGTCATTTCATTTGCAGTTCTGTATAACGTATTGGCTAATCGAAACTTCACCATTACTGGTATCGTACTTATTTTTTCTGCAACTTGTTAAATTCAAAGAAGAGGAATTAGGCCTCAATGTTTAGCGTCGAAGTGAAGCATGTCCTGATGTTTTAAAATTTTTTTGGTATTTCTTTTTGCCTTTCTGTAGTATACATATGTGCGAACGAGAATAGTTGTTTCTCATTGCTTGTGAAGGTATTGCGTAGGGCATACATACCGATGACATGTTGAACTAGGTCTGCATTTATTGAACTGTAATAATGTGCTTACACAGCTTGAATTATGCCAACAGCATACATTGTGTATCTGTGGCTTCTCTGAGCACATGGATTCTGAACTTGTATGTTCGGACTTGTGGGTGTGACTTTGAGCGTATCCAGAGACTTTGTAATCGGCAAAAAAATGTAAAAACACATCAGAAACTCACACACTGAACCCAGACGTTTGTGAAAATGTTATTGAAGGCAGAGATAAAAGTCCAACACCTCCTGAATCAACCATAAATTCAACTTGAAACTTGCACTCTTATTAACAAATAAATTTGACATGATGCATGTGCATATGCGATTTGAAATGGCATTGTTTCCAAATTATACTTTCTTTCTAAAGTGCATGTCATTTTGAATTGTTACCAATTAAGGTTATATCTCCACACTAGTTTAACAGTTCTTTTCATGCCTACCTTGTGGTGATAATGGTAGCAATTCAAAAAAAAGTAAATACTTCAGTACCCCAATGTGTGTTGTAAATCAAATGTGTTCAAATGCAACTTGGGTAGAGTTTATGTGAAGGGAGAAGATATAGCCCAGCCATGAATCTATAGAACTACACAAATGCCAAGGTATTGGCTCACTCTCATGGCCATTTCAAAGCTCACTTTGAGACTGGTGATATGATTGATCCTTTTTTAAGTCCATTCCTCTACATGATTGGCATTGTAACATGAGCCATGAGTCCAGTACAGGACCACAAAATAAAGTCTTTTGTGGATTATTGGTCCCTAGAACATTCCACACTTCAATGAAGCATCCAATTTCTCCTTTGAAACATCTTGCATCATTGAAGGACCATGGTTGTATGTGAAGGCTAGCCCATTTCCACTACTCTCCATCTCACTTCAATTGTTATTATGATATCTCAGAAAAACTAAAATAAAAATAGAAGAATGTTGTTTCCAATCATTGTAACCATGTGATCAAGCTACAAAGTAAAACCATCCAAAACATCCAAAACCAGATGTGTAGACAATATTGTTATAGAAATATAATCTAAAGCTCATATAATGAATGCTTAAGGAAGTAAGTTGGTTCCAAAAGTGATAGATTGTGGCCATTAAAAGGTGTCTAAATGCATCCATTTTGTAATTTTTTTTATTATCATGAATATTAATTAAAAATATGAATATGTATATATTTGAAAATCTATGAACTTTAATTATTAATTTGCATAGTTTTGTGCTTCACAAGATTCATGAATATAAAATGTTTTAAACGAAATTTAGATATTCATATCCATATAATGAAATTCCAAAATATATTATTAAAATAGAAGTAAAAACCACCAATTGTTGATATTTTTTTATTTTACATGAATACATACATTTAATAAAAATATTATCTCTTTTATCATATACTTTTTAGAAAAAATAAAAGAACTCTAAATAGTAAAGAACTAAAAGAACTTTGGTATCAAATTTTTGTTCAAAAATGTCAAGCCTTGGGATGAACTTTCAAATAAAGGAGATATCAATAAAAAATACTTATAATGAAGATCATTTCTATAAATCTCAACTTTATATAAATATATCATTTTTGATAATTTCCACCAATAATCCACCAGTTTTAATAAGGATTACAATAAATATTATTTTTTACATAATTAAGAAAGCTAACACCTAAAGAGAGTCGCAATGAGCTCAAATCCGTCCATTTCTTTTCCATGCTTATAATCCTTAGGCAGCAAATAATTTTTGATGGAGATTGGATAAGATTCTATTAGATGTTTGTCCAAAAACTGATGATCTAGCTCCATTGGGAGGATTCACATGACCTTATACGTGGAATTGTGTCAAGGATACAAATTAAAAGAAGATGCATAAATTAGTGAAATCTATGTCAAAAGAAAATGACAAAATAGAAATAAGAAAGTATATATATTAAAAAAGAAAATAAAATGGCTAAAATATCTTATACATATGCACCACGTACTTAGCTTGTTCTACAAGCTATCAACATGTATGACATGTGGCTAATTTGTTGGCCAAGTTTCTAACCTATCAATCACCTATAGACATGTATAAAGATAAAAATGTATCTATAAAGCCTTTAAGAAGCTTCTCTTTAAGATATTATCAAATTAACTTATTTTTATTTATTTCTCTCTATTCCTATTAATTAGATAATTATTGGAATAAATCTTATATTAATGACATTATTTTCCCTTCTAGAGATAAATTCCACAAAGAGCGGTGATTACATGTTGAAGAAGTCCAAGATACACCAAATTATATTTGCCACATATTCTGATCTTTGTTCCCTCTCAAGGTAGTTAATAGGTCCTCTCAACCATCGATAGTATTCTATACTAGGGTAGGAGGACTACCCTCATATTTGATCATTGTTGAGGCCTTTATAACTTTCTTTAGAAAAAAATATTTTGAATACCATCAGAAGTAGTTTCTACCTTTAAAAGTATCATCAAACAACATAAGCCTCTTCCAAGGTTGTGATATCAAATACATAATATCTTGCCATCAATCCAAGGAAGAATATGTCATTCTTGAAGATCTTCATTTCTATTCCATTGTCTTGAAGGTTATAATAGTTATAATGTCTTATTTGATAAGTTAGCAAACAATAATTTTTGAGCTGAATTTGTTTTATAGCAAAGATTTTCTTGACTCTTCATCTTAGTTTTGATGGATGTTATCTATAAAATGTATTAATTTTTTTTGATTCATTTACAAAATTCTTAGATGGCTCCCATGTGTGTTCACTAATATTATATTTGCACCAATGTATAAGATATTCTAGCAATTTTTTACGCCATCTTGAATCTAAGACTTCTTCCATTTCAAATTCTTCATTATTATTTATTTTTATAAGAGGCAATGGCATTTATCTTCTTCTTTGTATATCTAGTGTCTTGTATGATTCAAATAATGATACGTGGAATACAAGATGGATCTTCATAGATTTTGGTAGGTGTAATTGATAAACAAGTGGATTAATTTTTTCACAAATTAGAAATGGTTCAAGCTTATAATAATCCAGCTTATCATAAAGATGAATTATCTTGATATTACAACAAAGTAATCATATCTTATCGCCTATATAAAATTGAGATTATTTCTTATAATAGAAATCTGTATTGATCTATTGTTATTCTTGAGTTTTTTTTAATTGTGCCTTCATTATTATATATAAGTCTGATAATTGATTTGTTAAGTTTTCATTTCCAAAATTATCAACTTTTGAGAAATCAAAAGTATCAAGTCATAGATAATAACTATAATTGATAAAGAATAGATTTTATTGAATAAAAAAATATATCAAATTATTACAAGCAAACTCTACCAATGGCAAAAGAGTTGTCTAATCATCTTAATGATAATTGATGGTATACCTCAAATATTATTCTAAAACTTAATTTACTTGTTTCGTTTGTCCATCAATTTGATGGTAGAAGGTTAAAAATAATTTTATGTATACCTTCAATATCTTCAAAAGGATTTTTAAAAATTTTGATACAAATTGTATCTCTCTATTAGATATAATATCCTTTAGCAATCCATAATAGTGATAGATATTGTCAGAAAAGAGTTTAGTTATTTTTTCACCTAAGATAGATTTTGTACATCATACAAAATATACTATATTTATAAAATAATCTATAATCATAAATATAAAATCATATAAACTTGAAATTAATAGATTTGTGATAAAATCCATAAAAATAGAAGACTATGACTGTCTTGGTATAGATAATGGTTGGAGAAGGTTGTAAGGTCAATAACAAGGAATTTTTGACCTTAAATAAATGTTGTATAATTATAAAAATTCTTTAATAATCTTCCACATTTTAAGCTATCAAAAATCTTATGATATTAGCTCTAAAGTCTTATTATATCTAAAATGTCTTGCTACAAAGAAGTTATGACAAACTTCAAAAGCACATAGTCATGCTTTACCTTCTCAAAAATATAAGCATCTTTTTAAATAAAATAGATTGTTCTCAAATTCAAACTTGAAAGTATCATGAGACCTAGATGAATTATTCTTAATATTATGAATAAGAGGATTTAAAGACATACTTGACTAGATTTGCTTAAAAAAAGTTGAATGAACAATCAATGTTGATTTTATTGCTTGAAGATGAAATTACTTTGGCTTCAAGAAGATCATTTTTTGTTGATCAAAAGCTAAATATTCTTCTTTTAATATAAAATAAGAATGTCTAAAAAAGATATTTGATAGACCTTGTTGTTTTTTTGGTCAATAAGTAACAATGAATTCAAATCTTGACAAAGATATGCTCCAACAAGCTTGACAACGATTCAACACATATATTGACATGAAGTATTCAAGATTTTTATAATTTGTATATATAATGATTAGACTAAAAGTATCTTCTATATAATGACATCATTCTTAAAAAGAATCCATAATTATAAGAAGTTTTTTATGATGGATTTTATAATTGATCTCTACTATTAAAATTTTCTTAAAATAAAAAATCATTAGATGGAATTTATCATTTGATCTCATTTGTCACAAGATTGTACCCAAAATAAAATCTAATGTGTCTATTTTTATAAAAAAATATCTTAAAAAAATCAACACTATACAAAAATTGGTATAGAAATAAAAATTGTCTTCAAAGCTTCAAACAATACTTTTGCTTCTTTATTTCACTTGAATTTGTTTTTACAAGTTAAGCGTATAAGTAGAACTATAACTTGAAAAAAATTCTTGATGAAGATTTGATAATAATTGGTAAATTTTAAAAAGCATTGCACATCTCTTATTATTTTTTGAATCTTTTAGTCTATAATTGTCTCGATTTTTTTAGGATCCATCTTAAGACCATCATTCAAAATGATATATCCTAAGAAGTCAACTTGAATAGTATGAAATACACACTTTTCTATCTTAGCATACAATCCCGTATCTCTAAATTTTTATATCACACAACAAATATATAATTCATATTTTTTTATATTCCTAGAATAGATTAAAATATTATCTAAATAACAAACAATTAAATTATCTAAGAATTTATAAAAAATATCATTCATGAGATGTTGAAAAGCAGTTGATGTATTTGTGAGTCCAAAAGGCATAATATTATATTCAAGGTGTCGATACCTTGTTTAAAATATAGTCTTCTATTCATCTTTTTTTTTTAATGCGGACTGGATTGTACTCTCTTAGTAGATCTATTTTTGTATAAATCTTAGCTTGATTCAGTTGATCAAGAAGTCCAGATATCAAAGGTAGAAGATATTTATTCTTGATGGTAATCTTGTTGAGTCCTCAATAATTTACATACATCCATAGTAATCCATCTTTTTTCTTCACAAACAAAATAAGAGCTTCTATTGGAAATTTTGAATGATATATGAAATTTTTGGCCAAATTCTCATTAATGTATTCTTTAAGTTTAACCAACTCATTTTGTAATAAACTATAGATTGGTCCAAATGGAGGCTAAGTTCTCTCTTTGAGATCAATTGAATAATCAATTGAATAGATGATATTTTAAAAGAATATTTATATTCTTTTTTTCAAAAATATCTTGATAATCTTGGTACTGGCTTAGAATGCCACTTGAAATCTTTCTACCATCAAAAATAAATGTAGTATTATTAAAAAAAGGTGATCTTTTTTTTATTACATATATAAAAGCTTTCATATTTATAAATATGGATTTTATTATATTAGATTTATGACTTTTTACTTGATTAATAAGATTCTTATTAATGCTCTAAAAAAAATCAAATTTACAAGAAATCTAATTTATTTGAGGATTATATTTTTTTTAACTATGATAAATTTAAAATAATTAGATTAAAAAGAAATTTAATTATATTAAAGATTATACAAATATAATCATCTATTATTATATTTATAAGAAGGATTTCATGAATAACATCTCTAAAAGATAACAGACGACCATCCATGATTTCTACATGTACGGATTTAGTTTTTTGTACTAAAGGTATTCTATGGCTTTTAACAAACTCTTCATCTAAAAAATATGTTAAAACTCTTGAATCTAATAAAGTAGAGGCTTTGTAATTTTTAGGTCCCAAATATACATCTATGATAAAATAAAATAAAAGGTTTTGAGAAGAGAATAAGACCTTTATTAGAAATTGTATAAGATTTCAACTACACAATTTCTATTGTAGCTTGACAAACTTGTTTCTTGACATATTGTCTTCTTTAATAACTATACTTTTTATTTTGTAGTTGTGTCGTTTCTTTGGACAATGTTGAGTAATATGCCTACGTTGTCGTACTATAATTACTTACAGTATGTAAAAATTAGTTAAAATATATTATATGTTTATGAATCTAGATGTGTGTTAGAATGGTTAGTAAGTTAAATTAAAAATGGTTGATAGAAGAAACTTTATTTTATTTTATTTTACCTATTTAGTTATGGTATTTAAAAATTATAAGATCTAAATGTTTAGTATGAAGCCTTGAGAGAAGGTGGGGACTTAAGGATGAAAATTTAAGCTAGTAAGAGGCTAATTGGGAGGGATGAAATCAAGCCATGGTCGGATGAAGGCAAGGAATAGGGAACTTCATCCCTATTGGTCGAATACCATGCCCAATGGGCTTTGAGGAGGCTGCCCGCGACCTTAACAAGGGTTTTCGGCGACTTCAAAAGGGGATTTGCAATTTCAGAGGTAGGGTTGTAAAGTTTAGGGTTTTGGGTATAGTTTGAGAGGAAATTTTAGGCGATTTGGAGTTAGGGTGAAGAAGTTATACTTGTTCAAAGTTAAAGAGTGGATTTCATACATACTGTCACTCTTTTGGGATTTCGCGGAGTTGTACGGAGGCTTTTGGAGATCGGACGGTGCGATTGGAAAGGTGATTTTAAGATCTACGTCTATTATGAAGAAATTCTTAAGTTTTGAGTTTAGACGAAGGAGATATGAAGAGTTGAAGACAGCGCATCCAATTCCAAGGCAGTAAGCACACCGTGTTGTTAATAGTTATGCTTTGAGCCATAACTTGAGTTTTCAGATGAAATTTTGGCTCAAACTTCTTGGAGAATGTGACATTTTGTGATAAGAAGCTATACATACAAATTTCATGGGATTTTAGCTTATAGTTTGTGAGATATGAAGAATTTAGTACACGGGTGTTTGTATACAAGGGTTAAAAGCTACTGCTAGGGTTTTGGCGATATCTAAAGATCGATAATGAATCGACGGTTGAAATTTGTGGTGGTAGTTGTGAAGAATATATCAGTACTTCATGTAAATTTGGAATAGTTTTGGACGGTTGGATTAAAAGTTATGGGTTATTGAAGTTCAGAAAAAATTCCCTTCCTACGGGAGAATGAGGGTTTAGAGTATTTTGTTATGTTTTGAGTGGTTTGAGGAAATTAGGCTTGTGTATTGGGTGTAATAGCCCTATGGAGATCTCTTTTATATAAAATTGGGGGTTTTTATTATACTTGAATCTTGCTTGAGTAATTAGTGGCAGCCAGAAGCCCAGCGCTTTCTTGAGGCAGATTCTCTCTACCCCGACAACGTTCTCTACAAAATAAGTACAATCCTTCTTGATGACGACAAGTCTTTTTGTATTCACTAAGAGGTTTAAAATATACCACATCAACTTGTATGTCTTTTACTTCCAAATGTATATATTGAAAAGATGTCAATATTATCATTGTATTATAATAACGTTGAAGTTTTCTTATGCAATTTTCAGATCAAAATTCAAAAACCAATTGTCACACTTTACAGCAAAGTCATGTGCTTGACTCAATGTCTAAGGATCAAGTAAGTTGAGCATTAATTTTTTTACATCATATTATAATTTATAGAAAAATTAATTAATAAATATAGCATCTATCAAGGACAAGGGCATGAATCATAAAGGAATAAAATATATTCTTGTGTTATTCAAAATTACTTGAAGATAGAATGAGATTAAAATTAAAATAGCTATTGCTAAAGATAAGAAGATTAGAGACTCCTGAAACAAGACTAAGAACAAAAAAAAGTATTGACAAGAGTGAAGAAGATTTTATTCTTATCTCTATATATACTATCTACTTAAGAGTTATATGGCAATATTTTATAGGACCTCCAATACGTGTCTAATTTGTAAGACACGTGTCAAATTTACAAGACAAATTTTTCATATGTATGTCACATACTTAGCTTGTTCCACAAGCTACCAACGTGTGTGCTACTTATTTAGCTTGTTCTACAAGCTATTAGTATGTGCAACATGTGGCTAATTTGTTGGCTAAGTTTCTAACCTATCAATCATCTATAGCCATGTATAAAGATGAAATTGCATCTATGAAGCTTCTAAGAAGCTTTTTTCTAAGATATTATGAAATTAACCTTCTTCTATCTACTTCTATCTATCCATATTAATTAAATAATTATTGGAATAAATCTTATGCCCATGATATTATCCCCCCTTCTAGAGATGAGTTCTACAAGGAGTGATGATAACATGTTAAAGAAGTCCAAGATGCATCAAATTGTATTTGCTACATACTCTGATCTTTACACTTTTTGAAGGTAGTTGATAGGTCTTCTCAACCATCAATAGTGTTCCATACTAGGGCAAAGGACCATCCTATTATTTGATCATTGTTGAGGCCTTCATAACTTCCTTCAAAGAAAACATTTGGAATACCATCAAGAATAGTTCTTACCTCTAAAAGTATTACCAAACACCAGGAGTTTCTTCCAAGGTCGTGATATTAAACACGTTGTATATTACCATTAATCCAAGAAAGAACATGTCATTCTTGAGGATCTTCATCTTTATTTTGTTGTCTTCAAGGTTGTAATAATCATAATATCTCATTTGATAAATAAGCAAATGATGGCTCTTGAGCTGAATTTATAGATTGTTGATTCTCTATCTCTTTTAGCTTGAAAAAATTCAAAGAAATAGGAGACAATGATATAAGATAGAATGAAATTTCTTTTGAATTTGCTTGGCTTTATATCAAAGATTTTTTTGACTCTTCATCGTGGTTTTGATGGATGTTGTTAATGAAACATATTGACTTTTGTTGACTTTTGCTAGATTCTTAGATGGCTCCCATGTACATTTATTAATATCATATCCAAGCCAATGTATAAGATATTCTAATTGGTTTTGATGCCGTCTTGAATCTAAGACCTCTTCTATCTTAAATTCTTTATTATTGTCTACTTCTACAGGAAGTGGTGGCATTTATCTTCTTCTTTATATATCTATTGTCTTGTATGGCTCAAGCAATGACACATAGAATATATAATAGATCTTCATAGATTTTGGTAGGTATAATTAATAAGCAATTAAATTAATCTGTTTACAAATCAAAAATGGTCTAAACATACAATAATCTAGCTTGTCACAAGGACAATTTATCTTGATATTACAAGAAAGTAATCATATCTTATTGCCCACATGAAATTGAGACTATTCCTTACAATAGACATTTATATTGATCTTTTGTCATTTTTTAGCTTCTTTTAATTGTGCCTTTATTGTTACATGTAGCTTTAACAATCAATTTTTTAAATCTTTTGCTATAGGATTATCAGCTTTTGAAAAGTTAAAAGTATCAAATTGTAGATGATAACCATAATTTGCAAAGAATGGATTTTGTTGATTAGACAAATATACCAAATTATTATAAGCAAATTTTGCTAATGGCAAAAGAGTTACCCAATCATCTTCTTAATAATTAATATTACATCTCAAATATTGCTGCAAAACTTGATTTATCCATTCTTTGTATGATGAGAACGTCTACAAAGGGCATCAGATAAACCTTGTTGTTTTCTTAATCGATAAGTGATAATGAACTTAAATCTTCACAAAGACATATTTTAATGAGCCTAACAACAATTCAACATGCATGCCTATATAAAATACTTGAAGTTCTTATGATCCGTATATACGATGTTGGATGGCGTGATCTTCTATGTGGTTTGGCTACTATATAAAAAAATTGTACATGTATATTTGATGTACAATTTACTACTTAACTAAATGAAAGTCATATTAGTGGATTTTATTGGTTATAGGATGTGATTAGGTTGCTAGTTTAGAAAGGATCTATTAAAAGGATTATTATTAAGGTTTATACAACCTTATTTTCTTTTAGTAGTGACTTTTGAAGTTAATTTTATATGGATAATAACTTGTATATATCTTAAGTCACCTATGTTAGACATTGGTGATCCTTAAGATCTTATTTACTTCTTTTATTTGGTGCTTAAAGCACCAAGTATGTAAATCTTATAAGAAGAAGGGTTAGAAAAGGGTTTTTAGTGTAAAAAGGGTAGTTTGGCCATCCATGTGGATGAATAGAGGTGGATGATAGAAATCTCTATTCTAATTGGCCAAAAATCATGCCCAATGGGCTTCAAGGAGGCTGCCCGAGGGTTTATTAGGAGTTAGGGTTTGTTTTTCGAGAGGAGTCGAACATCAGAGGCTAGGGTCATCAGGTTTAGGTTTTTGGGTATGGTTTAGGTGCAAATCTTGCATGATTTGGACTTTTAATGAAGGAGTTATAGGCACTCAAAGTTAGGGTGTCGATTTTGGACATACTGTCACTCTTTTGGATATATCTCGCGCATACAGAGAGCAATCAAAGATCGGCGACTGAGGTTGGAAAGCGCACTTTCTCGGCTACACTTTTCACGTATATCTTGATAAAATCCAAGCTAGGATCAAGGAGATATTGCGAGTTGAAGTCAGTGCTTGTAAGCTAAAGGCAGTAAGTGACTCTGCTTAACTAGCGGTTACATTTTGAGCTATATCTTAGTCAATTTGATAGATTTTTGGCTCAAAATTTTCAGGAGTATATATGTTTATGTCACAAGACTATGTGCAAAATTTTTGTGGCATTAGGGTTTTGGGTTTGTGAGATATAGAGAAAATAGTGCTCGGGTGTCTCTGAGCTAGGGTTTTAAGCACCTGCTAGGGGTTTTGAGATATCGAACGATCGGAAGTATATTTGCGGTTGAATTTTTTTCTGGTAAAGCTTAAAGGTGAATTCTACCTTGCCTGAAAGTTTGAAGAAGACTGAACGGCTGGATCAGAAGATATGATTTTCTAAAGTTTGGGAAGAAAAACATCCTTTGCGGGAAAATATATTTTTAAGGGTTTTTGTTGCAAATTTGGACTTTTGTGCATACTAAAGGTGTTTTTGGGAGCCAAGACTTTATGGTGTAAAAGGTGGATGTATAGAGCCATGATATGATTTTGATATATAGATGAGTCTTTAAAAGGTTTTTAAGGATTTTCTACATATCATAGAGAAAACTTATGTACAAACCTACTTAAAAATAAGAGGTTTTAATCATACAAAACCTTTTTCTTATATTATCGTGTGTATTTGTCCTTCTTATTAAGGACAAATAACTCATTAGAGTTTAGCCAATAAATATTAAGTAAAATTCTCTACAGCTAGGTACCCGGTGTATTCCTAGATAGAAGTTCACGCGAGATCTTCTATCTGGAAATATATTGGGTACCTGATTGTGGAAAATTTACTTGAAATTTATTGGCTAAATTCCAATAAGTGATTTGTCTTTAATAAAAAAGATAAATAGTATAATGATATCACAAAAGAGAAGTTATATAGATAAATCCTCTTATATTTAAGTAGGTTTGTACAAAAAGATTCAAATTTCTACAAAAATCCTTCAAAACTTTATTCACCCACAAAGACTTATTTCTTCTTGATCTTTAGAGTCCAATAATTCTTAATCCAACCATTTAGTTTTTATAAAATTTTCTTTAAAGTATAGATAATATTCTTAAGATTCATTATAAAAAAGAATCAATTATAAATTTGCTTTTAATCATCTGATATCTCAAAAATCCTAGTAGGTACTTAAAACACTAGCTCAAAGACATCCGAGCACTATTTTCCTTATATCTTACAAATCCAAAATCCTAATGTCACAAAATTATTACACATAGTCTTATGACATAAATATATACACTTTTAGAAAATTTGAGCAAAAAATCTATCAAATTGCCTAAGATATAGCTCAAAATGTAACCACTAGCTAAATAGGGTCACTTATTGTCCTTAGCTTATAAGCATTGACTTCAACTCCCAATATCTTCTTTACTTCATCTTAGATTTTATTAAATTATATATAAAAAGTATAGCCAAAAAAATGATCTTTCCAACCTCAATTGCCAATTTTCTATTGCTCTCTGTATCCACAAGTTATGCCCAAAATAGTGATAGTAGGTATGATTTCAATATCCTAATTTTGAATGCCTATATCTCTTTTATAAAAAGTCCAAATCATACAAGATTTGTACCAAAATCATATCAAAAAAACCAAACTTATTGATCCTAGCCTTTGATATTCAACCCCTCTCAAAAAACAAATCCTAATCCCTAATAAACTTGTAGGTAGCCTCCTTGAAGCCTATTAGATATGATTTTTGGCCAATAGAAATAGAGACTTCTATCTTCCATATAGATGACCTAACCACCCCCTTTCACACTAAAAACCCCTTTCTAATCCTTATTCTTATAAGATTTACATGATATGTATTCTAAATATCAAATAAAAGAAGTAAATAAGATCTTAAGAGCCACCAATATCTAACAAAGGTGATTTAAGATATATAAAAGTTACTATTAATATAAAATCAACTTCAAAATTACTATCAAAAGAAAAAATAAGATTATATAAATCTCAATAATAATCCTTTTAATAGATCCTTTCTAAACTAGCAACCTAATCATATCTTATAACCAATAAATCTACTATTATAGCTTTTATTTAACTATATAATAAATTATATATTAAATATATATATATATATAATTTTTTTAATATGATAGCCAAATTACAATATAATAATGGTGACTAGATTAGAAATGCCTTCTAGATAATGATGCCATTCTTAAAAAGAATCCACTATTATAAGAAGTTCTTTATCATAGATTTTATAATTGATCTTTGCTGTTGAAAATTTCATGAAATGAAAAGCTACTAGGTGGAATTTATCATCTATTCCCATTTGTAATAAAATCGCACCTAAAGCAAAATATGTTATATCTATTTCTATAAAAAATGCCTTAGAAAAGTTGATGCAATACAAGATTGGTGCAGAAGTAAAAGCTATCTTTAAAGCTTCAAACAATGCTTTTGTTTCTTTATTCCAATCAAATTTGTCCTTACAAATTAAACATGTAAGTGGAGCTATAATTTCAAAAAAGTCATTGATGAAGATTCAATAGTAATTGATAAATCCCAAAAAATATTGTACATTTCTTATTCTTTTTAGAATCTTCTAATCCATGATTGTCTAGATTTTATTAGAATCCATCTTGAGACCATTATTCAAGATGATGTATCCTAAGAAGTCAACTTGAGTAGTATAAAATACTCACTTTTTTATCTTGACATATAGCTCTACATCTCTAAGTTTTTGTAATATATAACAAATATGAAGTTTATATTCTTTTGTATTCTTAGAATAAATCAAAATGTCGTCTAAATAGTAAAGACAAAATCATCAAGAAATTCACAAAAAATATCATTCATAAGATGTTGAAAAGAAGTTGGTATATTTGTAAGTCCAAAAGGCATGATGTTATATTTGAAATGCCTATACTTATTTTGAAATGCAGTCTTCTATTTATCACCTTTTTTTTATGTTAACCAAATTATATTTTCTTTACAGATCTATTTTTGTATAGATCTTTGTTTGACTGAGTTGATCAAGAAGTCTTAAAATCAAAGGTAAAGGATACCTATTCTTAATGGTAATCTTCTTAAGTCCTCAATAATCTAAACATATTTGCAACAATCCATTTTTTTTCTTCATAAATAAGATAGGAGCTCCTACTAGAGACTTTAAATGGTATATGAAGCTCTTAGCCAAGTTCTCATTAATATATTCTTTCAAAATAGCCAACTTGTTCTATGATAAATTATAGATTGGTCCAAATGGTGATTAAACTCCTTCTTAAAGATCAATTGAACAATCATAAAGTCAATGCTCTGAAAAAACATGTATATTTTTCTTTTCAAAAACATCTTTAAAGTCTTGATATTGACTAAGAATACCACTTATAGTCTTTTTAGCATCCGAAATGGATGTGGCATATATAACAAAAGATGATCTTTTTTTGCCGTATATATGAAAGCTTTTATACCTATCAATAAGGATTTGGATGTATTAGAATTATTTATATGTATTTGATTAATAGGTTTTTGGATTAAATTATAAAAAAAATCAAGGTTACATGAAGTTCAATCTATTTGAGGATTATATTTTTTTTAATTATAATAATTCTAAAATAATTAAATTAGAAGAAGATCTAATCATATTAAATATTATTATGTTATTATGTTCTTTAATTGCTACATCTAAAAGAATAGTCTTATGAGTAATATCTCCAAAAGACAACAAATGACCATCTATGACTTCTACATGCACGGATTTAGTTTTCTTGACTAAAGATATTTTTTTTTTTTTGCAAAGTCTTTATCTATGAAACAAGCTGAGGCTCTTGAATCTAATAAAGCAAGGACTTTGTGATTTTTAGGTCCTAAAAATACATCTATTATAAAACAAGGTGAAGGATCTGAGGAGAAAATAGGATCTTTACAAGGTTTTGTACATGATTCCAATTGCACAGTTCCTATTGTAATTGGAAAAACTAGTTTTTTCACATATTATCTTCTTTAATAACCATACTCTTCATTTTATGATTGTGTTGCTTTTTTACACAATATTTAGGAGTGTGTTTTGCTTCTCTACAATATAAACACAAATCCTCTTGATGACATCAAGTCTTTTCCTGTTTGGTGAAAATTTTAAAATATACTACATCAATTTGCATTAGATTTAGCTTAGTCAAATAAATTTCTAAAAACTTACAAATTACTTTCATTAATTGACTCGTTCTTCTTTAGCCGAATTTATATTCTTGACGTCTTTCAAATAAGTGATTGTCGCATATAATGGCTTGAATAATAAATTATTCTAAAGAATTTATTTTTGGCATTGTTAACAACAAGTCTTTGACATTATTCTTCAACCCATAACAAAATTGATTAATAGGGGCTTTATTGTTCCACTCCACATTACAAGTAAGGTTTTGGAATTTTACAGTATATGTTGTGGCTAACTATGATCCTTGTCATAAAGATAAGAATTTGGTTTTTGCTATCCTCTCTTAATTGCTTCTCTAAATGTGGTCATAAATACTCTGAAGAATGAATTCAAATCATAAAGAAGTCAGAAATCTTTTTCCATCAAAGATGCAAACTAAAAAAGAGCACTTTTAGATAGGAGTACGCTTATGTATCTAACATGAGTAAATCCATTAGGATATTGGAAAGGATGCAACTTTAAATATAGCTTGACTTATTACAAAAATCTTCAAAATTTTGATCTTGTTTCATTAAAATTTTGAAGCATAATAATCTTTGCGTCCTTCACATTGGTAGAAGCAAGGTTTCCAAGATTTGCTTATAAGGTGGATTTACTTGCTTCCTTCAATTGTACAACTTCTTGATGTAGGCTCTGGACTTCTTCCATAGACATAAGAATAGTGCCTCCATAATTGATATTAGTGATTTGTGAAATTTCTATCCTAAGAATATTGAGAAGCTCTTGAAGATCTACAATAGTTACAAATTTATTCTCACTTCTACAAAGTATAGCATCCATGATCTTTCCTTCCATCTTAGATAACTTAATAGCTCCACAATATGAATTAAAAGAGGATAATCTATTATCTCTAATATGAAATAAAAAAATTTATAAAGAGGAGTGATCTATTTTCTTTTAAGAAAAAAAAATCAAGGTTAAAAAACAAAGAATGTTAGTTTAAAAGTAGATAATTTGCAACCTTCAAATACAACAATAGAAGTGGGATAATCCACTCACTTTTTAAATACAAAACAAGAACAATGAATCTTCACTCTTGTCAAACTATCAAGGACAAGGACATGAATCATAAGGAAATAAAATACACTCTTGTGTTATTCAAAATCACTTGAAGATGGAATGATATTAAAACTAGAATAGCTATTGCCAAAGACAAGAAGACTAGAGACTTTTGAAACAAAACTAAGAACAAGAAAGGTGTTGACAAGAGTGAAGAAGACTTCATTCTAGTCTCTATA
This sequence comes from Physcomitrellopsis africana, assembly GCA_036785485.1. Lineage (NCBI taxonomy): Eukaryota > Viridiplantae > Streptophyta > Bryopsida > Funariales > Funariaceae > Physcomitrellopsis > Physcomitrellopsis africana. The sequence goes on along the minus strand of JAWRVF010000403.1, from coordinate 264,090 downwards.
TATACTATCTATTTAAGAGCTACATGGCGGTATTCAATAGGACCTTCAATACATGTCCAATTTGCAAGATACGTGTCAAACTTGTAAGACAAGTTTTCTGTATGTGCACCATGTACTTAGCTTATTGCACAAGCTATCAACATGTGCAATACATGGCTAAGTTGTTGGCCAAGTTTCTAGTCTACCAATCACCTATAGCCATATATAAAGGTGAAACTATATTTATGGAGTTTTTAGGAAGCTTCTCTCTATGATATTATCAAATTAACCTTCTTCTACCTACTTCTATCTATCCATACTAACTACATAATTATTGGAGTAAATCTTATGTTTGTAATAAAGATACAAACTATTTTGAATATTAGAATTTCTTTATATTAGATTTAAGACATGAAAACCAATTCAATTCAACTGTTATAAGCTTTAATCTTAATGAATAATTAAATATATTTTGTAGCTTATGATAATTGCACTTAGCTTAGTGAGGCTGCTATTGTAGGCATTAATTTGAGTCTTTATACCATTACAGCAATGGCTCTACTTTGATGCAGTGGAGTCTGTACCTAGTTTATCACCTACTTTTAAAGATAAGTTATCTTGTGCCACTTACTACAATCATCAAATTATTTTATTTGGCCAAGAATTTTAAGAAAAGTTAGAATTACAATCTTTAGATATTCAAAATAATTTTCTTGTATTTATTTGGTAGGTTTTGGTTCATACATATTTCACTGACTATTTAGGGTTTTATATATTGTTCTTTTCTTAATTAATGCAATGTATATCAAAATCTTCATATGTATTCAAGTAATGTGGATTTTTCACCAAATTTTGAATATTTGTAAGTAGGAAGAATTCATCACCAATAGAGTATATGTATAGCGTGTGTGAATATGCAATGGCTTATGGTAGAGGCAAGAAAATTAGGTTGTGAAGTTCTAAAGGACCTAATATTGATGGATGTGGATTGAAGCTCAAATGGCAATATAATCATTACGGACATAAATATGGTGTCAAAATCCAACTTAATTGATCAAGAGCTCTATCAACTTGAGGATGTGAGTCATACTAAGGTGCTAATTTTGCAAGATCCTTATGCAACATCAATCTTACAACTCAAATACATGTCCTTCAAGTAATACTGATAGTTACTTCTGTCATCATACTACTACTACTACTATGACTACCAAATTTTTTATTAGTTTCAAGTCATAAATTGAAATGCAATATCAAGGTCTTTACAAATATGTTCTTGAATAAAAGTATTTATTACAAAAGTAATAGATGTGAATAATATTGTGACTAAGTGTGTTGTTGTTTAATTTGAGATTTTTATTAGAAAATAAAATTTCTTTTGTGCACAAGAGATTTGATCCTGAAATCAAGGCTATATTTGACTCTTCATTTTTCAATTCCATAGTAGGTATAGTTGTTTGGTCCAACAAAGTATTTTGTGATGCCTTGAGATTAAATTGAGAGTTGTTGAGCTAGTTTCATCTTCATTGATCTTATGAGGTCCTATCTAATAATGGACCAGTTTACTATGATTAGGCATATTTTTGGCTGTGGTACTTTGTCATCTAGGCTTTACCTAGATATCCAATGTGTTTTTAGCAGAATGCCTATGGTTGATGGTGGTAAGCATGGGACTCAAGGCAGTGTTCAGGTTTGGATATTTGACGACTAGCAAGCCTAATTTAACTCTTTTATGGTCTTATTATTACCTTGTTCACGAATTGCGTTATTGCTCAAATTTATAAGTTTTGATATCTTCATTGCTATTACAGGTATTTGTACCATTTCATACAGAAATGTATGCATCTACCTGGGACCCTCTTGAGCACAAGGAAAAGCCTATCTGTACTTTAAGGAATTTTCCTTGTGCAATAGAACATACCCTCGGGTGGGCGGTGGAGTCATTTGAGTCACTTTTTAAGACCAGACCAGTTGATGTGAATTTCTATTTATCTAGTCGTGATTTTCAAGAATCTACCTGTAAATCTCCAGTATCGTCACGGCTTCCTTTACTAGAGACACTTCGTGATGCTCTTTTGCAACTTAAGGTATTCATATGACTTAATTATGAAATATAATCTATTTCCTATACAATGCATTGCCTTTATATCCATGCATATTGATAATGCAATATCTTCTTTCATGTATTCTTTCATATATTCTTTCTTTCAATTTAGACATAGTGTTGACCTGGTCAAGGATATTCTTATCATATAAACTAGCCCTATTGACAAATAATCTGCATAATATCTTTTTGGCAATGGGAAGCAAGTGGTGAAAGGATTTTTGTAAGTTAGGAAATTAAAATGTCTAACAGGAAGGATTTTATAAGTTAGGAAATTAAAATGTCTATTAAGATGAGTTAATCATGCAAGAGACACGTGCCCAGTTTCGATGAATTAATCCAATGGGGTTGTGTACCCCAGTTTTGATTCGTGCGTGCATTGGGCGCGACTGCAATTTGAGGAATTGTTTTCCAATAACATCAAGCAGGTACAAAACCGGATACTCCTTATATCGCATGCAACTTCCAGTTGTATTTCAACAGATCTTGTAGTTCGGCCATCTGGTATGTACTTGCTCATTATACTTGTAAGAATTCTTAAATCATGGTCATTAAGAGCTATACTGCAATGAGATGCTGAGGTCACTGAATCTGTATTAAAGTTTCACAAAGAAGACTATCAAAAAACCTTTAAATTTTTTTTAAAAAAAAATCTAAACAACATTAAAAGATATTTTATGACTTACAATCTGTTAAATTTCATAGATTTAAAAAGCCTAAATTTCATTTTAAAATGATGTTTATATATGCAGCTTTGTATCAACTTTCCAGCGGGTATGATCACGACGGCTGGTGCTGCATTCTGGAGTGGAACAAAGAGGTTTCCAACACCAGTAACTTTCGACTCCGCGGATAATCTCCACCTTGACATTATCATAGCTGCTGCCAACCTGCAAGCCACCGTCTATGATCTCAAAGGCTGCCAAGACCGGGCTATCTTTATAGATCTTCTTCAGCGTGTTGTTGTTCCTCCTTTCGAACCTTAAGTAAGCACCTTCTACAAGCTCAACCTCACCTTGTACTGTTCTGTGACATTGGTTTCCATAGGCCTTGTGTCTGGGAGTTTCATCAACAGAAGTATAGGGTTTCTTGAATTGGCTACTCACGTCTCTCAAACTATTTGTTTCAATAGTGGATATTATCACCATGACTATCATTTCAGCTCGAATGTGTGTATTGATCTTCCCTCTCCTGATTCCCTTGCGGTAAACTGAATGTACCATTTGATGAAGTCGTAATTACTTTGTCGTAGCTCGTTCATGGATCTTCTGTTGGCCTTTCCAGTGACGAATTCTGTGAATCTCTTTTCTAATTTTTTTTTTTTTTTTTTTTTTTTTTTTTTTGTCTTTTTTTTTCTTTAAGGAATTATTGTAAGTGTTATGTACCATGTTGCAGTTTCTTCTACTCTGGGACCCTGGTAATGAATCTTTGTAGACCTTAGGCATTACGGAAGTCTTTGCTAACTTTCCGGTTTTAATTCGCATAGTTGGTTTGATGGTTGATGTTGTGCTGTCTTGATGTTTTGCAGGGCTACAGGTTAGTGCCTATTGAATTTGAAAAGGACGACGAGCACAACTATCATGCTGAGTGTGTAGCTGCAGCTTCAAGCCTGAGGGGACAGAATTATGGCATTCCCAGCACTGAAAAATTGCAGGTTCTCATTTTGTTGCTTTTAAGATTATCTTTGCTTGGATCTTCTGCTTTGCATTTAGATGAAGGCACAAGGGCTGTTGATTGTCTGTTTACTGTTCATTTTTTGAAAACAGTAGCTGCTTTGAGCAGCTCTGAATTTACGCATCTTCTGCTGATTCCGACATCCTCTCTACAGAAGATCACTGCTACATTTACTTCGATATTACAGCAAGCTCACACAATCAGAATGGCAGTATTGTCGGGGTGGTCTAATTCGTGATGCGTACCATGTTGGTTGTATTGTAGGCAAGGCTGCTGGGTGGAGGGGTGGTCCCAGCTATCTCGACATCTACCTCAGTGGTAGGAGGTCTTATGTGTCTGGAGCTGTATAAGTTAATTCAGGGCAAACCTATTACGCAACATTAACATGCTTACTTCAACTTGACCGTCCCCTTATTTACGTTTGCACAATTTATCAAAGCGTTCGAGCACACGGTAACAATCTCCTATTTTATGGTTTGTAAATTGTGCCCTTAGACTGGTTGCACATTGTCCTCTCTGATGAATTGATCCAAAAAATAGTGTGTAGCATCTTCGGACTGACCAAATACAAGCGTCACCTGATAAACTTCCCATTAAGGCAGTGTTAGTTGTTTTTCATGGGTATAACCGTAACTATATGCATTTTCTATACAACATGTCTGCATGTTAGTTGCTAGTACAAGGTCAGCTTGTTCAACTACAGTTTTGAGCCAGTCACTTATTTTGTGAAATACCTCAGCGTGTGTTTGAATACCATTGTGGCTGCAGGTGCTAAGCAAGGACTTTGATACTTTGGTCTGGACGTTGTGGGACAGATTTGAAATGGATTGTCAGAATATGTATTTTGAAGACATTTCTGTCTGAAATTCAGCGCCAGCACGGACTCCAGGTAATGAACCTCCTGTCATTTGAGAGCCATGGAATCTCGTTTTCTGCCTCGGTATGTGCTCTTGCTTCTGCTTGTGTTGTGAACATTTAACCTTTAGTTGGAATTGGAATCGTGTCCGTGAGAGTTGTACTGCGAAGGATTTCTGTGCCTACACGGACTCTGGGTAATGAACCTCTTAAGAAATAATGGTCAGAACAACATGCCATGACTTGCATCATAATTGTCATGGCAATTTTCTTGCAGATTACCATGCTTTCATTTGGGAAGAGTTTCTGATATGCTGATTTTCTACCCGCTTCAAAGATGAAAGACAGAATGGCGCTGATTTTTTTAGATCTTGTTACAACCGTTGGCAAAGTGACACTTCCTCCAGCGGAAACAAAAATTTGCTTCTCCATTTCATGCATAGATGCAAACAAGGAGGATGTGGAGGTTCCTGATGTTGTCGCTAAAGTATGGTAGCAAGGCAGGCCTAGGTCCTTGAACCTTTTCCGTCTTTGTAAAGAATCGTGCACCGCTTTGAGGAACAGAAAAGATAAAGTGTACATTCAATCTTCAGAGCTGGTGCGTTGTTAGTTTGTATCACATATATATAAGCAATTCAACACAGAATCCGTCCCTAGGATTTTTGTAATTTTGCTTTTTGAACAACTTTCATGGCATCAGAATCGTATGACAAATATGGTTGGCTATTCAACTAGATGTAGATGCTTCTGTACCTTGGTAAAGATGTGGATTTGAGAGGAAACACAGTATTGAAGTGGTAAGCCATGAACTCTACTTCATGGCATCAGAATCGAGTGATGGACTACCCTAGCTAATTTTCAAGTCCCTTTTTCCTCAGTTTGTAATTGTGATCTAAAGACTGTTTTTCTGTTACAGGAAGTTGCATATTCCTGTTGATTATTGTTATGTTGAATGCATTCATATGCTCAGATTTCTAAGTAACTCCAACGTACAGCACGCCGCAGCCCTCGTTTGTCATTGAACTAGAACTCCACGTGTTAAGAGGACAACAAAATTATAAAATACTTTGTTGTGAATGTAAAAAGCGTTTCAAGAAATCATTTGTGGCTGTTCATGTTGGTGTATACCTTGTTTCTGACGTCTTTGTTGGAAAGTCATCTCTGTAACCAAATCATATGGCAAAACGAATAAATTAAGAGATGTGAGTTTTAAGCACAGATCAAATTCATGTGTCAAAATTTGAGTTCATTGTAAATTGCCTTACTAGAAAGTGAGTATTACAGCATATTGTCTTTTTACTACAAAACCCAAAACTCATAAGCTTGTGATGACAGCTAGTAAATTGAAGGCCTATTGGACATAAATAAATCTAAACATTCAAATTAAGGGCATAAAAGAAATATCTTGTCTCATATTGTTTAAACATCTATCTATTTATTAATGAAATCTTGTCTAGTTCTTATGCATTAGAAAAAATTATTGACTTTTATACATGTGTGTTTAAAATATATATATTTTGCAATCTGTTGTGTGGATTTTAAGTCAAGAAGAGAAGTAAGTATTGGAATATAATTTGAAAAAGTGACACTTTGTTATTTTTTTTAAAAAAAGAAATAAAAAAGAAAAAAGAAGAAGAATTAAGCACCATATAATGCTTATATAGATTTAAAATAACTAAATATGTTGTAAATGGTAATGATTTTAGTTTTTAGTTTCTAAAGTTGAAATCCATTTTAATTAAATCTTTTGTAAAAAAACAATTTCTTCATTTATTGCCTTGCCAATTTGTGCAGTACATTTTTGTTAACAATCATAACAAATTAGTTTCCATTCTCATATAACAATCGTTTGCTTAATTTGATTTTTTTGGAGCATTACATATCTTCAACAATCTCTTTGCACATTACATGGACAAATAATTTCCTTCCTAACCTGAAAAGAAACGACATGCACCAAAAAATACTTATTTGGCATCATCTCTTCACTTTCCTCATTAACCATTTTTTTCATTTGTCTTTACCTGCCTTGTTTGAAATGGCTTTGTTTAACTCTACATATTCAATGTGCACTCTTATTAAAAAACTACTTAATTTTGATAGAGACTCACTCATAACAATTTCACAATTAAATAAAATGAACTAAAATATAAAAGTGTAAAAATAAATGTGCAAATAAAAAATTCAGAGAATTTTTTAAAAAGAAAATAAGAAAAGGAATATTCTTTCCTCATAAGCATGCCATATTTGATAATCGTAATTTTTAGGTGTGTAGACGTGGGAATTATCAATGGGCACTTAAGAAAGTAATTTCATGTAATTCCAGTCTACCAAGCCATTACTGCCTCTTGTTCAAAGCATGCACCGAGGAGGGTGATGAAAGTTAATAGAACGATTTCCATCCATAGTTTCATCCCTCATCCAACTCGAGACGACGAATGAACGCGATGGTGACTGTCACCGATTTGAATGGGGAGCTTCATGACGCAGTTGCCACCCCCGCCATCTCTCGAAGCCTGCGATTCTGATCGGCGTGGCTTTCCTTTCTGTTTGTTGATCGGAGATCATTGCTGCTCGTGCAGTAATAATTCTGCTCATATTCACGGCATTTTAGTGGCGTACTCTGCAGTTTTTTTTTTTTTTTTTTTTTTTTTTTTGGATTTCGTTAAAATTGTCGCAACTTATAGTCGTCTTTGGAACTGTGTATGTGGATAGCTGTTGTTCTCAAGCTCACACTGTGACTACGAGGTTGAGCGTTGTCTTCTATAGCCCTGTCATTGCACTTTAGAGGTCTCTTTTCGATTCCTTAGTATTTTGGTGAAGTTGCGCGTACTGTGATTTCTTCCGATTCGCGTGCTCTGTTTTTATCTAGGTCCGAGGTGAAATGTTGGATTAGTGTTCGAAGGATTTGGATGGAACCGTTTTTTGAAGAAACATTTGATGAGTTATACCACCGGTTAGCTGTTGTTATGAAGAACTGAATGATATAAACATCGAAGCATAGCTATTGTCGCTCCTATAAATCTTTGTTCGGCATCTTGTTCTGTGATCTAGTCTTCGGGTGAGATTTTGGTCTCGCAGCGGATATGAAGCCATTCTTTCATTTAGTTCTGAGCAGCTTACGATTGCCCCGCGAGCTCTAAATTTAGTGAAGTCGTGAGAACTCCTCCGAGATAATGAGGGTCCTGACCATCTTTAGCTCCCGACTGTCCCTTTTCGGGAGTGAGGTTCTGATGAGTAAGTTTCTGTAGAAAACCTATCATGAATTTCCAAGTTTCTGTTCTGAATCCCAATAACTCTTTTCTCCTCCATCTTGCTATCGAAATCAATTTGCAGATGCTGGTTATTATTCGCAAAGCATTCATTGAAGTTAGGTAGGAGATTCCCATTTTTGTGACCCCAAACCTAGTCCTGCTCATATGATATTGACGTGTTGATTATACCATGAGGATAATGAGAAACTACATGGCTCAAAAGTCCAAGAAGAGAGTGCAACCGGCTTAGAATGAGAATGAAATTTGCTAAGGCGATGCAGATGTTAGTGTTGCTGCAATTGCTTGTGTTGTTTGGAATTATGGACAATTCCATCGCAGTAAACGCAGAGACAGGTAATAGCTCTACATACCTCTACCTCCAAGTGTGTCGAAATCTTACTGTATATTCTTGTAATTAAGTTTTAGAACCGTTAGATGTTGCTGATCAGGTAAATGCACCAAAAAGTGCAATAGTATTCTCTGTGATCACGAAACCCTCACAAACTCACGTTTCGTGTCTAATAATTGGTTAAGTCACTGCAGTGTAATCCAACCATCAACTGTGTATCTTGTGCGGTGAGAGAACCACAGATAGTCTCAGACCGTTAGCGACATAAATTATGCGTGTCACCAAGTCTATGTGCTCTGCGTAGAAACGAAGAAAACTTACAAGTCTTTTGTTCTGGAGTAAGGAGTCTAGTACATGTTATAGGACTAATTGGTTTTCTAACCTGAAATCTATTATGGCTATGACACAATAGGAATGGTCATTAGCACTTTTCCTTCTAATGCTATCGAGAGTGCGCTTAGTCTTGGGTGTCTACATAGACAATGCAAAACATTTCCTTAAACTCAACTCCATAGTTTGCACTGTTGATAGATTGCGATTTTGTTATTATCCAAGACATATCCCTACTAATACTGGGTACTTTTTCTCTGATTCTGCAGGGTTTGTAAGTTTTATGTGCGGAGCTTCTTCAGATTATATCTCTCAAAGTGACGGCATCTCCTGGACTAGTGATGCTGCTTATGCTCCACCAATCAGCAAAGCTTTCAGCTTACCGAGTCAAGCATCGCTCCTTACTCTGCGGGCATTTCCTCCCGATGAGAGCAGCCCTTCAGGAAGGAGCTGCTACAGCTATCTTGTTCCGCCTGGCCTAAGTCTTGTGCGAGCGACTTTCGCTTATGGAAATTACGATTCTCTCAATAAACCCCCAGTATTTGGAGTTTCAATCGGAGCAACAATGTACAGCACGATCAATTTCAACGTGCAAGATCCTTGGGTTGAAGAGATAATTCTGAATGCCGACCAGGAGCAGGCATTTTGCATTATTGCAATAGATGGAATTCCAGTCATTTCTCTGCTCGAGTTGCGTCCACTTCCACCAAGATCGTATAATCGTGCAAGCTCCTCCCTAGGAATAGCCCTAAAGAAAGTATACCGAATAGACTGTGGGTCAGAAGCTATGAAAATTACGAGGTGAGAACAACGAAATTGGGCATGTGTGAAATAAAAAGGCACTTCTTTATTTTTGGGAAATCTGTTTCATGTGCGAATAAAGACAATTAGACAGGAATAATGTTTTGAATCTACAGGTCACTTGAATCCAAACTAGCTTACGAAAAGTTTCCCAAAAAATATTTCTGATACTCTCATTCTAGAGTTAGCAGGCAGGATATGCCAGGTGTAGTGTTAGGGTCAGTTCAAAGCTTGGCTTATCTTACGATATTGAAATGCAGGTATCCAGACGACAGCTACGACAGAATATGGGATCCTGATCAGTACTACCTTGACGGAAGCACCACGAGTACTCATTCAATATCACGCAAATTGAAAACTTCAGCAGTGACTGATGATTGTCCCATGATTGTGCTGCAATCTAATCGCTTTAATTATCACAATCAGACACTATCATATTCCCTTCCTTTGACCAAACCGAACGGAAAGTACCTAATGACCGCATTTTTTGGAGAACTCTACAATACAACTGGTCCGACATTCATCGTTACTGTAAATGGGGTAGTTTTAACAACAGTGGTCGGATGGCCTCCTCTGTCTGGTGCTGAGTTCACAGCGACTCAGGCCGCAAGCTCATGGTGGAACATCTCGCTTCTCCCAGTAATAGGGGCCCCCCAGATCAATGGTCTCGAAGTTTACGAAATCATACAGTTGATGCATGTTTCTAATCAGCGAGACGGTAAGTTCTCTCACACCATAGTTATGTGGATTAGCATTCTACTGAAGGTATTAAGTTGGATCCTCGTTTCAGGATATCGAATAAAAAAACAATGCAGGACTGTAAAGGTGTTAGAAGATTGTCTTGTGTTCTGTGTAAAACAATCAAGAAAAGTCTTATTTTTGTGCAATTTTGTGGTTTGTAGCCAGAGCGCTGAATTTAATTGAGCTGAACTTCAATATTCAGAATGTACTGCTGGACTGGGCACTAGGTAGTGATCCATGCTTTCCAGTTCCATGGAGAGGAGTCATTTGCAATACGGTAGGCGTGGTTACCTCTCTGTAAGTGCCCTACTCAATTCAATTTGAAAATTTCCACGTATCATATGGATGTAACGGTTGGGATTTTTGTGGGAGAGCAGTTTTGAATTTGGACATAAGTTCAGCTCTACATGTGATCACTGTGACAAGAAATTTTGTGATCATTTGCAGGGATCTTTCTAACTCGCAACTATCAGGTGACGTTGCAGGCCTATTTCAAGATTTCACTAGTCTTGAATCTTTGTAAGAAACCATCTTAAACGACTTCTATACGGAGAATATGTTGCACGCTGCTACAAATCTTTATCATGCATGTTGTATTAATATCCTTTTATTGTACGTTGTCAATCAGTGAGGTTCTACATATACCTACAGCCTACGTGAATCATCGAGAAAAAAGTAGTATCTAGATCAGCTTTTAGTCACCTGCTAATCGTCTTGAAAGCTTTTACCCAACAGATATTATTTTACCACATCTTTAGGCAGGCATTCCGCAAACATTGTTTCTGCTTATAATCAGGTTCACGTACATATTGGGAGTGCTGCAAACTGCTGTGATGTGGACTTGACGCTTAAAGCGCAGGACAGGATGTTGTGTACAAGGTCTTCCTCTATGAAGTCAAGAACAATGGAATCTTTCTTCTATTTTGAGTCTGATTATTGAATGGCTTCGCAGAAATGCAAGCGGCAACAATCTAGTGGGACATGTCCAAAATCTCACAGGACGTTTTCAAAGACTGAGAGTACTGTAAGTGGAACATAATATTTTTCAGTGGCCCATGTCTCTCTTGCTAAAAATTATTTTAGTTACTTCCTTCGAATCTTTCGTAGCAAACCCCTGCATAAATTGCAGGTAAATCGAGTATTCGATTTCCCAGTGTTTTGAGTTGACATAGTACAAACTAGTGATAATTATCATTTCTCCTCAAGACTTGACTTCCGTCATATGTCGACGTTAACCTTCCGGTTTAAGACACAATGCATACTCTGTCAAGGTGTTATTGATGAAATGATCTATACTCAAATTGCAGAGACCTGAGCGATAATCAACTTTCAGGAACCCTGGATGTATTTGCAACCTTGAATCTCCATTACCTGTAAGCACTTCGATGTCATTTTCGATTTTGTCTACGCTGTGTTCTTTTCAAAACATGTAGATATCCCTCTCTTTCTAAAACATGTTCCTTGTTTATCATAATATAATCAGAAACGAGAGCTCAGTCTAGACTTGGAACGGTGACATATTGCATTTCACTTCTTTGTTTCCTGAGGTCCATTTCCTGCCTCACCTTTGATCTGGTATTCTTCTTCACTTCCAGGAACATTGCCAACAATCAATTCTCTGGACCCATACCAGGAAGATTGACCCAGCCCGGCTTGGTGGTTATGTAATCATCCTCTGACTACCCAAAAATTACTACTTTCTTGAACTTTTTCTGTTCATGGCCACGACAATCGCCACACCAATGGGCAGTTCTGGTTTATTCGCCATACCAGAAACTTGGAAACAAACAAAACATACCGATTCAGTTGAATTAATTATTTTCATGGAATTGATGCAGCGCGTCAGGAAATCCTTGCATTCAATACGGCAGTACAGACCCCTGTGTACCATCATTGGCGAGTTCCACAGTACCTCAATCTGTTGAAAGAAATGCCATTAGAAGCTCTACACACTACTCGAAATCGGTGATTACAGGAGTTGTAATGGGAATAAGTGCTGCCGTGCTAGCAATTGCAGCTGCCGGGTTCACAGGTTGTCGTCGCTACAAACTAAAACGCGAATTAATAGATGCGTTTCAAGAAGGTGATGCCTACTATTCACGATTCCCCTTAAAAGTAATTTGACTCGTGCTGCTAAGTCCAATTGGCATTAAACTCGTCTGTAATTTACTAACACATGCACTACGTATCTGCAGCGAAAACGGATAATATTCTGGAAAAAGAGCTGACACTCGATAAGAATGCTAAGAGATTTTCCTTTCTGGAACTTGAAAATGCGACCAATCGTTTTAAACAAATCTTAGGTGAAGGTAATCTAGGTCCGGTTTACCGAGGTAGGTTACAAGATGGGACGGATGTCGCCATCAAAATGCGGGCAGACAATTTACAACTTGATGCCGATTCGTTTTTGAAAGAGGTACAAGAGGCCCCAAAGTTACTAGGTAGATGGGTTGATTTTTGATGGTATGACCACACGATATCTGCTCCCTAAGAAAATATAGTTGCTTTTCATCTTTTCGGTCCATGTAAAGCCCTCAGTTTTCTATTTTCGTCTTAGAAACTAAGAGTTGATGGACTTTCAAATTCAGGTTTCATTGCTGTCGAAAGTGCGCCACCAGAATCTGGTGCTGCTGATAGGATTTTGTCTGGAGTGCAAAAAGCAACTGCTGGTCTTCGAGTTCATGTCTGGGGGATCTCTCAAAGATCATTTATACGGTGAGAGGCCCTGGTTTTTGGCATTCAAGTGCAAAGATTGTGAAGATCTCCAGTGTTAACCACAGTAGTGGGATTATAAGGATATTTCTTAGACGATGAAAGCGCAAATTGATTGAAGTGATGTCTTTCGTGGTGTAAGCACAGGCCCTCTTTCAAAGATACAACCGATGAGCTGGGAGCAAAGGCTAACTTCAGTTATTGGGGCAGCCGTTGGTAAAATCTGCCTTTGTAGAATAAGATTTTGTGCATTTTGTTTAATATTCTTATTTTTAAAATGTAGTCTGCGAGAAATTAAAGAATTAGTCTCTTCTGCAGACTATTCTCTAGCACTTCTGTACTCCAGTAATTAGACCAGCTGAAACATGCTTGCAAGTTCTGATAGCGTGGCATCCTATCAAGCACGACGCAATCTTAATCAATATTTTTTTAACACGCAGGACTTGAGCATCTGCACTGTGGCTGTGAATCAAACATTATCCACAGAAACGTGAAGAGCTCTAACATCTTACTAGGACCCAATTATTTTTCCAAGGTCGCTGATTTTTGTCTCTCGAAGCCAGCTAGCCATGACGAAAAGTCCCTTGTTGGAGGCACGGCAGGGTACCTTGATCCTGAGTAATATTCCTACTACTTCTTGTGATTTTTAACGAAATGTGTAGTAGCAAGTGTTATATCTTTCCCCACAGCTGAAAAAAGATTGGATTTAAAATCTTGAAAACCTTCCTTAACTCTCGAAGATAGTATGAGCTATTTATATAGAAATCGTTTGATTGTGGATGGAATTGAATTGTGATTTCAGGTACTTCAACTCGTCTCAGCTGACTGATAAGAGCGATGTATTTAGTTTTGGGGTTGTTCTCATGGAGATCTTGTGTGGAAGAGAACCTCTTTCCAGTGATAGCGCTCCTGATGCGTACAATCTTGTCGCATGGGTACCACCTCCCCTACTCAATAACCTACCTCTTTACTGTAACCAGGACTACTGAGGTCGATCTTCACAATTGGTCCGTCTTTTTGGGTCGAGTGACCAGATTTAGGTACCCTATGAGATATAACCCACCGCTACTTAAACAACTTTACAGCAAATCCCGTTCTCTAAATCTATGTGTCGGAGATTCTCTTAAAACAATCAGGTATGTAAACCAGGAAATAATGCTTGGGAAACACTGATACTGCAGGTTCGACCAGCTCTACAAGATGATATTCCGAAAGGAGACACCTCAGTGGTCGACAAAGCGTTGAAAAACCAGTTCGTTCTGCAGAGTCTGATTATTGCGGCTAACGTAGCTCTCCAATGCACTGAGAAAGAGGGGGCAAACAGGCCGTCAATGACGCAGGTGGTAAGGGAGCTCAGACGGGCCGCAGATATTGAACTTTTGCTGCCGACCGGCAACAACGATCCTTCTTCTCATCAATCGCTACAATCTACCTCGGGAACCACAACCAAACAAAAATCCTATCATGCCGCAGAATTATACCCCTCGCGTTCTAAGAACATATCTCAAATCAGATGAAGGGTTTGCTGCGGAAGAACATACTTGGGATGCGTTTTAGAAACAGTAACAATATATTAAACAGTACGGTACATTCTTAACTCTCGATAATTGGTGATGATCTATCTCCAACGCGATGGATCCTAGATACAGCAATGTGTTCGTCAGTAGCCAGAAGGACGCCAAGCCCAATGCTATGATCCATATCTAGGCATAAATCATTCCTGTCACAGCAATGTAGGAGGTGAAGTGCGCAGATGGAGGATGCATCTGAAGGGTGATCAGTGTATGTTATCACCCTTGTCCCGAGTAAAGGTTAGAATGCGAAAGACATCACAAAGCCCAAACGCAATTTACATGTAGTCTAATAACTGCTAGCAAAAGTGTTTCGATTAAACACAAGCTGGCCAATATCGTGTATTACAATCGTGACATGTCTTATGACTTCAGATCTGTGTAACAGCTAGAAGCAGGAGCTCATCTTGCAACAATCAATGCTTGGTGTTGTGCCACGAAGCTGGCCCCACGCACTTGCGGCAACCAGCCAAGAGCCTGCTCACGTGCCTGCTGCTGCTGCTGCTGCTGCTGCAAAAATCCATTCCAACTATAATCTCCAGTAAGCTCTCGTACAAGCCTTCAGATAACTCTTCCATAGGCGACTTCCATATCCACCCTAGTAGTCCTTGACCGAGAAGTTCACTCCACAACTAGCCACATAACCCAAGTGGGCCTCTGCAAGTGGGCCTCTTTAGCCCAGCCCTTCCATATCCAAAAATTAGAAGAACAACTGAATATTTCTTGGAAAGAAGGAGAGAACCCCTATCAAGGAATCCTACGAACTTGGATGGATTGCAACATGTCGGCCTCGGAGATGTCTGATACTGCCACTATCAAGTCGCCCTTCTTCATCATCCCACGCGCTTTGAGCAGCGCAAACGTTCTGCGAAGGTTGCTCTCCATGTCACCGGAGAAGTCCAGCCGGAAGGGAATCAGCCCCCACTGGAGATTCAGTCGTTGTCGGACCATCTTGGTGTCCGTGAAGGCAAAGATCGGGCAGTCAGGCCTGCTCCTTGACAGCAGAGACGCCATGTAGCCGCGCCGGGTGTATACGAAAATGGCGTCCACTCCCAATCTGTTAGCTGCATTTGAAAAAGATATGTACAAAAAAAAAAAAACAGAGTCATCAGTTAGCCACGGATGTGCAGAATGTTTCTCTTGAGTGTCATACATCCAGCTTCCTTACGAAACTCCAGTATGCCTCAGTACATGAAATCGAAAACGAGAAACCATTCAGCTCACAAATGACTCCTATAGCAGATTCATAAAGTCACGGTAATCTTCAAACACAGATGTGTGGGATTGCATACCCATCTGAGAGGCAGAGTTGCAAATGTTCTCTGAGATTCGGTCATCGAGCGCAGGAGAGAGTTCTGGAAGACGATCAGATGCATGTTGCTTATTTTCACGGCACCAGGACTCCATTCGGAGGCTAACAGTACGAAGGACGCTCAGAGCCTTCTCTGGAAACAGGCCCATGGCGGACTCTCCTGAGAGCATCAAAGCGTCTGCTCGTTGTCTCACAGCTTCTGATACATCTGCCACCTGGTCACCAATTCCAAAAGCTCTCTGGTAAGACTAAAGCCCCAGCATAGCTCACACGGTCTACTCAGTAGAAAACTGGACGGAAGAGGAAAATGTGTGGTGTCCTAACCTCTGCCCGGGTAGGCGTGGGGAATTCAATCATGGACTCTAACAGTTGTGACGCTACAATAACTGGCTTGTTGAGCTCACGGCATAGGTTAACAATCGCCTGCTGTACAGATGGCACTTGCTCCAGTGGAATTTGAGCGCCCAAATCGCCCCGAGCTACCATAGCTCCGTCTGAAACACGAATGATGTCCTCTAGGTTCTTCAAAGAATCACTACTCTCAATTTTGGCAAACACTCCAATTGACCTGTTCCAGGATTCGTCAACAGAAATCGGTCAGCATGCTGACATAGTAGTGAGGAACACACTGGCTGCTTCATACACAGAAATTCAGTTCATCACGTCCAATTTCGTACTCAAAAAATGAGAGCACGGCTAATTGAACCTGAATGGGTGGCTGAACATACATACAATCAAATTGAAGCGTCTTTGCACTAGAATAGTGAGAAACCTAAAGATGGAGTTGTGAACACCCTGATATGATAAATTACTGTAACAGTCTCGATTCGTGAAGACAAGAGGCGAGACCAATGAGCTGAAACTATACCAAACAAAGTTGGCTACAAAGAAAGCACAGCGAGTCGCTCATACCCATTCGGTGATCTTGCTTGAATGTAGCTTTTCAGATGCTTGATAACCTCAGATGTCTTCACAAAGGAAATGGCAATGAAATCCACCCCTTCTGCAATTCCAAAGTCAATATCAATCCAATCCTGCACAAGAGCAACAACAGTGTTGAGAGGTGGCTAGAGCACAATCCACCAAAAATCTACACCAAACTTCCGATCTATAAATATTTCCACGCGCATTGTAATACATGTGATTTCTTGTTCTTGCTCAAAGGACATTTGAGAATCGTCAGAAGTATGAGATTGGTGACACTACACGAGAAGGTCAGCATTGTTGAGTAGAATGGTTCGTCCATTTAGCTCACCTTGGATGAGATGGTGGGAAGCATCGCATTTCGCTCTCGGACCAGCCGACCTTCCCTCCAGAAGGTCAAATTCGCACGAGGAAGCAGGAGACCAGGATCAGTGCACTTGCACTTAACATCAGGGCCAACTTTCTCAATCACTTCAAATCGAACCATGCCTCCGTCCACCACCAATTCATCTCCAACCTTCATATCTGCCAAAAACCGTTTTCGGTGAACAGGGGCGGGCCAAGAATAACAGAGGTTTCTGCCAATTTTCATGGTCCATGTTCCTCCCAATTGCCACTCGTACTGATTTAAATTTCACTTTGTTTTGATTTATACTGGTTTGGGAGGGGAAGGATCGCGGATGGTGATGTAAATTATGCACACTGGCAGAGTACCTTCAGCAAAACCGTCGTAGTTTACAATTGTGGTGAACTCCGGGAGAGTACCGAACTTGCGGACCGTGAAAATCCATTCCTCGCCATCCTGATCAACAGGTAAACAGAAAAGAGGACATTTATCAGCAATCCAGAATCGCTCTGATACCGGATGTCTGCTAATGCACCGCAACTGTTGAACCCCTCAGTTCAAATCTTCAACCAGATGGAACCGTTTGAAACCCATGCATCCATACCTCAAGGATTTGCATTCCTGCAGGTTGTGAAGAGAAGCGGACAGAATTTTAGATGAGCATGCTACAGCGATTCTATCCACCAACGTTGCTGAAGTACTGATTTCTTTAAAGTTAGCTTGTTAAATCAACAGAGCGAATTAGTAAGATCCATTGCACAGAATATGACACACAGGGCAATCGTGAGGAGAAACAAGATAAGCAATTTCCGTATTCAGTGGAGGTGGAAAGAGAGGATGACACCCATTTTAAACGCATTGCGATCTTCATAATTAAATATCGAGTTACTTTTAAAAAGCAAGTGCCTTCTACGCGAAGAACTACGTTACCATTAAGCTCATGCAGTGGAATCCTGGTAAATGAAGATGTGTAGCATAGCTAACCTCGGCTTTAACAGACGGAGCGCCGTTGAAATCCCCCAGGTGGATTTCGCTACCCTCGGTGTCCATCATGATAGCCACGGAATAGCCCTTCTCGGAATTCAACCTGCGCACATTGCGAATCACTTCCGTGTGCCATTCCTTCGTGCCGTGGCACATATTGAGACGGGCCACGTTCATACCCCCTATTGCCAGCGCCTCAAGCTGCTCCGGTGCGCATGTGGCAGGACCGATGGTGCATATCAGCTTCGTCCTCCTTGTGCTGCGGAACCCGTTCTCCTTCAATTCAGCCTCCGTCACCAAATCGATCTCCATGGACTGGCTCTGTGCCCCCTCCACGCCTGGATTCGCTGGGGACGCTCCATTCACCCAAACCGCTCCGTCCTTATTCCCCTCCAAACCCAACACTGCCTCGGCTTTCGCATACACCACACCGGATTTCCTCTGGGGCACTTGAACCTGCGGCCTCATCCCCATCCACTTCCCATACTTGTTCACCCCCACCAACGGCGACGACACACACAGCGCAGAGCGCAAAGAAATAAAGGAGATCCTACCACCGCCAGCAGAGGGCACCCCCGCAAGGTCCCCATGAACGCATAACGGAACAGAGGACGAGCACAGCGACTGCATGTGCATCATCGACCCCTGCACCATGAAGGCAACAAGCTCAACCCTCCCCCTTCTCCCTTCTTCCCACTCCCCAGTCGCCACTCACCCACACAAACCCAACAGAGCACAAACCGGTGAGACACAACCCACCTCCGCAATAAGGAAATTCCGCGAAGAGCACAGGTACCCAATAGCGAAATCAATTATCTTCGCGCCTGTGGATAATTTGGCAACGGAATCGAGACGAAAAACGAGGAGCGTATCCAAGAGTTCAAGTCACATTCCCTCTCAGCTCTCACTTCTACCTCTTCGTGTCTCTCGCGCTCTCGCGCTACCGTTGTCCTGGGTCTCAGAGCTGCATGCCTCCCGGACTGTTGTGTGCTGCGAGTGCAGCGCGCACCAATCTGGCTGGTGGGGGATTGACGAAAGGGGTGCTGGAGGCGGCGAGTGCGTTGCTGGCGTCGCTGGGTTGGGTGGGCGGGTGGCATCGTCACCATTGAAGTGGCCCTCCCACGGCCATGGAGGAGGAACAACCGAGGCAACTATCCCAGCTTATCGTCTTACAGACTCGCCGCAGGAGCCCCCTCCGAGAGCGGGGCTCTTCTCTCTTTTTTTTTTTGCTCCTTTTGGGCAAGAAGAAAGAAAAAACACACATTGAAAGGGAAAAAGCAAAACATCTCACAAAAGGTGAAGGGGCTTGTTTAAGACTGCACGACCTCATTTGGCCACCGCCTCCTCCATCACCTTGTCTTTGTATTATTTCTTTGCAAATATGACATATCTTTTGTTAATGTGTGTGATAATTTTTATATGAATTTGAAGGTGCCAAACCAAAGTTAGTCAAAAATGTTCAATCTTTGATCTCTCTCTTGTTGTTTGGGTGGGGGTTTGTTCTTGTTTTTTTTTTTTTTTTTTTTTTTGACACAATAATATGGTATATATTATGCACTTTTTTGTCAGGCGTGGTCAGGTTTTTATAGTTGGGATTTGAATTGCCAACCCCTTTGGAACTGTTTTGAACCTTAGGTCCAATCCAACCATCATCTAATAGTTTAGGGTCAATGCAAACTTATTTGTGCTTGTTTTTCACATACAAATGTTTTGCCTGGTATTAAAGTTTGTTGAGGTTTGTGGGTATGATTTTTTGGCCATTGTGGTTGTAGGATGTAAGCTATGTATGTGTATATGTATAGTGAAGGTTGTGGTATACAATGGGCCAAAAATATAATAATCAACTATATTCCTTACTAATATTGTTTCTTTTTGTATGGATTGATGTAGTGTTTGGAATTGAGACACTTGCAAAGAAGGCACTTTGTGATTGGTTGGCATGCTAAATTGAATGCATTTTGAGGAATTAAGGTTAGTGGAATGTTGAAGTGTTTAATTTCTCTATGAAACCATAATATAATTGCAAACTTTGTTTATCCTTAGAATGCTTGTTATTCTCTCAGTCAAAAGTGATTTTGTATGTTTTAATGTATATAAGTAGGATATTACTAATGTCACCATAATTTTTGCTATTGTCAAGTAGGTAGCATATTTTTTTAGTTTTTTTAATTCCAATTAAAAAATAATATTTCAAATATATATATTTTTAAATTATATAGAAATTAAATTTAATTATAATAAAAAATATTTTAAAAGTTAATAAGAATAAGTTATAGTGGCAGTAGCAAAAATTGTAATGGCATGTGGTAGATGACCAATTAAAGTGGTAATAACAAAAACTGTGGTGGCATGTGGTGGATGGCAAATTGTGGTCGCTATTAATATATAAAAATATAATTTTAAATTCTTTTGTACAATTAGTGATTCATTTACAACTTTCAATGACCACCTAAATAATAAATAGAAAATTTTAGGATTTATATAGAGGTGATTTTTATAATAAATAAATTTATATATATATATATATATATATATATATATTAGAAATAATTTGTATATTGTATTATTTATCATTATGTGCCATAATTAAGGATTATTAATATAAACTTAGTATAACTAAAAAATTTTAAATAATAATAACAATAATAAATCTATAATATGATTATCTTTGTAGTTAATTTTATTTAAAAAATAAATCATCAATACAAATATATAAAAATATTAAACTTAAAATAATAATAATAATAATAATAATAACAACAACAACATGAAAAGATAATATTTTTGCAATAGCCTTGCTACATTACACACATATTTTTGTTATTGAAGTTGATAATAAATTATTTTAACTTAGTACACATTATATTTGTTTAACATTTGATAAACATCAAATATAAAATTTTTACTTACTAATAATAAACTATAAAATAGATTTTAAAAATATCTCAAGTTATCAATTAAAGTTGTTTTAATATATTTACACATATATATATATACACACACACACACACATATATATATATATATATATATATATATCAAATTATATTCTTAACATTAATGTATTAAATATATATATATATATATATATATATATATATATAATATTTTAAATTATGCCAATTAATATTTAAAATTTATTAAAATAATTAGCCACCTAAAATATCTAACTTTTTTTTTAAGATCTTTATATGAATTTGATTAAATAATGAATGAAAGATATATCATAAACAATTGGTGCATATGTATTTTATTTCTTTCTTTTTACTTCATTTTATTATTATTTTTAGTTAAAATTTCTATTAAATATGTATATATCATATATTTTCTTTTATATTCTCACCTCCATCTCTTCTCTTGTTTCTTATGCCAAGTCTTGGTTTTTTTAATAATATAGCAATCGCTTCATTGACCACCTTCATGGCACTTTCCTTTGAAGTTTTTTTATGTTAAGTTTTCAAGTCTCTAAATTTCTAAATTATATTCTTTTATTGGTCCAATTCTTCTTCTTCTTTTTTAAAACCAAGATTACAAGAATTCTTACAATTTTTAGATTTTCAATATTTATGTTGCTAAAACTAAAGATATCAAGGTTGAAATTTGACAAAACAACCTCCAATTAGAAAAATCAATTAACATGATTCCACAAATTTTCATCTATGAAATCAAGACATCTACTCAATGCCTACCTGCCGTGGAGTAGCAAGTAGGTAGTTGCCTTAGAGTAGGAAGTAGGTAGTGAGTAGGAAATAGCCTATTATTTTTAGAAATATGTTTATGTTTTTCCTCTAAACCAAGCTCTACAAAGATTGATCAAAGTGACAATAAAAAAGTTGTCACTATGGACATCCCATATTTGAATCTTAATACTTGTAGTAGACCTTGCTACAATTTTCAGTTTGGATAAATAAAAAATTGCCATGAGTTTGTTTAGTATCCCTCCTTTCAACCATTGATACTTTGGATCCTTGTTTGACAAGGATTTCTACTTAAGGGCATATTCAAAACTTTCAAAGCTATCCAAAGTGTTGTTTGGATAAACTCTGATTTCAAACCAATTTTAGCTATTCTTCTTCCTTTGTGCTCAATGCAGGAGTTCATTCTCCCTGGCACTCATGCCTATCCTACTAATGTAATCATGTGTTTGCAGCAAGGATACTATTCAACAGCCAAGACAACTTGCTGCTAGCAAGGAGATAGTAATATACCCACTTTAATCACTAATAGCCAAACCCAGTTTAATTTCGAGTCTTCAACTCGCAGACGAAGATGAGTCGAGAACTGGGTCAAACTTGCGATGTTTAGTGAATACATAAAATTACATCCGTCTATTATAGTACTTACTGTTGCATGAGACAACTTTGCGCAAGCAGAGTGAGATTGCTAATCTGTGAAGAAAATATGTTCCTAAAAAAAAGACAAAAACAAATGCAGAAATTCTGTTCTTGCACTAAGCAAAGCAGTACTACTTGACACTTTCAAGCTTTATTCTATTTTCTGGTCTAACAGTTTCACGCATCCATAGTTGAATTGTCCTCTAAACTGTTCAACGAACAAACAAAGAGGAGGTTTCATTTTAGTATCCCATGCACATTTTTAAAATCAATTTGTCTGAGACAACATTGAACAGCTCTGAGAATAATGTACAAATCTGTTCTATAACAATGGATAATCCAAACATACTCTTCCTAAGGGCAATTTTTACTGCTGTTGCAATGTGGTGAGCCATACAGACGAGCGGAAGCAGACACATCGACTCTAAAATGGAAAAGATCTCTGAAAGGCGCCAAACTCAGCTCATGACAAGGACGTCTGCACAGATGACGTAAACAAAGGTTCATTATCCAAAATCATCAGATGAGGTTTGAGTTACGTCTGTCTCTGCCTCTCTAATCTATCCACTGTAGCATCAACTACCACATAACACTCTTTTATATTCCCACTGATTTACCTGAGAATTATTGATGTGCGTGTATACAGAGAAGACTAAACCAAGGTATATCAAAATCGACCGAGATTTATACACCCTTCAGATGTGATGTAATTCAGTAATCCTAAAAGTTCCGCCAAGTAACTCTCTCTTCCATGCGCTTACAGTTGAGAGCGCACTCGTTGTGTCCACTAAACCCAATATTTTACACTTCTTTAACAGTTTTAGCACTTTGTCCCCTGACCTTCAACAAATCCTTCTTATTCCATGCATCGTAGATTTGACTTTCTAGAACATGCATGCTTAACAAGATGCGGTAAGAAACCGACACTTGCTAATCCAGCTATGATTTCAACTTTACTCTATCCTGTTAAAACACAACAATGCAATACGCAGTTAAACATTAGCCATAGATGTTACACGAGACTAACATGAGTTCAGCAGCGGCCATCGCAGAAACCAATTCCAAATACGAGTGACATCTACGTTAAGGCTGATAAACTGTCAATTACAATAATCCCTAAAGCCCACAAATTGCTCTTTGCTTATGACTGTAAGGACAACACTGTCATCGTAAGATCTCGAGAAGTCTTTAGACTGTGCTTGGTTTCTGTAACCGCCAGGTAAGACTTGGGTCGTCTTCATCACCCTCACCACCGAAACTTGAGATGAATCTCAACACATACTACCAAAAACGAACTTCCCACAAAACAAATATGAAATGAGTTTAGACAATGAGCAACATACCCTAGTAATTATTCGAGGAATTTGGGCATAAATATTAATCTCAGATGCTAACGCTCCCCCAGCAGATCCACCGTTCCCAAAGTGCGATAGAACACTTTAGTTTACAGCACCCATATTCTGCAAAATCAGAGGGGTCTTAAAAATTAAATCTTTGGTAAGCCGTTATAGTAAGTTTAGTGTACGGGTACAGTTACAATACTGAAGCCAATTTTCGCCAAAACACTACAAACGCAAAAGACAGGCGCTTTCAAATGTAAGTCAATCAGTACCAAGAACTCTACACAAGGAGCAATTAATCTAAAAGGGTAGACAAAATTCAAATAGACGTCAGAGACGCATACACGAGCCATAAAATTTACGGGCATACATTCGACAGATTTCCACATACAAATTCTCAGAACCAATTGAAACTCAAAAATCTCACCTTATCCGACAGAACCAAAACGTTCCATAGACCACCCAACTCTTAAACCACTGGAGGTTGTCACTGGCGAAAAAGACCTCGTAGAACTTCTCAAGGTAGACTAGCCCATAGTTGACAGATTCCCTGCTCAAAAGCTGCGACGCCAGGGTGGAGGCGAGCGCAAAATTCAAGCTACATGTCAAATCCAGAATTGCTCCTACTGCTGCACCCCTGTTTAGCAGAAATCCAACAACAGGTGGAAACTGTCACTGGAGCAGCCTCGAACTTGTCAAAGAAGAAACCCTTTTACTTCGAGAGAAAATTCCAATTCACCACAAAACAAAAACTGCCCACAGTTATGATCCAATTTATTGAACTCCCATTGCGCTCAGCATCTTCCCACCGCTACTGGAAGAGGAGTGCCTCCGGCCGATCCGACCAGCGCTAGAATGAACGTTTCATGAAACCCACCGCGACAGCTGCCAAAGAGCAATACAAAAACCATATCAATCCCGAACTGCAAGACAGCATCCGAGGTAGACAAGTTCCAAGCACAAGGTCTGCAACAAATGAGTCCGATCCCAGCGACCTTTGATTAGACGAGTAGCCCAAGATCCTTCTTACAGACTTAGACA
The DNA here is from genome assembly GCA_036785485.1 of Physcomitrellopsis africana. Lineage (NCBI taxonomy): Eukaryota > Viridiplantae > Streptophyta > Bryopsida > Funariales > Funariaceae > Physcomitrellopsis > Physcomitrellopsis africana. The sequence continues at coordinate 239,445 of JAWRVF010000403.1, read as the reverse complement.
TTGATTTCCTGCGATTCCTTTTAAGGTTTCGATATATCGCTCTTTCTTTGAGACTTAGGAAACAAGTAGTACCACATGCAATGAAACAATAACCTACAGTTTCGGAGAATGGAGGCCTTGTTAGAGAAAGTAAAACATGATGTTTAGGCTCTAGGAGCAAAAGTAAGGCTAGTGGAACGTTCACAAGAAAGGCATTGCCACTGGCATTGCAGATCACCAATGCCAGTAGTAAAGGATGTGAAGCTCTCACATTCTCAATCCTTCAAAACATACAAAATGAGGACGAAGACTACGTTCAACCAAATGCATCTATTGCAACTTTTAGATATTTGCGGTGCAGGTAATAATCAAGTCGTCGGCTTTCGCAAGTTTACAATCAAATACTGCACCGACTAAACAGCGATCACTTTGGCCAATCCCTGAGGTAAGAGAACTCAAAGAATTGAGCAATGAAGAAGTACTCACATAATGTGGTCAGTTCTTGATGTACAATCCACCGGTTGCTTGCATTCTAAATTCGTAGTGGGGTTATGAATCCACGGCGCATCATCGCTGTATAGGGTTGATAGGGCAATATCTGATGCCTGCAACCACGACATGAAGTGTTTAAGGGAAGCCATTGGGCTGAAGGAACCATCGCATCTGACTTCTGTAGCTGCGGCTGTGAGGGTACGTTCAAACGCTGCACCAATTTATTTACATCAGCCACTTGCTTGCCGAAATCTTGATCACGAGCACGATTTCCAAATACCTGCCATCGACATTGTGCAAGTGGACCAGTAACAAAAATTCATGAGATTGGTCGGAGGCAAACAATTATATCTTACATGCGCACAGCCTACGCTCAGAAGAGAGGATGATGGGATTACCTGGGCGCCAACTCCTGGCCTGATTAGGGTTCTTGAAGACGGTGCACGAAAACGCTCAAAATTGTGATGCCTACGGGGCGGTTTAGCGTTAACCTGTCTGTGAAATAATTCCATGCACTTTCGCATGGTCCATGCGCCCTGAGACGAGACCACGATCATCTCTGCAGCTAGAGCGCAGATGTTGAATTTTCGTTCCGCTGCTCGCCAAGGCTCCAACGTCTCCAGCAATGTGTCACGCTCTACTAACCACGCGACCACGGCTTGCGGCTTATTGAGCACTGGAACTAGGGCAGGATCCGCAGCAACTGTTGTCTCCGTCCACACAACTTTCTTGTTCTCTTTGCACCACTCTGGCACCTCCTCCACCGCCCACTCCTCGCCTAGTATCGCATACACGGCAGCACGCAATGGGCGCGCGAGGACGTGCAGGTTCCCCATGGTCTTATCAGAGGAGCTACTTGTACCACGACGTGTCATGCCATTCATCAGAGAGGGACGGTACTTGGTGATCACACCAAGTGACCAATTCTGCTCATAGCTGAGGACAGCATGTGCAAGTTCCAGCTGCACTCTTCGTGAAACAGGCCTAGGTTTGGCAGATGTGTCAATTGTCGTCGTGGGCTCCAAGAACAGCTTACCGTCACGCACAGAGAAACCATTACATACACAAATAGGTCTGTCGTACCGGAAGAAATCCCGATCCCTACTCAGCACTATTCCGGAAGTTGCAACGGCCAGAGCTGCCAGAACGTCGTCTGCATCCGCACCAAGGGGCCTCACCACACGAATGCCGTGCTTCTGGAATGATTCCACAAGGAAGATGTCCACCCCCAAACACACTTTCTTCCTCTCCTTGAATATCTCCTCCTGGCGACGCTTGTGCCACTTCCCAAGTGCCTGCTCCGTCTTCGTGTCAGCATCCGCCACGAGTACGATCTCAAAATTGGACAAACGAGCTGCGTGTACAAACTGCCTAACCTTCTTGTCCGAATTCCGCAGCGCTCTCCACGGATTTGTCATAATCTCACGAGTGTTCCAAAACGAGCCCAGCCAATTAATCCCATCCATATACACAAGTTTCCTCTCCCCAAACCCATTATCCATTTCCGGCTGGCCACTCTTCCGCAACCTAGGACGCCTGCCAAGCCGAACCCCCGACGATCTCGACCCTATCTTGGTCGCGCAGGGCAAAATCTGCCTCTCCTTCGATCCAATCTTCGCTCCGCACGGCAGACCTTGCGAGCCCCTTGGTTTCACGCAGCGCGCTACCATCGTGCAGTCGAAGTCATCGATCATCCAGTCCCAAGACATGATCTCATGCCGACATGATCTCAAATTAAACAAATATTCGAATACTCACCAAATTCAAAACTCAGCCACACTGTCCACTACTCAGAAATCGAGAAATTCCCACAATTAATTACAAAAACTCACGAGCAATACACCGATCTCCCAGCAAAGTACACAACATCGCGTCATGTCGCAACGTAGACGCAAAATTTTTAGAACCAGTCTCAGGAACTTAGTAACCTAAAGACTTCAAAACACGATGTTCATTGGCTCTGCGACTCGGATGTTGCTGGGCTCCGCGGGCTATGAGGGGCAGGCTTTGAGGGTGGCAGTCAAGTCCGCGATGGGAACACTTGCACGAAGAGGAGCCACTGAGTCGAAGCGCGAATTGGGGCCTTGCAATTTCGTGATCTGGCGGGGAACAATAAGGAAAAAGGCTGCTCGTAGCTCCGCAACCAACTCTTCCGCATCACTTTCTGATTCGGTTCGTGACACCACGTCATCGCCGGGCTGCCCCGCGATGACTTCCGCAAAGGATCCCGCACAACTCCGCGCGACGCCACCGTCGTTGTCTTCACCCTCTCCACGCTCGCCCCGCTCCGCACCACAGGCCTCCCTCCACGCTGGCCTCCACGCTGGCCTCCACGCGTCCGCCTCCTATTGCTTGCTCTTGTCAATGATATATATATACATTTTTTATTTTCATTATCATTATTCTGTGTGAATGAGTTGATATCAGTTAGGACTTTTCCACCTTTTTTTATTTGTTACTAAATAAGTTTGTTGTGTTTTAATTATGAGTAAGGAATCCTTGCACAACCATGATATTTATTGTATTGAAGTATATTTCTACTTTCTATTCTTTAGTTTTCATTTTTGAAATTATCTTAAAGACACTTTTTTATCTGAAATTTTCAATTTCGTTATTTATTGATTCTTCGTCTTCTCTTCATTTAAACCAGTTAAACCCTATAGAAGATGTCATTAGAAATGGTTTATTCTAGAATGACAGTTTCGATTTTGTTTCAATTTTAGGATTTTTTTTGCCATCTTTGAAGTAATATACTATGTACCAAGCAAATTTTATTCTAAAACATATCAATATCAAATGAATCCATGATTTTATTTGATTAATCTCTGATATACTTCAGTTTGACTTGAAATCATATTATTATTCTTGTCATTTCAATTATTCATCACATAGACTTGTGAAATCCTGAATACTTGCAATAACGTAAATGCATCCACAGCATGGTTTTATTGTATCATATTTCAAGTACTTCATTATTCCATAACTTTTTATGAAATCTATAAAAATATAGATTTATTGTATCAACCTTCAAGTAACAAGAATATTTAATTGCTGTTGTGAAATTTGATCATTTTCTACATAAAATTATAATTCGTTATTGAGATCCACAACATGAGTTCACAACAATGAAATCCGACCCTCCAAAAGTTTTTTTGAACATGTTGATGGAGAAAAATCTTTGCTGCTTGGATTATACACAAATCACCTTCACGCGGTACCTCGATGCATGATGAAGCCAAGATGCGTTGATATTCTTCAGCTGAATTTTCTACAAAATTCGTGTAAGAAAGCATTCTCAATCAATGAACCCATGTGAAATTCTAACCATGTATGATACAGATAGATGAAGTCTGCAACAGCTGCAGAGCTGATGCAGACATGGCACAATGGTTAGCAAGTCTGAATGCTCTTTCACCAGATTCTTCGAATGAAAGATCACTAGGACCTCGGTCAAAGGAAGAAAGACATGGAACCTTGTATGATACATCGCAGATAAGACATTCTTCCTGTGGAAAGAGCAGAAGCGTCCTTTACTCCGAAGGTAAAATAGCCTGGAGGGTTTGAAGGCAGCACAAACGCTGAAGTTCTTCATTTAACTAACACGAAGGATGTTGCAGAAAACACATGATATACCTAGACACCATGCCTTCATATCCAGCCTAATGAAACGAAACAAGTTTTCCTCACAAAAGGGGTTCTGATGAAACATGATCCCTTGCCATGCAGTCTTATCTAATCACCTAAAATAATGCATGAGTATGGTTCCATTTTTCATCACTACGATTCCATCAGATGCAACCGGAATCTCATGTACATACACGGCTGTAGTTCAGACGTAGTGTGTAATAAACAGGCATGCTAACGAAATGAGATGAAAGAACTTTACTACTAAAAATGTTTTTTCTTATTCACAAGAAATTTGTCCCGTTTGTTCCAAGCATACACCAAGAGGACTACAAGAACTATCCCAAAGCAGAGAGAAAGCCAAGGAAACGGAGGATCCTCGAAACATTTCAAGGATGCTTCTAACTCTGATGATCCTTGGAAAGCGAATGCATGAATGGCATACATATCATGCTCCGATGACTTCAAGAAATACAGAGCAGTGTCAAACTCAAAGTGGGATAGCGCAGTCATGACCTTGTTGAGTTTATACACAAGTAAATTCCACCTCTGTGTATACTCCATATGATATTTCATGCCCAGGAGCTCCTTCTCTCCACCGTAGTTTTTGATAGACTGCAGGGTACGCAGGACATTTGACATAGTGGCATTGAGCATGGTGAGGATTGTATTCCTGCGAGCTGCATCTCGTTGAGAAAAAGACAGACTAGAACCCTCTGAAAACGGGCCAAAAGGAGTATGACCAATGCCCCATCGGTAGTCCACCATTGTGCTGTTGTGCTGAGAACTCCAAGTGATGTGGGTGGGAGCCACTCCAAAGAGACTTTGGAGAAGCGCACCAGTCATCGGTCTTTCTAGATTACGTGTTGATGTCAGCAGTTGCCGCCCATTACAGCTGTATTCAACCACCGCTTGTGACACTATAGTTCTAACAGCGATTACCATATCGCGGAAAGGCATGACCTGCATACATTCAGAATACACAAACACGTCACAAAAAGAGAGGATTAAGACCCCTAGCACCCCACGCGAATCGAAGTGAAATAAACTGCGAAGGTAGTGGTGGAAACAGAGCTTGACCATGAGGTAAGGAGGGGCACTGCAACCGAAGTAATATAGTCATCGCCGAGAGGAACTCCTAAAACTCACTGATTTCTAGTTACCCTGATTTCAAAATTTGTTGAATGCAACTATGGAAGCTACCAAACAATTACACAAAACACATTCCAGCGTGATTCTAATGTACATGAAATGATCAAATTTGCGTACTTGATGAAAGCGGTCCAAGAGCAACTGCCTCTCCGCATCCAAATCCCAAACATACACAGGGATAACTCTGGTCATTCCGTCAACTGGTCGTTCCAAACCACCCTCCTGCGCCAACTTCTCTCCAAATTCTGATAGGAATTGATGGAGTTCTTTTGAATCAAGATACTCATCCAGGAAAAGACCATAACTCTCAAGGTGGATACGGGATGTGTAGGTTCGAATTGAGCGAGAGAACGCTGCCGAACACTCAGAACACTCCAAAAGCTTGACAGACGCGTACTTGAACTTTAGCTTCTGTTGAGAGAATAGCAGAGCTCGATCTTCTAAAAAATGAGCTTCAATTTCCTTAAAGTTGAGCCCATGCGGATCAGGCTCAACAACACCCCCTTTGATGTGCACAATATGCACCTGAGCACACCATCAAGTAGTTGCGTTAGTAATGAAGCCACAGGAAATACAGTCGTTGATTCTCATAAAATGTAACCATTGCAACGCAATAATAAACTACTCGCCGACAACCCTTGTGTAGCAATATTTTGATTTTTACCTCCAAATTCTCTTCAAAAGTCACTGGGATGCGTACTGACGGAGCTAAAAGCATTTGCGCAGCACTCCACACAAGAGAAGCTAAATCCGCTGCAAACGCATTTTCACGGCCTACCCCATATGAAGAAGCTAGTGGAAGCATCTCCCCTTTTACGTAACCTTCTCCAGAAGAGGCGGGACCATATTCGACAGGACCGGCAGCAAGATCCACCCAAATGTACCGCTTTTTTCCAGCCCATAAAGTCCCCAGACATCTTGTTTGATGATTTGAATCACTCGCATCGCCATAAATATAAGCGTATTTTCCTCTTGATTGAGGTTTTAGATTGAGAAGAAAAATTGTATAAGATGGAAGTGGATCTTCCAACTGCGCTCGTACAATGTCGTCGACAACTTCGTAACGCACTTCATGATGCTGCCAAGCAGTCCTCAACACCTTACTCTGCACGTAGAAGAATCCGAGGTCAACAATTTGATTCAACACCAAAGTCGCAACTAGCTAGAGTGTCCAGGACAGGTTACAGACAAACAACATTTCTTGTACACAACGTACTCGATAGAAGTTCCTTTCAACACAATTCGTTCTTGTGAATCTGTGTGAAATATTTAAATCAACAATGCGATCACCTAGCGTGTCCATCACGTTCGACAGAAATATGTAGTAAGAAATTCGCTCTGTCAGAAACTGCATTGACTATTAGCTCTTTCAGGCAATAGAGCTGGAGATGCTTCACTCTACAAATTACGAGGAAGAAACCATAAACTTGTGATTTTGTCCGAACCTTGCTTATTTCTTGATGTAGAGCATCATGAATCTTCTCCCCAAGATCACCTTGAATTTTCTCAACTTCCAGAGAAATACGAAGCTTAGCCATCATACGATGCGGCTCATGACCGATGACGTTGGCATGTACGTCTGGATTCAAAGCATCAATATACTTCGCCAGCTGCGTCTGCAACTGCGAGAGCCTGCGACGGTCCTCGCTAAAACCTACCAGCTTCACTCTCAACAAAATTGTGGACTCCAGAGCCAAAAGTTCCTCCTTCTTCTTATCGACATCGAAACTCACAGGGTGCGAAAGAAGACGCAAAAGGTAGGGAGTCAAGCTGGCAAATGTGTCATTCTCCGCCAAAGGATCAACACTTGCTTTAGAAATGGCAGCTTCCAGTCCGTACCCGTAACCCGCATCCACACCTCCCAAACTCCAAGCTCCCAACGCAATTGCTAAAGCGAACACAACGAGGCGCGTCATCCTCGTCTCCATGCCGGATCCCAGAAACAGCCACAAGCACACAACCTCACACCTACAAAGTGCTCATCTCGTCACATAATCTAATCTCGCATCCGCATTGCTCGAGCTCAAGGTGCACAGACAGGAGTAACGTGTCCTTGAGCACAATTCGCACAACGGGGAGAGGACAGCGATGCAAAAAACACAAGGAGAGTGAGCAGAATTTGAGGGGTGGGCCTAATGTTGAAACCCTAACCCCATCCTCCATCCTCCATATTCCCTCCCTCTCTCTTCCCTTCCTCCCTCTGTCTCTGTTGACTCAGTGCTGTCAGGTCTCCCTGCCCCCCTGCTCCATACCTTCGTGTACGTATAACAATGTGTAGTATGTATGTATGTATGACTATGTGTGTGTGTAGCGTACCATACGACGAATACAGCGACGTGAGACAATTTATTACCAAGACTTTGTTTCACATTTATTATTTTTTGGTTTTATTTTATATGTTGTTTTATATCTTATAGTAGTAACTCGTTTGTTGAAGTGGATTTGTACCTTTTTCCAATCACAACTTGATTTTTATTCAAATTTTGTTATTATATTTATATCTAAATTTATATCATTTTTTATTCAAGTATTGAATAAACTCCTGTTAGTATTAAGTCTAATGATTATTATTATTTTAATATGAAGGTTTTATAAATTGATATATTAAAATAATAATAATAATAATAATAATGACCCATAAATTAACTAATAATGATCCAAGGGCCAAAAGTGCAAAAACCATTCTAATAAGTAAATTCTCTCTCTCTCTCTAAATATATATATATATAACAAAAAATAAAAATAAAATAGTATCACATCAAAACCCTGAAGTAAAGCAATTATATGTAGTTTTTTTCTTTTAGTAATAATTTTTTTTTTATGGTAATGTTTTTTTTTTTTTTTTTTTTTTTTTTTATAATGATAAATTGTAAAAAGTCATAATCCAAAAAACATGCATTTACAAACTTAAGAAATAAAAATGAGTATCTTAACCATTTAATCATATGTTTGTGCATAAAAAGTAGACTAGTTCATTGTAAAACCCTTTTTTTTTTTTTCAAATAAAAAATTTAATGCAAATGGCTCTATTATTTGATACAAAAATTGGCAATTTTTTTCTTTAACATTATCATTTACAAAATTCGAAAAAAATATATAAATTTGGTTAGATTAGAATAGGTACATTGTCATAAATAACATTTATATACTTATAAATTATTATAATATTTTTGCTTACACAAGGAATTAATAAACTATTGATTATTATACAATAGTATAAATAAACAAAATGACTTTGTTTTTTTAGTATGTCAAATATGACCAAATAATATTAGAAGATACTGTAAAATATTTTTAGACAATGAATGGTAATTCGAATAAATATAATTAGATTATAGAAAGAAATAGTATCATGTCAAAACCTTGAACATAAGTAGAAACTTCTAACTTATTGTACAGAAGTAAGACAAAAACAACAACAAATGAGAACTATTTAATGTATTGAATAAAAAAATAATAGATTTGTAATTTTGATTGGATATGTATTTTAATTATATATATATATATATATATATTTATAAATGATGAATTCAAAATAAATTAAATATATATATATATATATATATAGTAATTATCACTATGACTATTTTACAACTGTCTCAATTTACCACAAAATATTTTTAGAACTTACATGTCTATAATTTCACTTGTTTTACTATTTTTATTCTATTCAACATGTACAATGTGTATATATATATATATATATATATATATATTAATTAGCTTTTTAATTATTTGTATAGCTATTATAAATAAGCTATTTCTTTTATTATCTATTTATTTATTTTGGTAACCTTAATAAAATATGTTGCATTAATATCAATCAAATATAAGATGGGTCCTCTTTGAAACTTGACTTTCAAATTCAAAGTTTAAGTTTTGACTATAATTCTATCATTTGTTTCATAAAAAATATACAATGTGTTTTTTTGCCTTATTTCTACATTTATCTTTATCTTATTTTTAAATTTATTTTAAATTCATATATATTTTTAAAATAATGTAATATAAATAAACAAAACTTGTTGCATCTATATCAATGTCTATTTTTTGTGTAACTACCACAATTTCTTCTTGATGCCACATTATTTGATTTGTTCTTGCAGTGTTCATTCACCACATCACTTTAAAATGTTTAAGTAAATAAAAAAATTATTTTCGTCTATGTTTTAGGTCAACTTTTTGTATCAACCTTAAAGTTTGGGGAATGCAATTTATTTTAAAATAAAATTGAATTTGAAGATTACTGAATACATTTAATTTAATTTAATTTAATTTTTTTACACTTGAAAATATTATTCTTTATTTTTGTATATCTTTAAAAAGTATAATTTTTTATATTGTTGAATATTGTATGCAAGTCATTAAACTTTGAATAGTGTGTATATATATATATATATATATATATGCTTGAAATTTTGTGTTAATATAATATAGTAAATGTATTTTATTATATAATTTATATGCACTTTGATGTGTCGAGTTTTAGACATGACAACATTGAATAAATTTACAAAATTTGTCAACGTTGAAAAATTAATAAATACAACACATTGATAATTTCTGCCAAATAAACAAATAAGCACCTTATGTTACATAAAAAATAGCATTAAAACATAAAATGAAAAACAACAGTGGCACTGAGATTTTTTACTCACATAAATACTTTAGTACCTCTATGCAATTTAAGGTAGGATCATACCACTCTTACAACTCCTAATGGTTTAATCAATTTACACCATCACCAAATTGTACATTCACTGTTTGTTAGTTTGTTTGTTAGTTTTCTTTTTTCTTTTCTGTTCTATTTGAGAATAGAACTTGAAAAATGTTAAAAAAATTCACAATCACGCTAGAAAATAACACTTTATGTTCACCAGTCTGATGTATGTTACATGTAAATGAAAACCCCATGCATGTTTTGGTGCTCTATGTTTGAATGGTTAGTGGTCCAGTGTTGTGGATCTGACCACAGGACGCCGTCCGGTGGGTGGAGAGTGGTCGGGCAGCGTGCGACGAGGGCGCCGCTGCTCAATGGGGCGCATCATCGTTTTCGTTCTCGCTTTCACTTCCCGGGCGAGTGCGACGCAACGAAGAGGATTGCCTCCAAGCTCCACCTACAGGATCTGTGCAATTGCAGCATCACGGTTGCGATCTTCGCTTCTTGAGGGAGAGAGAGCTAGAGACAGACGCACACTGACTAGAGCTCGGCGAGATGGAGGTCTCTTTGGACCCTTTGCCCCTGAAACGGGTGCTGGCTATGGAGGAAAGTGGCACGGAGCATCTTCCGCCGTGAGTGCCCTATTTCTCCTTCTTTCTTCTTCTTATTATTTTTATTCTCTTTTCCGAGGATGTTAATTCTTGCAAGATTATGCGGTGTAATTGAATCTAGCCACCTGTACGCAGAAATGCTGTGATTGCAAAGGAGTGGGTATTGAGGTCTGGGCCGAGTAGCAATCGTTGGATTGGCGTTCATGTGGTTAATGGAGAATAAGGTTCAACGGAGCATTGCCATTGTTTAAATAAAACAGATTTGTTATTGTTCGTATTATTACGGGTTTTGTACCTGCAAGGCATCGAAGACTCTTAAATGCAACCCTTTCTAACTAATGAACAGTTTATCACTGAAGCAGTCTAAGTAGGAAGGAACATTGCTCCCATGGCCTCCCTTTGTAGCTGTCTCGGGAGCACAAAGTCGTGAAGTCTGACTGCAGTAACAGCAATTAGGGTTCCCTCCTGCTGCATGTTGATGTCGAGGTTCAGGGTATGGAGCTCGTTGGCTAGAACAAAAACAACTAATAAATGTTTTTCTACGTCAGTTCTAGGAGCGGTGCTGTGTGTAGTGGATGTTCAATCTTGGCAAAAGGTCCGATGCTTCTTGTACATAGATTGTAAATATTTTTCTTCTCGGGTTCCACTAGTGTATTGAACGAGCATAAAATTTTCTGCTCAAGTAGATCAATGTTGGCGCTATTAGCGTGATCGAAGAAGGGCTAATTGATATTTATTTGCTCTGTACCATCTTTCAGATCTTAGTGAATAATTAAAATGCAATCCATTCTCAGGATAGTTTAATTATCAATTGGCGCTTCCTACGCTTCTCACATTTACCTTCTGCGTTTTTCCTGTGAAACTATGTGCGCTAGGCATCGTTTAGAGCAGAATGATATTTTTTGTGTGCCATTTGAGGAGTCTGAATTTAATCTACCGTTGTCGGACACTTTTTGCGGATGAATGATACTATTTTTATTGTTGATGATTTTTCTGTATTTTCCCACCTGTTCTTCAAGAGAACGGTAACATCCATATTACTAATGCAGTGTAGGTAAAAGAACACTGACCTAGTTTGAGATTGGGGAGTTACTCTTCACACCAAGTGCGACAGGTCTATTCACTGTGTTTGAAGCTTCAACTACTTAATTCTAGAATCATATTTAGTTGTAGATTCTTGAGTCTCTTGGTTGGATGTCTGATTGCGCAGAGAGCCAAGTCAAGAGGAAAAATCTCTCGCATTGCTAGGTCGACTTGACTTTGGTCAAGAGTTTAAAAAAATAAAGAAAGAGGAAGATGGCAATAAAAAAGAGGAGAAAGAAAAGGAGATAGTTCAAGTGTGGCCTTGGCAAGGACTTGTAGACCATTTGCAGCAGGCGCACCACGAGCTGGCAATCATCCTTGACATGATCAATCATGTTCGTTTTCTCAAACATGATACAATCGCACTCTTTCATCTGTCATTGATTTCTTACTTGAACTTGAGAGTATAGTATTCTAACAAAAGCTGGATTATTTTACCAGGTGGAAGCAGGCGAAGCAGTGGCTGTTGCAAGGATGGAAAGACCAAAGCTACAGGCGCAGGAGATATGCTCTGATCTGGCCTTGCGAGCCTCCTCTAAACTCCATCACTTTCGTGTGAGTTTAATTTCACTGTTCACATCTTTCATGACAATGTAGGGGTCGTACTGCAACAAACAAAACATGGCCTTTTCTCTCTCTCGCAGTAGCGATGTTATGTAGTTATGTTATTAGTCATTGACCGGAGCATGATAACAGGAAAATGGTCAACGTGGATGAGTACATGGTTCGTCCAAGGAAGTTTTGGCTTTTTGATCATCGTGGCTTTGGTGATGTGTTCAGAATGTGGGAAAATACTTAAAACGTTCGGCACAATCATTGGAGCAACAAGTTGAAAGAGAGGCAGTTTTTTATGGAGCTCTTATGAGGTATGTTCTTTTCGTCGTATGCACTACTATGTATGTCGTGGGTGACAACTTCGAGAGCACTTTGTTAGGATAATGGCCAGAACCGAAACGTTGAACATTACCTCCGTTCCTGACACCCAATGACTCTTTTGTGTGAACTCCAATAAAAGACTTCAGCGGAACTGGAAAGTCAAGCGGCAACGTGGAGTAGCAGCTGGTCCAGGTGGCAGTGCAGGGTTCTCTATTGATGTAGGAACTTCTGAAAGCGCCCCTTGTCTTATAACACTTGAGCAGAACTCAGTAGGCTTGTTAACAGCTCATCTTCCCGCTGCACTCACTCTATCGTCCCTGCATGTTACTCTTCACTCAACGCCAGCTCCGTTCAAATTTGGGAAAGATACAGAGCGTTTGTCAGCTACTAGTAAGGAGGGGAAGACTGATGCGACGGTCTTGCCAGAAGCTCCTAAGCCGGGGGAGAGGGGCGTTGGACCAGGTGTAGACAGGGGCGCCACAAGAACTCAAGCTATGCTTCGGCAAATTCAGACTGCTAACTTCGATGCCCAGGTGTGTGATACTTGTCTGGCTGGAGGATCACATGTCAGGTTTATATAGGTGTCAGCTCCAATCAGGCTTGTATAGATGTTGAGGTGTTAGTGTACCTGAAATGGCTGTTAAGGACTGTTCAGCTGGAAGTATCATGTCTAACAGAGCTATCTTTGATGAAGTGTTTAATGTACAAAGGTTGGCCTCTGTTCTACATTAAAGTCTTTATATTATGTGGACCGTAGTATTTACAAGAGGCCACACCAGTACTTCTAAAATTAATCACTCAACTTTGTTAAAAACAATTTAAATTTTGTCTCTAGAAGCAGGTCAAGTAGCTGATCAATATGCGTGCGCACCTCCATATTTGGTCTTTGTAGAAACATCACCGCTAATAAAGTAAAATGCTTTGTTAGCAATATGCACTCAAGGTATTGAATGTACACGTGACTTGAATTCGATTGAATTCAACGTGCAGATAAATGTCCATTGGTATTTTTAAAACCCCTGAAATCGTCCGCAGTTTTCTAACATGTCTGGAACCAGCCTATAGTTGGTGTATATTGATAATGCTAATTTTTGGCTTTCAGGTGTTCGAGTGGGTTGGACGGCAGTCATTGTCATTATCGCCTTACATAAACGTCACTGGCCTTAGCGACACATGTCTGCAGCTGAGTTTGGGCAATGCTGCCTCTCTTAACGTGCACCTCACTCCTATGGCTTCTATAGCTGATGAATCTCAAGGGTCAGATAAGGTTCTTGCTCCCAGAACACCAGATCATCAGAATCCGAGACTGCTCCCTAATGAAGGAAGTCTGAGTGTCTGCTTGCAGCAGGCTTACCAGCGTCATCTGCATGGGAGGGATGATAATGCACTTTCTAAGGAGACGGGAAAACATAAAGATGGATATACCGAGTCAGCTGGATTGGTCAAGCATGTCTCAGCTATCATGAAACACCGTGTTGCGAGTGACAAAATTATTTCAGTGCTTGAGAAACAGGTGGGTAAATTGGATACTTCTTCGCGAATAACCTCTCCAAGTATACTTTTTGAGCTTTGATATTGTGGTCATGCTATCGTTGAGATTGCTCGATTCTGTTCTCATCTATTCTCGTAGCTTCGATGGGGTTTACTGATGAATTTTCAACGGATGTAGGTTCATGGAGTTCCAGAGCTCCGGTTTTTATCACATCCCACATGGCACGCTCAGGTGTCAACCTGGGACCTTTGGTTGGATGTTCAAGATTCAGGGTTGTTGGGCAGATGGCAGGCTAGTGTTGTGTTGAGAGAAGACGTCTTGACAATTGCAGGACTGTCATCTGGAAATGGTAATAGACTGACTTCAACAGCATGTACTTTGTCAGAGCTCTCACCCTTCCTCCTCTTTCAGGTAATTCATTACTTCCTGTTCCAACTCACACAGCCCATTAGTTGTGTTTGGGTTATACCGTTTAAGTTCTGTCTATTTATTCCCCGCTGTTGGGCTCACAACTGCTTGGCCGTTGAGTAGCAGCCTTGATTCAGATTCTAAAGAGCAAGAATTTTGACTGGACTCCTTTTTACAACATTGTATTACACTGCATCATGTTTGTGTAGTTTCTGCAGAGATTGATAGCTGATGTTTGTTGGCAGATGGCAGCCCATTTGGTGGCCTGGCTGCATGCTGAAGCATCAGGCATGGGTGTGGAAGCTCGCCTCGATTCTCTAAGTATTACATTTGAACTGGATAACTTTGAGGATGTTTCTCTTGTTGCGTCTCCAGCAGTTAAATCCCACACTATAAATTGGTCATTGAGGTTATCAGGCAGCAGAACAGAAGATTCAGATGCTACATCACGGTTTCTGGGTGCCTTGCCGTTAGAGACACTTAGGGCCATTGTTATTGATCTTGTGAATGAGAAGTTGGATGTAAAACCTGCTGGTGACGCTTCTCTACGCGGCGAAGGTTTTTCGGGAGCCTAATAAATTTGATCGTCATGCAGGCGCTTGATTGAAAATTCCGTGTAAGTTTTTGATAGCCATATGTCTGATTTTGATGTCCTTGCTATTCTTTTAACTTTCTTCGCATTCCAGTATTTATTGGGTTCAGAAGCTATCCTGCTCTGATCTGTCTTTTGTGTCTCATCCATAAATTCAATTTAACTTTTGCCATGTGAATCGAACTTCCTGAATGTGATATGGTGCCATAATGTATTAGAGAATCTTCGGAATCGCTATCTGGGTGGTCCACTAACAATTGGCTGTCTCACTTGCAGAAAGAGCTTGATGTACCAGTAGATGGTTTTCAAGTATACACACTTTATCATGTCAAATACATGTGAGCGGTTCTTTTCCAACGCAATTCTAAACGTTCAACGTTCCTGCATTTGTACATTACCCGGAAACTCATTATACAATGACAATATAATCAGCTATTGTCAAGTAAATTGTGAGAGTACTCTTCAATGGTGATGGGTATTTTTTATTTTATTTTATTTTATTTTATCCATAATTCACATGCACAGGGTGACTTCGAGAGACAGCTTCAGAGATGCATCTCCGACAGAGATTGGACTGCCTTTCCATTTAAGATAGTCATTAAAAGGGCACATCTTCATCACCTAGAGTAGTCTGACTGTACATCGTTGTTTATGGCTGATGTATTGACAAGAGCCCCATCCTCAAGTTCTCCTTGTTTAGAGATTGTTGTTTTCATAGCAAACTTATGATAACAGAGTATGCAGCAAGCTGTTTTGAAAGATTTACGAGGTGCTATTATAATTGACCAGATAGAGTTGCAGCTATTTTTAATGGTGGTTGTGAAGTTTTTGTTATTGTTTTTATTAATTTATTCAAGTAGGTCTTCAAAACCACCGTTCAAACATAGAAATCGCCACGCCAATTCTTCTTTTACACTTTGAATCAACCAGGTTCAGTGAATGTACGATTTCTCTCGTTCGAGTGTTACATTAAATAATAGAAAATCCAAATCCTGACTGAATGGTCCACTCAACTAATTAAAGAATTCTCAAGCGCAGTTACTGTTACCAATGGATACAAACCACCCAGTTGGATAGGGCTCAACAGTGCTGGACCATGTACACGTTTGGTCACCGGACACTACAATTCAAGTCCAGTCTTGGAGATAAAAAAAAATTGCTCGACTCAAACTAGTCAAGTTGGCCACTTTCCATTTGAGTTCTTCAGTCGACACCAGATACGTCCAGGTGATTCAGAGAAAAAGCCGATATCGGAAGGCGTGAGGCGTGCTTCCAACAAAGCAAGACTATTTGGAAAGGGAAAATACTGTCATTCCAAAGAAGTTGCTCCAACACACCGCTACCACCCGTTCAAAGCAAACACATCAAACACCGCAAGATGAACCTCGGAGGAATTTCACGTCCAAATAAGCAGTTGTGTACAGCGCCACGTGTAGGGCTCTCATCGTTGAGACGTCTTGTACGGGAGCTGGTTGTGTGGAAAAAGCCATGGCATACACCAAAAACACACTAACGGGTATCAAACATCCCTGACATGGCGTGTTAATGTATAATCTCACATTCGAGCAAACTTTCTAATATTTCGATATCAAAATGAACACCCTTGGATTTGTGAGATAGGGGTGAACTTCACATGAGATGATGCTCCACCCTGCACGGATTCCTTTAGAAACACTGGAACCCTGCTGCTGCAATCCAGGCTCTGATGCTTCGACACCTACTCTTCGAATCGGAACGATGAGAACGCAGCCTGGGTCGATATTTCGGCCATCAAACGTGGCAGAAGACCAAAATAATGCCACCAAAACGGACGGGCTGGTGGATGAGACTGATCCTCCACTTGGAGCCGTCTAGCAGGTGCCAGGTGCATGGCTAAGTGACGAAACCCACGCGAGAGCTAGAACACGGCGGGGAACGCACCGGGAACGCAACGGGAACATAATATCTCGGGTGGCCAGCTTCGCAATCGGAGGAAAAAGGTGACAGGAGCCGGGTGGGAGCGCAGCGGGAACCTCACGGGAACCCGATGATGCCTGTTGTTATCCCGCACAGCGATGTTGGCAGCTGGGAAACTCTTCGTACCACCCCTTACGCCGTCGCCGTATCCGCCCTTTGCCACCAACAGGACATTCATAGAGGCGGAATTTGCAGTGGTGTCATGCATTCGGTGCTGCCGGAGACCGATTGAGCTTCGATTTGCGGGAAACGGTGAAGAGACGAGGGAGAACGAGTGAAATCGCGTCGCATTTTGAAGAGTTGTTGAGCAGTTTGTGAGGTTTTTGGAAGGAGTGAGGGAAGTCGAATGCCTGGGAGTTTGGTTTTGCTCAAGTAGACTCTCCGCATTGTGGAGTTGAGGCTTGAGCCTATCTTTTTCCTGTGGAGATTTGGAGTGCCAAGGAGTTTAACTCTAGATGAAACGGTACAGGGACTCGGAAGAGTGGACTGAGACTCTTTTGAAATCTATCACTGGAATTTCGGTGGACACTGCTTGTTGAAGTATTTGTGGCCTAAGAACTTGTGTTTTGCATGTTGGCGAGGATCAAAGAAGGAGAACATATCGTGGAGTTGTGGTAGTCAGGACGTCCTGGTAGGGAGTAGAAAGATTAAGTACGGTTAGTTCAAAAGATCTCGTGGAAGCGAAAAGTTGGATCCAGATTTGAGATTTGTGAGGCAAGGTTGGAGAAATGGCGGGCGCGGCAATCCCTCGGTCTGCTCAAAGTGCAATCGTAGGAACTGTAGCATGCAGCAGCTCACAACAGAAGCATTCTGTCAATCAGCTTGCAACGCCTCCTTGTTCCTTCTCCGGGAACTCTGTGTCCTCGTTCCTGCATGCTGGAATCTGCAGCCCACTCCGTAATGATGCTCGGTCCTCGGCATGCCGCAGACATGTGTCGAAGCCGAACGTCGTGGAGTCTCTGTTTGTGGAGACTACCGAGGAAAGTGTGGTACGTTGCCTCGACGATTGTTGTGTCTTGAGGCTCTCTCACAATCAAAATTGCTTGCTCTCCATATACGAGTGCGTATTCTTGTTGCTTATTTGAGGGTAAATTGCTCTAATCATTTTCTTTCCCATCGTGGCTTGGTCTAAGTGCTCTTATTTTTGGAACTAGCTGGATTAGGTGTCTAGCTTTCGTCTGCCTTCGAGTATCTCCCATGGACGAGTTCACGTATGAAACTTAGGATTATCAGTAACTAAGTTTCAGATAAAATTTATGTGGATTATTTTTACATCCTTATATCAGTCAAAGGCTGCATACTCTTGGATCCGTTTCTGAAGCTCGGTTGAGCTTGGAGATTGATGTTCCGTTCCATTTTGTGATACAAAAGTTTGGCTTCCTTTTGTGGTGGCTGTGACTGCGAATTGGTTTGATTGCATTATAGTTTAGTACTCGTGATTTTGTGCTTGTTAGTCATGTAGATGGACGCACAAGTAGCTGTGCGTAATGCTGGTCCATACTTCTCTGATTTGTTTTCCTGTGTGTCCCATGTCTTTTACCAACTTGATGTCACAATCACTACACTTAGTCCAACTAAGGAAACCTGATTTGTCTACATAACTTATCAGAACATTTTGGTACTTTGCAGGTCTATAGTTTGCATTTCATATTTGTTTCTATCATCCTGTGAGCGGCGAGGTTTTCCTTCCAGTGATAAGATCAGTGAATGCTTTTACTTTTCCACTCTTTCAGTCCAATATAATCAAAGAATAAAATCAGGGTTTAGGTGACTAGTTCAGCATCAAGCTATATTTATATATGTCAATCATTTGAGGTTGGGGGTCTTGTGTTTGTGACTTTGATTCTGATAATTTGCAAATAGAAACGGATCTAGGTATGTACTGCATGTAGTTGTATTTAGTAGTAATTATTTCACTTTCTGCGCATCAATGAAAGAGGAATTGTCAATTTTCAATAATAGTATTCAAGGCTCCCGTGCACTGGATATATAGCATTGCGCTTGACTTTCGAGCAGTGTTGCTTTCACTGACGATCATTTACATAATTATGTCAATTTTTATTTACATAAATGCATTCAAATGGATGTATGTTGTGATAATGATTTTAAACACAGACGGGATCACGAGAGCTGCATTTTTTGCATTCCGGAAAATGCTATGATTGGTGCATGAATGCTGTTGATAATTTCTACTGATGAACTCTGTATGTGGAGTTGCAGGAATCGCCGCCTGCACAGAAGCCCTCTGTCCAAGCTCGTTCTGTAGTATCACTCATTCTCGGTGGAGGAGCGGGAACTCGGCTGTTTCCTCTGACTCATAGAAGAGCCAAACCAGCTGTAAGTGTTCATGGTCACTTCTTGCGTGAAGTTTGTAGTGTTCGAGAATATTTTCAGGAGTTTTCTATCAGATGCTTGGCATGACCATTCATAA
Organism: Physcomitrellopsis africana; assembly: GCA_036785485.1. Taxonomy (NCBI): domain Eukaryota; kingdom Viridiplantae; phylum Streptophyta; class Bryopsida; order Funariales; family Funariaceae; genus Physcomitrellopsis; species Physcomitrellopsis africana. Next base: position 220,089 of record JAWRVF010000403.1, on the reverse strand, counting down.
CTGAAGTCAGCAAGTTGTGTTTCCACCGTTCCGAAGATGGACCGAAATTTATTACTGATTGAAGAAGGGAAGATAATTAAGCTTAGCATTGGGCATGTGTTCTGATTAGACATTTTTTACTCTATTTATTACATATAGCAGATCATGAGTTTGTCATTTATGCCCACATTTTGTTACACCTCATTCATACTTTTGGTGCAGGTGCCGATTGGAGGAGGATATCGACTGATTGATGTTCCTATGAGTAACTGCATCAACAGTGGCATCAACAAAATCTTCATTCTTACTCAATTCAATTCGGCTTCACTAAACCGGCATTTAGCCAGAACGTACACTTTTGGAAATGGAGTTAACTTCGGGGATGGGTTCGTTGAGGTGATTGAATAATGTTGTGTTGTAACATGCCAATGCATCACCTATGTATAAGTTCAATTTCTTTATAACTTCCTTTATGGCGTATGAGAAAAAGGACAGTGATTGTAGATTTTTTGAAAGCATAGAATGCGGTTGTGCAGGTGCTGGCAGCCACGCAGACACCTGGAGAGGCTGGTATGAATTGGTTTCAGGGTACGGCCGATGCAGTCCGGCAGTTTACGTGGCTTTTTGAGGTGTGTATGTACTACACTACCTTCCGTGTGTTTTAGATGTCTATTCATTTTATGATATTTGTTGGGGTTCGTGGAACTCGAATTTTGAAGGACATTCGCACAGAGCTATTATTGATTCGGATGAGCAATAAGCTTGTATTCATCCTCTTGTTGGGAGCAGGATGCTAAGAACAAGCAAGTTGAGCATGTGCTTATTCTTTCTGGAGACCACTTGTATCGCATGGACTATATGGACTTCATTCAGGTCATCATCGTCTAACCTATTCGTTATCGCTTTCCACTAGTTGGTGTCTTATGATAAGTCTAAGCAGGATATGCACATGCTTTGTTGTTGTGAATGCAGAATGCCAACAGAAACGTTTGGTATTGTTTCTCGGAGTATTGTCAGTAGTACAATTAGTGAGAGGATAAGATATAGCCATGCTATCACAAACCTTAATTTGTCTACTTTCAATGCATAAACTAAACGCTGAGATAGTGTAGAAGCAGCAAGCATATTTGATATGGTGTTAATATCCTTCAGCGAATTGTGCTTGCACGACTACAGAATGGTGGTCCCAAAATGTGGTTTGTTTGACTCCCGTCGGCAAGTAATTGGAATTTATGTATGTGTTGCAGAAGCACAAGGACAGCGGAGCTGATATTACTATTTCTTGTGTGCCCATGGATGAAAGGTATGTGCTCTTACTCCGCGTGATATACATCATGAGCCATATCTTAGTGTTGATAACATGAATGATGTCATTATGCGTTGATCAAATTTTTCATGCTAAAAACCGAGTTTTCAGGATGAAGCTGAAATTCTACAAGCGTTCCAAGTATATCAGTAGAATATGAACGATTTGGAACCTTCAAACTTCATCTTTATGGATGCATATTACGCCAGTTGGAGCCAGCGAATCAAGAAGACAGTTATGAACATTTAAATCATACGTTTAGCCGGTCTATTGTGTGCTCGTTCACTAAGAATGGTTGGTGGTCGTGGTATTGACATGTGGCTTGTTTGGGATTTGTGCGCAGCCGTGCGTCGGACTACGGATTGATGAAGATTGATGACAAGGGCCGAGTCCTTTACTTCAACGAAAAGCCTAGGGGAGTAGACCTGGAGTCTATGGTATTGTGCACTGCAGTTCTTTAGTGTTCACTGAGTTCGGTGTGATACTTTCATTTTTACTGTTAACAAGACTTGCAAAATTGGTGATTTTCTTGGGTTTCAGATGCTGATAGGTAGATAGTTTTCTACCTGCGTCAAGAGACTAAGTATGGTATCTGTTAAGATCATGGATTGTTATCGGAATTCTAAGAATGTGAGAGGTGAAAGCTCTTGTATGAGTATTCTGTAGGAATATTCATGTTAGACTTGATTCGCCATTGTCGGAAGATAATTAATTATATTTGATGTGCCTTGGGAGTGCAGCAAGTGGACACATCCGTATTAGGCCTGTCGCCTGAAGAAGCGAAGAAGATGCCATACATTGCATCCATGGGTATATATGTGTTTAGAAAAGACATTCTTCTGAAGCTCCTAAGGTCAGTAGAAGTTGCTCTCAGCAACTTTCTCAAAATAATTAAAATGGCAGAACATGTTTGTGTAGAGCGAGCGAGCGAGCGAGCGAGAGAGAGAGAGAGAGAGAGAGAGAGAGAGAGCTTAGAATTTTATGTTCAGGGAAACATAATCTCAGGTATTATGCTGGGTGATGCAGATGGCGGTACCCAACATCCAATGATTTCGGGTCAGAGATCATTCCTGCAGCAGCAAAAGAATACAATGTTCAGGTTTGTGGACGCTTCGTTGGACTCGGAATACTGTTGAGAAATTATATTAATAAAACACATGCAATCATCTGCAATGCAAGATCTTATCGTGAAAGACATCTGTGAGTATAAAATCACGTGCATGAAGCACCTTGCTCTCACGCTGGCGTTGTCACCTTCACAATTGTTAATTGACAGCTACTTCCTCATGTTCGGTCGTGGTAAAGGGTTGATGTTGTTTTCTTATTATGGATTGTATTCTTTGACAGGCGTATTTGTTCAACGACTACTGGGAAGACATTGGAACAATCAAGTCTTTTTTTGACGCTAACTTGGCACTTGCAGTGCAGGTAACCTTCTGGGTGCATTTTATATCTGGTAACAGCATTCAGATATCTAACGAATAATGTTTCCTGCTTTGAACATACTGGTATCATGATGCTCTAAGATCTAGAATGTGAATGTTTAGATGCACGCTAGTCTTGTCAAGCTGGTCCTTATTTTGGTGTGTACTTCTTAAACTTGTTTTACTTTTTTGATCATTTCAGTTGAGGTGGGGTGAGTTCTTGCTCCAATTTCTTCGCGTGGCTGTGACTGCTCATAAGTTTGTGTGGTGTTTTTCTTGGCAGCCTCCTAAATTCAAATTTTATGATGCGACAAAACCAATCTTCACATCACCCCGCTACCTCCCGCCGACGAAAGTGGAACAATGCAGGGTAATCAATCACTACACGAGCGAAGTTCTGCTGAATGATATTTCTAGCTAGAGGCTGTAATTATTCAAGTGGATCAGTGTAGTTTTCAACCTTGGAAAGAAGATCTAGGTTGGGGTCTCAGTCTACAGTCGGCGTTACATTATGCTGGTTGCGAAAGTATCTCAATACGTTTATGGTGTGGATATAAACGTGGGATATAGTACAGGTTTGGATGAATGAGAGTAAGGATTGGAAATTGTTGGGTGGAAGGTGAGTTGCAGTCTTAACCAATAGTTTGCAACGCAGATCATCCACTCAATTGTGTCTCATGGATGCTTTTTACGGGAGTGTAAAGTGGAGCATTCATTAATTGGACTTCGATCTCGGCTTGAATCCGGTGTTGAAGTGAAGGTATAGGTTTACCTACCATAATTTATGTCGTAGTAGTTACATAATTATTTACATGCTTTGGAAGCTTCTGTGGATGGTACTTTTGATTCTCAAAGTATGTTTTCTTGTTCGCAATTCGTTAAGTTAAAGTACGTAAGACACACGATTCCAACTATTACAGTATGAGTCAACTCAATATTGATTGTGTTGGGTATTCTTGAAATCGTGCTCGAATAGTTTGGTATTAGTTATTGGTGCATAGTTGATACTGGACCTTTCGATGATGTGTTTAGCTAATTATGCTCTTTCCTTCTTCTTTTTAATTTTAATCTTAATTTTTTTTCTGTTGTTGAGCGAGTACTGGCAGCGCAAGACTTAAAATGTTTGAATTCCTTGTGTAACATGAACTTTGTGGTGCTTGTTTGGTGCAGAATACAATGATGTTAGGTGCAGATTTCTATGAAACGGATGAGGAGCGAGCTGCCTTGATCGCTGCAGGCAAAGTGCCCATGGGGATTGGCGAGAACACCACTATTAAGTACTAGCCTCAGACCGAGTGATGGATTGGACATTTAACAGAACTGGCACTGTGCATGAAATCATGAATTCAGTCACATGCTCTGGAGTTTTGCTAATAGAGATGTGCATACGCTAGTGCAGTTGGCCTTCGAAGATTCTACGTTTGTTAGTTGGAATTCTATTTGTATTCTCGGGTTATGAATAACTGACTAGTACATTATTGGGTTGGTTTGCAGGAACTGTATAATTGACAAGAATGCGAAGATAGGGAAGAACGTCGTCATTGCCAACACAGATGTATGAAAATTATTTAACCTTCTATTTCTTTTTTATTTTGATACTACTGTTCTATTCTTTGGTGTTGGAAACACCCCAGACAAGTTTCAGATTCGTTAAGCGTTTTATTTCCAGCCGTCAGGACATTAAGGCCAAGTGGATTAACTCTGCTTTTTAATTCTTACTGAAGAGACAAAGCGCTTGTCTACTTGTTTGCATGCAGACTGTCTTTGAGGCAGACAGAGCCAAAGAAGGTTTCTACATTCGCTCAGGCATTGTTGTGATAGGGAAAAACGCTACAATCAAGGACAACTCAGTGATTTGAAATGATGGCACCCACTGATATTTTCCAGATTACCTTTTCTCCTCGCATCCTATTCAACTTTTTCTCATCTTTCTAATGACACTACATATCAGCATTGTCATGGTATGGGGAAAGTTTGTTAAGCTCAATTTTGAAAAATTTGGGGCAGTGCGGATGGAGAGGGTTGGATGTGTTGAAGAAAGTAGATTTGAAGGTGTTCTACCTGAATATTTATACGCGACGGCAACTGCAATTAGTCTTGTGGGGCTTGACTTTGGACGTAGAACCAACAGACGCGAACCATTAGTGTGCTATACTGTAGGCTGCAAGAAGAGAAAAAGAATTCTCTTTTATACTTCTTTGTAAAACAGGTTGTTCCTTTTGGGTACGGTTTAACTTAAAGTCCCTGCTATGTATCAATCTCGCAGTATTGAAGTGCCGTTCTACTGTATTTACCACTACTAGAAACCAGAGAAACTTCTTGGGCTCTGAATATTTTTTTGAATCACATGACTGGATATTCTAATTCAAATTGTGGGTTGGTGTCTACTTTGAAAATCCTGTCCCTAAAACTTGAAGCAGGACTGTGTGAAGATGAAAAATTGCTTTATCTGGTTTCTTTTTAATATAGAAACTCACATCGTTCATAATTTGTAAGGTAGATAAGATACAGACAAATTAGTTCACCAACTTTATCACTTTTGACATAGCATGATGTGTATTTCTGAATGTAGAATGCAGTGTAAACAATGTTTATTTTGTGGTACCTACTTTTGCTATTTGATTTTTAGATACATGAGTTACCATGCCTACTACAACTCAAGTGAATAATGAGACATATAGAGAAGATTTAAAACAGATTTCTTATGTCATGAATTGTGTAGATGTTAAAACACATGGAAGTTTGGCAACTCTCATGCATGAAGAATTAAATTTAGTAAAGTGTTATATTATAGCTTGCAAGATTTGTAATATTTGTATATGTATGACAAAACCTACTAAATCATTTTTTTTTTAATGTTATGCATGTTTGTAATGTGTAATTCTTTTTATGTTAATTTTTTTAAAAAATAGTTTTTAAAATGAATAAATAAATAAAATAACTATTAAAAAAAGACATGTTTTGAAATCTTTAAAAGAAGGATTTTTTCTTTTTAAACTTACTATATGGTAACATAGTAGAATGATTAGAAGAATTAATAATTGTTGTAAGAATCCTTTGGGCTTGTAATATTGTAGAACATAATTGCATGAATTTTATTATAAATAGATATTCATTATTATGACTTATTTTTATTTATTGTACTTACTTTTCTAATAAGAAAAAAATAAAAATTTTATTTCAAATAACTCCTAGCTTTGTATAATTACTAGTCTTTTAATGATGTAAACACAATCATTTTTGTTGTTACTTTTACCTATTTATTTATTTTGTTATGTCATTTGTTTTAATTAAATTTTACATAAATTTAATTATATATATATATATATATATAGTTCTACCAAAATTTCATCTAAGTTGTTGAGATTTAAATCTTATTCTTCTAAAATATAACAAAAATGAAGATAATTCTATGCAATTCAAGTAGATTTAATAAATTTTTTATTTAAATAACTTTGTGGTAGAAAATCAATAAGGAGCATCAAGGATAGAGGATTTATTAGAAGAAAATATTTGGAGGACGAAACAAGTAATTAAAGGATTTTAAAGTATAATCCATCAAAGAATGTAATATGTCAAGGAAATAGCAAGAAGATTTGCTTAATTGTAGGAGAATTTAATGAGATGACATGAAAGGTGGATAAAAAGCATATGGACTCTACCACCTCTTTTTACTTTTAGTACAAAGGGAGTTCAAGTAAAAAATATTGTTGAATACTATGATGACAATACTAGTTAGATTTAGAGAAAGGTTATTTAAAATTTGGTATGTCTAGTATTACTCATAGGTAAAGACTATGATTCAACATACAACACAAAGTTGTACTATGGTACATGTTGTATTTATTATGAGTTGTTATTTTTTGCAATCAAATTAATATTATTTATCATTGTTGTGTAGTAAAATTATATATAATGGTTCTAATGAAAACCACTCCACAAACCAAATTGTTAGATAAAACCAATATGATGGAATTTTTTACAAACACCATAGATAGTCCATATTATAGTTTTGTTTGAAAAGAGATGTAACTCTCAATATTGATGTGTAATAAAATATACACAATAACTATGATAAAAATTAACATTCATTTTAAAGTATAGTTTGTATAGTGTATAAGACAACATTCATTTTTCACCACATATGTACATTATAATTAGGAGAAAACTTACAAAAAGAATCATTGTAGATCAAACAATGAGGTTGTTTTTGCATATGTTACATAATTCAACTTTGTGATATCTTATTGATATGGCTATTATTAGAGTGTATATTATTATGTGTTAAATTTTGTACTATGCTTTAGAGGCTTTCTATCCTATTGAATCTTCTTTATGATTTACAAATATTTACAAATTTTAGAGAGTAGGAGATAGAGATATATAAAAAGAATGGATTAAAGATTATAAAAGAATTATACTTTACATCAAGGATGCAAGATAGCAGATTAGCAAAGAGACAAGGAAAAGATTATATAACTAGAATAATTTTAAAAACAAAAAATTGGATGGACAAGAATAAAAAAGTAGATGATTGACAAGAACAAGAAACTAGATTGATATGAAGAAACTATCATGGACATAAGATTTATTCCAATAACTATCTAGTTAGTATGGATAGATAGAAGTAAGTAAAAGTAGCTTAATTTCATAATATATTATAGAAAAGCTTCCTAGAAGCTTTATAGATGCAAATTCATCTTTATACATGTCTATAGATGATTGGTAGGTTAGAAACTTGGTCAACAAGCTATCCACATGCCGCACATATTTGTTGCTTGTAGAACAAGCTAAATACATGGCGTACATGTAGGAAACTTGTCTTGCAAGTTTAACATGTGTCTTGCAAATTGGACATGTATTGGAGGTCTTATAAAATGTCGCCATATAGCTGTTAGATAAATAATATATATAAAGACAAGAATAAAACCTTCTTCACTCTTGTCAATTCTTTTCTTGTTTTTAATTTAATTCAAGAGTCTCTTGTATTTTTTAATCTTTGGCAATAGTCATTTCAATTTCTTCTTGAATATACATACTTCCTTGTTTTTATTTTGTCATTTTTCTTTGACATAGTTTTCACTAACTTATGCATCTATTTAAATTCATGTCCTTGACAGATTGATAAGAGTGAAGATATAATATTAGAGCTTTATCTTTTCTTGATTAAAAAAGGATTATTCCTTTTTCTTGATAAGACATAAGCATATTAGAAGTTGTAGATTATCCACTTCTAAACTGATATTTTTTCTAAAATTTTTTCTTTTGTTCTTGAGTGTTTTATTTTGTAATAAGAATAAATATTTTTTTCCTTTCTATTGTATTATCATGGCAAAGATTATTGAAATGAAGAGTTCAATAGCACAAATACAAAAACAAATGAGAGAATTAATGTTTGCAATGCATCAACTCAATGTACCACCACAAGGAGCAACAAGATTAGCAGGATCTGAAGATATAGAGATGATTAGAGCTGCTTCAAGCCATACCACTTTACCTATAATTAAACATTATTCAAGCATCAAGGAATTAAAAATTAGTTTGCTAGAGAAGTTTGATGGTACAAGATCTAAATTTTGAGGATTCATTAATCAAATACAACTGGTGATTAAACTTCAATTCTAAAGTTATTCAACTCAAGGGTTATAAGTCAAGTTTATTAAAATATTACTTTTAAGTTGTGCTTTATTGTGGTTTTTATCTTTTCTTCAATGACGTGATCTAATATTAGATAATTTGAAGGTATTTTTAATGGAATTTTGATCCTTGTATAGAAAACATAATACAATTCATATTACAACCAACAAAATCCAGATCTTGCGACAAGGCAATCGATCAGTGATAACATACACTTCATAATTTTGACAACTAGCCATTGATACCAAGTTGGATAATGCTGCATTTATTAGCCAATTTTTCTATGGATTATAATATGAGGTAAAAAAATTTATGCTTAACTTATCCAATCCTTAGACATTGAATCAAACAATTGAATTTTTTGTGAAGTGTGATAATTGGCTTTTTGAATTTTGATCTGAGAATCATATAAGAAAGCTCTAATATTATTATACAACAATGGTACCATTGACATCTTTTCAATACGTACATTTAGAAATAGAAGATATGCAAATTGACACAATATGTTTTAAATTTCTTATTGAATAAGAAAAGACTCATCATCATCAAGAAGGATTGTATTTATATTATGGAGAACCTAATTACACTACTCTACATTATGCAAAGAAATGATGCAACTATAAAATGAGGAGTACAATTGTCAAAGAAGATAATATGTTGAGAAATAAGTTTGTCCAATTATAATAAGAACCGTGCAGCTGAAATCTTGTAAAATTCCTAGTAAAGATCCTATTTTTTCCTCAAAATCCTCTCTTTATTTTATAATAGATGTCTATTTGGAACCTAAAAATCATAAAGTCTCTTCCTTGCTAGATTTAAGAGCCTCAACATGTTTTTTTAAATAAAGATTTTATTAAAAGTCATAAAATACCTTCAGTACAGAAAACTAAACTTATATATGTAGAAGTTATAGATGGTTGTCCGTTATCTTTTTGAGATGTTATTCATAAAATCCTTCCTATAAATGTAACAATAGATCATCATAATAGTTATATAATCTTTAATATAATTAAATCTTCCTCTAATGTAGTCATTTTAGATTTATCATGGCTAAAAAAATATAATCTTCAAATAGACTGGATTTCTCCTAGACTTGACTTTTTTCAAAGCATTAATAAGAATCTTATCAACCAAGTGAAAAGCTATAAATTTAGTATAATAAAACTTGTACTTGTAGGAGTAAAAGCTTATATGAATGTAATAAAAAAAATATCATCTTTTGTTACTTATACTATATTCATTTTTAATGGTGAAAAAACTTCAAGTAGCATTCTAAGCCAATATCAAGATTATCAAGATTTTTTTAAAAAGAAAAATACATATATTCTTTTTGAGCATTGTCCATATGATTATTCAATCGACTTCAAAGGGGGAACTCAGCCTCCATTTGGACCAATCTACAATTTATCACAAAGTAAATTAGCTAAATTCAAAAAATATATTAATAGAAACTTAGCCAAGAATTTCATACACTATTCAAAATCTCTAACTTGAGCTCCTATCTTGTTTATAAAGAAAAAAATAGGTCACTATGGACATGTGTAGATTATCAAGGGCTCAACAAGATCACTATCAAGAATAGATACCCTCAACTTTTGATATTTGGATTTTTTGATCAATTGAATTAAGGTAAGATCTATACAAAAATAGATCTACAAGGAATATACAACCTAATGCACATTAAAAAAGTAGATGAATGGAAGACTCCATTTTGAATAAGATATGAATATTTTGAATATAATGTCATATTTTTTGGACTTACAAATATACTAACTGCTTTGCAATACCTTATAAATGATATTTTTCATGAGTTTCTTGATGATTTTGTTGTCTACTATTTAGTCGACATTCTAATCTATTCTAAGAATACAGAAGAATATGAACTTCATATTTGTAGCTGTCATATTGTAATACATTTATATGGTGAAAAATATGAACAATAGTGATTTCTATTTAATACTCAAATATTTTAATTCAATTGGAATTTAAGATACTTAAGAAAGATTTTATGAAAGCTTCTTATATTATTTTCTTGTTTTAATAGCTAATAGATAAAAGTTAGTTATTAAATTTTTCTTCTAGGTTGTAAAAATTCTTTTACTGTTTTTAAAAAAGTCATAAATTAATAAAAATAGGATAGAGGAGATAAATAATTAGTATGGTTGATACTAGGATTAAATTGAGAATAGGATTAAGCTTAAAAATCCTTAGAATAAGTTAGATTAATATTTGGGGGTCGACCGTGTATGGGACAGGGTTGAAATCAGACCTCTAGCCATAAATACAGCCACCAAGGGCAGGAAGTTGGATCATTCAAAGATCAATAATTAGAATTGGAAAACTAGCTTTAAGCTTGTTCTAGAGAAATTAGGCTTGTTTAGAGAAGGTTTGAGAAGACTTAGCAATTGCTATCTAAAGTTAGGATTTATATTGGAGATTAAGTTTTTATGCAATAAAATTAAGACTAGTACTTTTAGCTATTGTGTGCAATTGAAGTGATATCTATAGTTGAAAATTGAATAATATATGGGTGATTGAGTGTGCTAAGATGGAATAAAAATTTGTAGCAATCTAATAGTGCTATTAGGACTTATTTGATCTTTAGTACAAAGAGGTACCAGAAATTTTCAGTTTAGGGTTGCTTAAGATTTCTATGATATCTAAAGATCTATTAGTCAAATCAAGGTGAAATTTGGCATAGTATTAGAAGACTTAAAGAATAAGCTACGTACCAAATTTTAGCTAAAGTTAACAATTGGAGAAGGAGAAATTACTACTAGGATACCTACATCAACCTTCAAGTCGATGGCCAAGTGACATTAGTGTAGGTTTTGGTTGATTTTCTACAATTTTTAAGTTGGATTAGATTAAAATTTTTTAAATATATAGAAGACTTATATTTGTATTTTTATGCAAAGTTTCATATAAAGTTGATAATTAGATCAAAAGTTATAGCTTATTGAAGTTCATTGAATAAGATTAGGATTTGTAAAGAGAAATTTAGTTGCTTGATTGTGACAAGTAACAAAGCAATTGGGATTTATATGTGGATGAAGTTATCAAAAAGAGTATTTTTAAGCACTTTGTATTGACTTAAGTACTCTCATATTGATATTCAATCATAGTTTTCATATACGGATGAAACCTATTAAGGATTCTTGGGTATTTGTGAATTGTAACTTCACCCTTTACAGCCAGGTGCCCGGTGCATTTCCAAACAGGACAACACGTCATACAATATTGTATGTTACAAAAACTTAGAAATATAGGATTATATAATAAGGTCGAAAAGTGTATATTTTACACTATTCAAATTGATTTCTTAGGTTATATCATTTTGAATGATGGTCTCAAGATGGATCTTAAAAAAATCCAAATAATCATAAATTGGAAGATTTCAAGAATAATAAGAGATGTGCAATACTTCTTAAGATTTGCGAATTATTATTGAATCTTCATTAAGAACTTTTTTCAAGTTATAGCTCCACTTATATGCTTAACTTGTAAGGACAAACTCAAAAGGAGTAAAGAAATAGAAGTATCGTTTAAAGCTTTGAAGATAATTTTTACTTTTGTACCAATCTTATATTGCATTGATTTTTTTAAGGCATTTTTTATAAAAAAAAACACATCAAATTTTCCTTTGAATGCAATATTGTCAGAAATGAGAGCAAATGACAAACCTCATCTAATAGTTTTTTATTTTAGAAAATTTTTAGCAGCAGAGATCAACTATAAAATCCAAGATAAAGAACTTCTTGCAATTATAGATTATTTTTAAGAATAGTGTCATTATCTAGAAGGCACTTCTAATTTAATTACAGTGTATACATATTACAAAAATCTTAAATATTTCATATCAACACGCATGTTAAATCATTGTTAGGCTTGTTAGAATATGTCTTTGTTAAGATTCAAGTTCATAATTATTTCTCGATCAAGAAAATAACAAGGTTTGTTCAATGCCCTTTCTAAACGTTTTTATCTTGTATTAAAAGAAGAAGATTTAGCTTTTGATCAATAAAAATGGACTCTTTTGAAACTAAAGCAATTTCATCTTTGAGTAATAAAATCAATATTGACTGTTGATTCAACTTTTTTCAAGCAAGTCCAGTTAAATATATCTTTAAATCCTTTAATTCATGAGATTAAAAATAATTCATCTAAGTATCATAATATTTTTAAGTTTGAATTCAAAAATGATCTACTCTATTTCAAAAGATACTTATATATTCCAAAAGATGAAATAAAATTATGTGCTTTTGAAGCTCATCATAACTTCCCTACAACAAGATATTTTGAATATAACAAGACTTTAGAGCTAATATCAAGAGATTTTTGGTGGCCTCAAATATAGAAGGTTGTTAAAAAATTTATACAACCATGCAACATTTGTTCAAGATCAAAAATTCCTTCTCATTGACCTTATGGATTTTTTCAACTATTACATATATCAAAACAACTTTGGTCTTCTGTTTGTATAGATTTTATTATGGATTTTTTAAATTTAAGTTCATATGATTCTATATTTGTAATTATAGATCGTTTCACCAAGATGGCTCATTTTGTATCGTATACAAAATCTATCACAGGTGAAAAAATAATTAAACTATTCTTTTATAATATCTATTGCTATCATGGATTATCAAAGGATATTATATTAGATAGACGAACGTAATTTATTGAGGTTTTAGAAAATTCTTTTCAAAATATTGAAAGTGGATATAAAACTATCTTCAACTTTTTATCCTTAAATTGATGGACAAATGGAATAGATAATCAAATTTTAAAGCAATGTTTGAAATGTACTATTAACTATCATTAAGATGATTGGACAACTCTCTTGCCATTGGCAGAGTTTGTTAATAATAATTCAATACATTTTTCTATTCAACAAACTCCATTCTTCACAAATTATGATTATCATCGATAACTTGATACTTTTGACTTTTCAAAAGTTGTTAATCTTACGGCGGAGGATTTGGCAAATCAATTGTCAAAGCTACATGCAACAATGAGGATACAATTGAAAAAAGTTTAGAACAATGAAAGATCAATGCAGATATCTATCACAAGGAACAGACTTAATTCCACGTGGGCTATAAGGCGTGGTTACTTTGTTATAATATCAAGATTATTTGTTCTTGTAACAAATTGGATTATTGTACGCTTGAACTATTTTTGATTTGTGAACAAAATCAATCTAACTGCTTATCAATTATACCTATCAAAATCTATAAAGATCCATCTTGTATTCTACATTTTACTACTTGAGTCATACAAGACAATGGATATACAAGAAAAAAGACAAATGCCACCGCCTCATATAGAAGTAAATAACAATAAAGAATTTGTAGTGGAAGAGGTCTTAGATTCAAGATGGTGCCAAAATCAGCTAGAATATCTTGTATATTAGCACAAATACAATACTAGTGAATACATATGAGAGCCATCTAGGAATCTAGCAAATGCATCAATAAAAGTCAATACATTTCATCAACCGCATTCATCAAAATTAAGATAAAGAGTCAAGAAAATCTTTGCTATAAAGCAAAGCATGTTCAATAAAGATTTTATTTTATCTTGTATTATTATTTATTATTTTTTTGAATTTATTTGTGCCAAAGAGATGGAAAATCAACCAGTGAATTTAGCTCAAGAACCATTGTTTACTGACTTATTGGACAATATATTATAACTATCACAACCTTCAAGACGACAGAATAGAAATGAAGATCTTCAAAAATGACATGTTCTTGCTTGGATTGTTGGCGAGTGTCACGGACACAAATTATAGACTTGAAGTCTAAACAAGAAGTTGAAGAAGAACTGGCAGGAACTGGATTAATATCACGGACACAAAATATAGACTTGAAGTCTAAACAAGAAGTTCAAGAAGAACTGGCAAGAGCTGGATTAATATCACGGACACAGAATATAGACTTGAAGTCTAAACAAGAAGTTCAAGAAGAACTCGCAAGAACTGGATTAATCAGATGAGTACAAAAACAATACCAGAGAGGTGAGCTAGAGCTCCAAGAGATGTGTTGTCGAGACTGAAGAACTCTTCAGCCTCGACTCCAATATATACTCCTATCTAAGAAGCTTCTCAAGCAGCTTCTTCCAACTAGGGAGCTTCTCAAGTAACTTCTACTAAATAGGAAGATATTAAAAGGCTTTGGAAGGTTCTAGAGAGTTCTAAGAAACTTCTAGAATGTTCTAGAAGGTTCTAACAAGTATGTCTTTGACACTAGGAAGATATTAGAAGGCTCTAGAAGGTTCTAGAGAGTTCTAGAAAACTTCTAGAATATTGTAGAAGGTATCTAATAAGTGTGTCCTTGACATCACCTCCTCCTCTAGCTTCGAGGTCTCCGAGAAGCCATTTGGGATATATACTCACAAACATAGGAAATCAAAAATTTGTCGCATAATCTCTGTAATATACTCCAGCTGTCGTTCACGAGGCAGATGATTCATGGGTCCTTGTAGCCATCGATAATGACCAATACCTTCTACTTGAGACCATGCTTGAACTTCTGTATCTTCATTGTGGAAACGACCTGAAAATATTGCTTTGCCACTACTCGCATGAGCTGGTTCAATTTCAAAGACAATTACAAGTGTCTTACTGCTTGGTATTCTTCGACGTTTTCTTGGCTTTTCTAATTCTTTATCTCGAGGTCGAGGTTGTGAGCTACTCGGTTGAGATGGAACCACTAATACAGTATCTACATTCTCACTAGCCATATCTAAAATACACCTTGATATTAGATATCTTGATATTATGAAATACAACAAATTATGTTTTGATGAGACTTGAATCCCTTTTTTATTCATTTCTCCAAAGAAGGCTTCATCTTCACGCTATGTTAATGACCAGCTTTTGATTTATTAGGATATCGTCGATGGAATTCCTGTACCTTTCGTGACGCATTGGCAAGATTTTTGGCCGATTCCCATGTTCTTTCATTAATATCGTAGCCGCTCCAATGCACAAAGTACTCTAATTTATTCCATCTTCGCCGTGAATCTAGTATCCTTTCCACCTCATATTCTTCATTGTTTTCAATTTCTATACTAAGTGGCAGACATTGCACTCTTTCAGGAAAAGACGATTCTCGATAAGGCTCTAATAGAGAAACATGAAAGATAGGGTGTACCTTCATAGCAGCTGGTAACTCTAAGCGGTACGCCACACGATTGATCTGCTTCTGGATAACAAATGGTCCCAATCTCTGGTAGTCCAACTTATCACATGGCCGCTTGGTCTTGATATTCCGTCGAAGCAGCCATATTTTATCTCCAATCTTGAAATTAGGTACTTGATTCCGAAATTTATCCACGGATACTTTGTAAGACTCTTGGACAATTTGCAATTGAAGCTTCAATGTGATTTGAAGCTCCGATAGCTGCTCCACCAATCCTTCAAGTGCTGGGTTGTTATTTGCTGACAGACTCAATAGATCAAGCTTCGGATGGTACCCATAATTGGAAAAGAATGGTGTTTTTTGAGTCGATCCATGAAGTGTGTTTTTATATGCAAACTTGGCTAGCAATAGATATGTAGTCCAATCATCTTGTTGATAGTTGATGCTGCATCAAAAATACTATTCCAAAACTTGATTCACCCGTTCCGTTTGGCCGTCAATTTGAGGATGGAATGTCGAAGAAAGCTTGATGTCCACCTTCAATATTTTAAAAAAAGATCTCCAAAACTTTGATACAAATTGGGTTCCTCGATCCGATACGATATCATCTGGTAGACCATGATATCGATACACATTATCAAGGAAGAACCTTGTTGTATCTTCACTTGATGATGTCTTCTTGCAAGGGATAAAATGTGCCATCTTCATAAGTCAATCCACCACAACAAAGATGCTGTCAAATGAATTCGATGGCGGTAGATCTGTAATAAAGTCTATGGAAACTGAAGACCATGGACGACACGGTGTCGGGGTAGAGAGAATTTGCCTTAAAAAAGCGCTGGGCTTCTAGCTGCCACTAATTTCTCAATCAAGCTTCAAAAATGAAAAAAACTCAAAGTTTATATATATATATTTTTCTTTTTTGAGAAATTACATCAAATACATAAGCCTCAAGTAACTAACAACATCCAAAGTATGATAAAATCCTCTAAAACCTTATATATCTTTATGTGGAAATTTTCCCGAACTTCAACATCTCATATCTATTGATCTGACCGTCCAAACATGGTAAAATTTTCCATGAAGTACTGATGTATTTTTATCAACCTCTACAACAATTTTCAACCGCAAATTCATTGCGGATCTTGAGATATCTTGAAAACCTTAACAGCCGCTTCAAACCCTTGTCTTTATACACCCGCATACAAATTTCTTTATATCTCACAAACTATAAGCTAAAATTCCATGAAAATTGTATGTATAGCTTTTTAACACAAAATTTCACATTCTCCAAGAAGTTTGAGCCAAAATTTCATCTGAAAACTCAAGTTATGGCTCAAAGCATAACTATTAACAACACGGTGTGCTTACTACCTTGGAATTGGATGCACTGTCTTCAACTCTTCATATCTCCTTCGTCTAAACTCAAAACTTAAGAATTCCTTCGTAACAAACGTAGATCTTGAAATCACCTTTCCAACCGCACCGTTCGATCTCCAAAAGCCTCCGTAAAACTCCGCGAAATCCCAAAAGAGTGACAGTATGTATGAAATCCACTCTTTAACTTTGAGCAAGTATAACTTCTTCACCCTAACTCCAAATCGCCTAAAATTTCCTCTCCAACTATATCCAAAACCCTAAACTCTACAACCCTACCTCTGAAATTGCAAATCCCCTTTTTGAAGTCGCCAAAAACCCTTGTTAAGGTCGTAGGCAGCCTCCTCAAAGCCCATTGGGCATGGTATTCGACCAATATGGATGAAGTTTCCTATTCCTTGCCTTCATCCGACCATGGCTTGATTTCATCCCTCCCAATTAGCCTCTTACTAGCTTAAATTTTCATCCTTAAGTCCCCACCTTCTCTCAAGGCTTCATACTAAACATTTAGATCTTATAATTTTTAAATACCATAACTAAATAGGTAAAATAAAATAAAATAAAGTTTCTTCTATCAACCATTTTTAATTTAACTTACTAACCATTCTAACACATATCTAAATCTATAAACATATTAGGCATTTTGAGTGGATTTTACATACTGTAAGCAATTTCAATACGACAACGGAATGGGCAATGGCTGTAGAAGTCCATAAGGGCGATGACGAGGGTTCTTGGATCTTGAACAAATGTCACAAGAGAGGACAAAATCCTTCACATCCTTCTACATTTGGGACCACCAAAAATCTTGGGAAATGAGTCCAAGGTCTTCTTAAATCCAAAATGTCCCGCAGCTGGAAAGTCATGACGAGATTGAAGGACTCGAAGTCGTGCTGGCCTTTTTGGGATATACAGCCGCTCCTCAAAGTATAAGAGATCTCTTTCAACCTTGAACTTGTTATCATTGATATGCTGCTTAATATTAAGGACTATTGAATCTTCAATGGTCGCAGCACGTACCTGGTTGAGGAAGTCAGCATCAATTGGCACCACAGCAGCACAAATCCTGAATTGCTCTGGCTTTAGTAATGTCGTACACTGTTGATCAAGCGCTGCTTCTCCAATCTTCGGCGCAAGATATGATCTTCTTGATAAGGCATCGGATAGTCATTGCTGCTTTTCAGGCCGATAAGTAATAACGAAATCAAATCTAGATAGCAACATATTCTATCGAGCTTGACGACGATTTAGAATCCAAGCAGACATGAAATATTCCAGATTCTTGTGATCCGTATATACGGTCACCAGATGCGCAGCTCCTTTGAGAAAGTGACGCCACTCTTGGAAAGAATCCACTATAGCAAGGAGTTCCTTATCATGAATCTCGTAGTTGATTTCAGCCGCAGAAAACTTTCGTGAATAGAATGCAATCGAATGAAGCTTATTGTCGATGCCCATCTGTGAAAGTACGGCTCCTAAAGCAAAATTCGAAACATTGATTTCCAAATAGAAAGCCTTTGTAAAGTTTGGGTGTACCAAGATTGGAGCCATAGTAAATGCCGTTTTAAGATTTTGAAATACTTTTTCTGCTAGAGGTCCTCATTCCAGCTTATCTTTATATATTAATCGAGTGAGTGGAGCAGCAACTTGAGAATAATTCTTGATGAAGATCCGATAGAAGTTAGCAAAGCCGAGAAAACATTGTACATCTCTAACCGTCTTTGGAACTTCCCAGGACACAATTGCTTCCACCTTCTTGGAATCCATCTTCAAGCCTTCCGTAGTCGCAACAAATCCTAAAAACTCCATCTCAGTTTGGTGAAATAAGCACTTCTCCAACTTGGCGTAGAGTCCTCGCTTGCGTAGTTTTTCGAGTACCAAACAAACGTGCTTCTTATGCTTTTCTTCATTCTCAAAAAATATCAAGATATCATCTAGATAAATGACAACAAAATCATCTAGATATTCTCAAAAAATATTGTTCATCATATGTTGAAAAACCGCCGGAGCATTGGTAAGACCAAATGGCATGATATTATATTCAAAATGACCATACCTTGTACGAAAAGCTGTCTTCCATTCGTCTCCTTCTTTGATTCACACAAGGTTATAAGCTCCCCTTAGATCAATCTTTGTAAAGATCTTTGCATGTCCAAGTTGTTCCAGAAGACTAGAGATCAAAGGTAATGGATAGCGATTTTTCTTTGTCACCTTGTTGAGACCTCGATAGTCCATGCATATCCGTAGTGAGCCATCCTTCTTCTTCACAAATAAGATTGGTGCCCCAGCTGGCGATTTTGAATGACAAATGAAGTTCTTAGTTAGGTTCTTGTCAATGTATTTCCGCAACTCAGCCAACTCCGTCTGCGATAGGTTGTAGATTAGGCCAAAAGACGGTTGTGCTCCTTCTTACAATTCTATGGTACAATCATATGGTAGATGTTCTAGTAGCATATCAGCATTCTTCTTTTGGAACACGTCTTGAAAATCCTTGTATTGTTCCGGTATTCCTGCTGTTGAAATCTACTCTCCACCACTTAGAGTTGCATAAATAACCAATGGTGTGCCTTCCTTGCATGATCTTACAAATGTTCTTGCTCCAATGAACAAAGATTTTTTAGTTTGGGATCTTCTTCCAAGCTTGTCCTGAGGTTGTTCTATGGGAAATGTTATCCTCCGCAACCTCCAATCTATGGATGGATTATATTTTTCCAACCAAGAAAGACCAAGAATAATAGGATTTGACGGGGTGCTAATAATGTTGAAAATAATATAACTACTGTGGTCTTTAAAAGTCACTTCTATAGGTTCTGATTCATGGGTGATACTACCAGATAATAAAGGTCGTCCATCTATTACTTCTACGTGAACAGGTTTGAATTTTTGTACTAGGAGAATTTTGTGACGCTTAGCAAATTCTTGGTCTAAAAAACAAGCAGATGCTCTTGAATCTAATAAGGTTAAGGTTTTTAGTTTTTCAGGACCAAAAGACAAAGGAATTGTAAAACAACGGGCATATTGAGTAAAAAGAGAGGAACCTGGTTTTGATTTGTCCAGCCGCACGGTTCCTATTGTGGCTGGGCATCCTCGTTTTCCTGAATAAACGCACCTCTATTCTTGATGCTGCGTTCATTTTGCTTCTTCGGACAGTTTCCAACTCTATGGCCTTCTCCACCGCAATAAAAGCACAAACCTTTCTCCATACGCTGCTTCTTTTCTTTTGGAGTAAGGGATTTGATACGTACCGCATCAATCTGCATGTCCTCTGTCTCCGCTTGTGAATTTAGGCTACTTGCTGATATAATTGCGCCGCGATGACTTGTATATTGTCTGGAGCGTTGATCTTGGCGACGTTGAAATAGGCGATTATCGCACTTTAGAACTTGGCTAATGGCTTCGTAGAGCATTTGTGGATCAGGAAGAGATAATAACAAATCTCTCACATCGTCCCTTAGATCCCAATAGAATTGGCTCATCAATGCTTCTTCATCCCAATTGATGTCACATGCCAATTGCCTGAAATCCGATGCATAGACTGATGCAGAGCGAGTCCCTTGACGTAGTGATCGAATTTTTGTTGTAGCCCAATGAGCCTTGTCATGCTCGCCAAATACTTCTGCAAATGCCTCCAAAAAAGTCTCAAAGTTGTTCAAAATTAGTGATCCTTTTTCAAATAGAGGAGCAAACCACAATAGAGCTTGTCCCGTAACCAAAGTTCCAACCAATCCTACGCGTGATTCCTCCGTCGGATAACGTTCGAGTTGTAGAGCTGTTAGTAATTTAATTTGATTGATGAAACTTCAAAACTTAGAGCGTGTGCCATCAAACTTGTCTAGAAGGCTAATACGAGGTTCCTTTCGTTGTGGAAGTAATGGTTCTAGTTGAACCACATGTAAAGTTGCTTCTTCTGGTGTAAAAGCTCAAGGCTGATGAAGCCCAGATTGTGCTATTCCGGATGCTCCATCATTATGAAGTCTTGCAAAGACTCCTTCCATCACTGTAGTTCTCTATGATAACGTAGCAAGAGCATTTATAATGGCGTCCATCTTAGACTCCAAACTTTCACTCATATTAATGTCTTGACCTCCAACCATTCTAAGAGAAAGGAAGTAATTGTTTCTACAAGGAAGAAATATTGGTTTAGAAGAGGATACTCCACAACCTCTAAAACGCCTCAAGACCTTCAAGAAGAAGGATAATCCACTCTCTCCAAGAAGAATAAGACTCCAATATTATGATTAAAAAAATATCAGTTTAGAGGAGGGTAATCCGCAACCTCTAAAATACTAGTGTATCTTCAAGAAGAGGGGTAATCCACATTCCAACAAGAAGGAACTAACTCTGATATCCAAGGTGAGAGTAGTCTTGACAAACTGTCATGGACACAAAATATAGACTTGAAGTCTAAACAAGAAGTTCAAGAAGAACTGGCAGGAATTAGATTAATATCACGGAAAAAGAATATAGACTTGAAGTCTAAATAAGAAATTCAAGAAGAATTGGCAGAAACTGGATTAATCAGATGAGTACAAAAACAACATCAGAGAGGTGAGCTAGAGCTCCAAAAGATGTGTTGTCGAGACTGAAGAACTCTTCAGCCTCGACTCCAATATATACTCCTACCTAGGAAGCTTCTCAAGCAGCTTCCTCCAACTAGGGAGCTTCTCAAATAACTTCTACTAACTAGGAAGATATTAGAAGGCTTTGGAAGGTTCTAGAGAGTTCTAGGAAACTTCTAGAATATTCTAGAAGATTCTAACAAGTATGTCCTTGATACTAGGAAGATATTAGAAGGCTCTGGAAGGTTCTAGAGAATTCTAAAAAACTTCTAGAATGTTGTAGAAGGTATCTAACAAGTATGTCCTTGACAGCGAGATACAATGTGTTTGGTATCACAACCTTAGAAGAGACTCCTAGTGTTTGGTGATACTTTTAGAAGTAGGAACTACTCCTGATGGTGTTCCAAATATTTTCTTTGAAGGGAATTATGAATGCCTCAACAATGATCAAATAACAAGGTGGTCTTTTTTTCCTAGTATGGAATATTATCGATGGCTGAAAGGACCTATCAACTACCTTCAAAGAGAATAAAGATCAGAATATGTAGCAAATACAATTTGGCACATCTTAGACTTCTCCAAAATATAATCACTACTCCTCGTGGAATTCATCCCTAGAAAGGGGGATAATGTCACAAACATAAGATTTATTGCAATAACTATCTAGTTAGTATGGATAGATAGAAGTAAATAAAAGTAGCTTAATTTCATAATATATTATAGAAAAGCTTCCTAGAAGCTTCATAGATGCAAATTCATCTTTATACATGTCTATAGATGATTGATAGGTTAGAAACTTGATCAATAAGCTATCCACATGTCGCACATGTTTGTTGCTTGTGGAACAAGCTAAATACATGGCGTATATGTAGGAAACTTGTCTTGCAAGTTTAACATGTGTCTTGCAAATTGGACACGTATTGGAGGTCTTATAAAATGTCGCCATATAGCTCTTAGGTAAATAATATATATAAAGACAAGAATAAAGCCTTCTTCACTCTTGTCAATTCTTTTCTTGCTTTTAATTTAGTTCAAGAGTCTCTTATATTTTTTAATCTTTGGCAATAGTCATTTCAATTTCTTCTTGAATATACATACTTTCTTGTTTTTATTTTGTCATTTTCTTTTGACATAGTTTTTATTAACTTATATATTTGTTTCAGTTTGTGTCCTTGATAGAAAGAAGGCAACACTTTGGATTACTCCAAGACTTGTATTGACAAGACTAAGATGTACTTTGGTCTTTCCTTCTATTTATACTATAAGGCCTCTGTCCTATTGAACCTTCTAAGAATATCTTAGAAGATTTAAAAAGATTGAAGAAGTTCCTTGAAGACTAAGGTAAGTTTGAGAAGACTAAAGAAGATTCTAAAAGTTTCTAGAAGGCTATAAGAGGTTCTAAAAGATTGAAAAAGGTTCTAGAAGGTTCTAAAAGATTTTTAAAAACTATGGAAGATTCTAGAAGATTACGAAAGGTTTTAGAATGTGGTGACTTGAAATATGTTTGTGACACTTTAATTCTATTCTCTAAGATAAGCAAACAATCTATTTTACATGATTAATTATAAATAATAATATTGGAGGCATATTAATAATATCTTATTTCTAATAGCTTAAATCCTCATCTTCTCGTCATTTCAATCTAATCAAACTCTCATTTTTTGCTAATAATTAAATATCTTTTGATACATTTATTTTTTTAAAAAAATTAATTAATTAATAAAAAAATTAGAAAATGGATTAAAAAATATATTGAGCACATATATATTTAAACACGTTTTGAAACACCTACATTACCAAAGAAAAATTTGGTATAATATATAAGTGATTATATAAAAAAAATTAAAGTTATATTATTTTAATATTTTTTTGCTACAACTTTAGAAGCTAGTACATATATTTTTTATTTCCTAACATTGAAGTAGATCTATTATTATATTTATTAGGTATATTTTTTTATTAAGCATGATTATTTCATTTTTAAATCCAATCCAATAATATAGAATATAAATAAATATTCTATCTTTCATATTGCATGGTTCTTTCTATTGTATTTAAATCTGCTTACATCCAATTTCTTATACAAGAAGTATTATAACATTCTATAAAATGTTTTAGAATTTCTACTTAAGGATGTACATTCAATGATATAAGAGAATATTCAATAGAACTAAAAATGACATATTTTTGAAATATTTTTAATATAGAATATTTAAAAATATAAATTTGGCTATTTATATAAGATAATTATATTTTAAAACCAAAGAATATTGAAATTAGAAACAAAATATTTCTAAACATATTTGTAATAGGTATTTTTATATATAAAAATAATTAATAAATATTATTTAAATTCCATCTATTATATTTATTTAAAATATATAATAATTTCAAAAATAATATTATTTAAAATATTTGATAATTTCAAAAATAATATTATTTAAAATATAATATATAATAGATATATATCCATATAGTATTAATTAAAAAATATTTATCTTATTTGACTTGTTTGTTTAGGTCCTACCATTTCTTAAGGATAAAATAAGCACAAATCAAAGTATTGGAAATTGTTGATATTTTTAAATCCTTTTATATTTTCTTATAAATCTTCCTTGTAATAGTTAGTAAAGATGTCTACCACATGTTAACTTTAACCTTTAATATTTTTATCTTTGCTTTATATATAATATAATATAATATGATACAATAAATAAAAATTAACAAAAGTTACATGAATAATGTAGCATGTTAAAATATTTCTAATACAATAGCCAAAGTTAGTTGTAAAACTAGCAAATTAAAAGAGACAAATCATTATTTAAAAACAAATCTTAATTATTTTTTTTTAAATTTTTTTTCAAAGAATCAAAGATTTTATGAATTAAAAGTAAATAAATAGATCCCTTTATGTTATTCTATTACAAATAAGGAAAGACTACTTTGTTCAACTATTAGAAAGTTGATTCTTTTATAGACCATGCATTTCAATGTATTGCCCTTAGGTTTCTCATTGAATTACAAAAGTTGTATCTTAATGTTAATTTTTGTCAACTTTTAATATAAAGCATAACTATAAAGAAAACTGTAAATCAAGAAGGTTAGTATTAGAGCCATTCTTTGATAATTAAACTAAAGTAGATAAGTTTTTGTAGCCAACATGACTTGTTTTGCACAAATCATATATTATTTATTTAAATAAGATTACAATAAGCACTAGTAAAGTTTAATCAAAGCTCTACCTTCTCAAATAATAATCTTATTATTGAGTGATTTATATTACATAGATTAATGATATATTTAATACCTTGTTTCAAAAATATTATCAAAATAATTCAAGGAGTATTATATTATATAAAGTTGGGCAATGATTTTAATAAAACAATTGCTAAAATAAAAAAATTTGAAGTCATATATAAAGACATGATGATTATTTAGGGATGTAGAATTGAATTAAGTAAAGATGCAAACTTTATTAATCCTACTATTAATATAATTATATATGAGAATATCAAGCAACCTAAATTGAAAAAAATACAAACTTATAAGCATAGCTAACATATTTTTATCTCAATACTATTCTTCTTTAAAACTTCAACAAACTTCTAAGATTTATTAAAATATCTAATTAATAAATTTTATTTTCAAGGAATCAATTCAAAGTTATATTATTTTGGTGATAATGGTTAATAAATATAAAACTTGATAAGTAGGGGGCCAATAATAGAAAATTTATTTTTAAATTTTATATCTTGATATTCCTTAGTATCACATACAATATAATACAAGCAAAATGACAATCAATACATAATCTTGTATGACTTATTCCATGGTAAAATAGAGTTCTTGAGCTTGATTTGATTTATCAATATTAAAACATAATAATTTAATTCAATTAAATAAACTTGTAGACAATGTAAAACAATTCACCAATATCTTCTTCCTTTCTTTTGAAAATTTTCAACAATTTTTTTTCTACTTCTAACACCCTTTAATGATAAATTGGCCTTGCCTAATAGATTTTAAAATTTTAAAATTTTATAATCTAATTCTTCTAATAAAAATCTAAAATTATTCAAAAGCAAAGAGCATTTTTTTTATAATTTTTTTACTAAAAATATATTATAGATTAATACATATTAAAAGAATTATTACTATCTTTATATCTTTTAAAAAAATTGTTTCTAATAGAAGCATGGACCTAATTTATTAGTTGTACTTGCCAAGTCTATTAATTATTAATATATTTTTTATTTTTTATTTTTTATTTTTCTAACTTAATTACAATAAGAGTGTTAAGATATTTAAGATTATAAATTAAGTTAACATAATATTAGTTTAAAATTAGATAAATATTAATTTATAATATATTTTAATAATTTTAGAAAATAAGAGTAATCAATTAACATCAATATATCTTGATTTTATTAAAAACACAACATAACTCATTAAAAATAATTTTTATACAAAAAGATCAACAAGTCATAACAAGGATAAAATCGTATTTAAACATACAAAATACTATAATGTCTATGTTAAGATACAAGAAGGCTTATAAGCTTCAAAATTAACAAGATTCAAGAAAAAGATTGACAAAACTAAAGATGATCTTAATCTTGCTTATAGATGTGTATATAAATAAGTATTTTAAGGCTTTTTAAAATTTAACTTATATTTTAAAATATATATATAATATAATTAAAATTTTAATTATATTTTTAAAATAATAATTATTATAAATTTAAAATTAAAATAATATTAAATTATATATATATTATTAACTATAAAAATTGATTTATATATATATATATATATATATATATATATAATTTATCAATAAATTATAATTAAAATAATATTAATAAATATATATATAGAATAATATTTTTATAAAAAATTAAATTTTTTTATCCAATATGAAAATAATTTAATTGGCATAGTATTGTTTTTTTAGGTTTTTAATATGTGACTTTAGGATTAAAATTATTTTTAAAAAAAATTGTCAATTCATATAAGTATAATATTTTTTTTAATTTAAAAAGATAGATTCCATAACTTACTATATATATATATATATATATATATATCTGTTAACCAAAACATATTATTAATAAAAAATTGTATGAAAAATTAAAGACGCAAACATTAAGCATTTCAAAGAGATTGCTAATTTTGTAACCAAGTGCGTAACCACTAAATTGGTCAAAAATTCTATGAAAATATTTACATATTACTTTCTTTTCTACACCCATCACATTTTGAACAAACCATTTTCTACCGAAATGCAACAAAATACGAGAACGAATCACCTCAATGAACAATGTGAGTTCCCAGTCATTTCAATTGGGTGCGAACGAGGGAACTGATACCGCGAACAAGCCAAGCAGGGTCCCCTTGAACAAGCCAAGCAGAGCCCCTACGAAATCGCAGACTGCCTCAAGCAGGCGACAAGAGTCGTGGCCTTGATGTCCAAATTAGGGTTTGGGGGATTTTTTGTCTCAGTTTCGTTTGGTTATGCTGGAGTAGAGATGGCGACATGGATTCGAGCTGTGCAGGTATTAGGGAGGAGGGTGGGAGTACGGCCCTTGGTTCTGGAGAGTGAGCGGGTGACGGCGAGGAGGTTGATCTCGAAAACGTCAAGTAAGGATGGGGGATTGGGAGTGGGTGCCGTTGGAGTGATGCATCAGGGTTGGTCTTTCTCCGATCGGAATGCGTACAGTTCCCTGCTAATGTCGCCGCTGCCGCAGCGAGGTGCGCAGCGGCGGGGTATGTTCATACAAGTGGAATCCACGCCGAACCCTCAATCGCTCATGTTTTACCCCGGGAAGCCTGTAATGGAAGTTGGGAGCTCGGACTTTCCCAATTCTCGTGCAGCCATGGCATCCCCGTTGGCGAAATCGATCTTTATTGTAGACGGTGTTGTCAGAGTCTTCTTTGGTGCTGATTTCGTGACTGTGACGAAGTCGGAGGACGCGTCGTGGGATATTTTGAAGCCGGAGATATTTGCCGCCATTATGGATTTCTACGCAACGAAGCAGCCGCTGTTTTATGACTCGCAGTCGCAAGCTTCGGATACTGCCATACACGAGGATGATGACGAGACGGTAGCAATGATCAAGGAGTTGCTTGAGACTCGGATCCGCCCCGCTGTGCAAGATGATGGAGGCGACATTGAGTACCGGGGGTTTGATCCAGAGTCGGGAATAGTGTCGCTGAAGATGCAAGGGGCGTGCAGCGGATGTCCAAGCTCAGCTGTCACCTTGAAATCTGGCATTGAGAACATGTTGATGCATTATGTCTCAGAGGTGAAAGGCGTGCAAGAAGTTCATGACGAGGATTCAGACGAAGAAACAAATGCTGCTGGTTGAGTCGGGTTTTCGATGTCTTGAGTGCTCTTGGAAATGTTTAAAGTGAGCACCTCTCATACCACCAAGTATTATTCCCCTTTTGAAAGCCTGGTGAGAGATATCTAACTTGGTAGATATTAGTCCTAGTTATCCATTCATAGCGGCATACTTAAACCTTTCAGTCTGTACAGTTACAATAACACTAGTACGAGCAATCTGCCGAAGGTTTGGCAGAGTGGATGTGGAATTAGCTGACAGGGTTTAACTTCTCAGGGTAGGATACAGTTTTGTGTGTTAACCGGAGACCTTTATTTAGAGTGAATCAATATTTTATTGGTCCTACTCTAAAACCGATTTGCCGAAAAAAATCAATGAATAGGATGTAGTGTGTTTTGGTATAAGTATGCTTTTGAGCTACAATGGAACATTGCTGATGTACTACCTTGTCCATAACATTAGTATTCATATTTGCTGAGAAAGAAGAGATTGTTGCGGTAGTACACGTGCACATATTTGCTCTTCAAATGAAGGAGTTCACTATGGGGATTCTGGCATATAATGTTGCACTATGCTGCTTACTCACAATAAACTTAGGAAGGAACTGTACGACTGCGCTTGGTACTGAGCTTAAAGTATAGTCGCCAGTAGGCAATTGGAATAGAAGCATGCAGCAGACATTTTTACTCTTCAGGATCTTCGTCATCTTCGAGACTAGCCAGAAACTCGTCACTGAATATACGCGTCGAAGGGTTATCTGAAGCTTTCGGCTTCGTCCCCAGTAGACGGTCTGTAATAGGAATAGCCTTGTAATTATTGTGCCGCATGTAGAATTCAGCTTCCAATATTTTTCTGTGTTGTGGTGGTATGTCTCCATGCGTTCCCTGGAACGAATAACTAGTCATAAGAACATTCTAGCACTAGATTGCATGTGCTTAGCAAATGAAATGAAAACATGAAGTGTCTTGACAAGTTTGAGTCTACGAGCAGAAGTCATTAACTCCCAGGCTGTTTGAAACACTTTAATGAAAAGGAATTCTGTTCTTGCTATCTCAATAACACATGTATTCGCAACGGAGAAAAATATTCTGTAAGAATCATACATGACGTATTGCCCTAGTTTTGTTTTTAATTTTACAAACACGAGTAGAAGAGTAGGTTACTCATCGAATTTCCCTTGTGAGCCTTAAGAAACACCAAACGTCAAACAAAATTGAAGTGATAGGACAGTTGGCTTACAGAGCGGATAATTCTGTCGTGGGCAGCATGATGCATTATTATTCCGGCAGCAACTGAGACATTGAAAGACTCCACCATGCCCCCCATAGGAATGCAACACCGGATGTCAGATTGTTTGACTGCTTCCTCGCTTGCACCTCTGCAAGAAGAAACGATTTCTATGATCTCATAGAAAGCTTTAAAGCCACCGCAAGCAACAGGCACTCACTGAACCAAGAGAAGAACCAGGACATTTCTGTAAAAAAAATCGGTTAAGCCTCGATGACTATATGACCAACAAGAATATACATGAATAGGGAGCTATTGGAATGCTTCATCATTTCAAATCATATGTCAAATCTTAGAGCCTAAATGTGGATAAGGAGACGAGCTATTTCTGGGACTTATGGTCAAGAAATTCTCTGGACTCACTTGAACTCATTACCGAAGATAACAGCCGTTGGTATGGTCCAGTTCATGTCTTGAATAGATACCTGTTAGTCACCAGCCACAACTTGAACAGCAGCGTGAAGCAGAAATTGTGTAATCTTCCCAAAAAATAAAAATAAATAAGGCATGTTGTAGGCATAGCGGATATAGTTTATGGAAGCTCACTGTGTCAGGGGCGACATGTGTGACGGCAATACGATAACCCCGTTTCCGTAAAGTGGCAATGCAATCACTTGAGTTCTCCCACATCTCTGCATCCAACCACGTCTCTGAGCCCCTACTCACTTTCCGATTCTTCTTGTATCTGCCAAATATCCCAGTAGAAGTGACACTAAGAGCAGCACATACAATCGTACAAGTTGATGACCTTTCCGAGCTACTCCACAAATCTAAAAGTGATTATCATCCAAATGAAAGAACTCGCTATCGAAAACCGATTTTAGACGGTGTTGTGCCTACGATTTTCTTTCGTACAAGACCAAGTATATCATGAAACTAGCATAAAAGTGGATAACAAGAGTCTACAACAAATATTCGAAGATGCTAGAACATTTTCTTGAACATTTTCAGAAAGACCAGTGGTCTGGTGGCAGTTGCCACCTGAGCCACTCCGTTTTATCACATGCACACACAAACTCCACAATATCTAAAAGAGTGCAGATTATGAAGCTTACCGCTTCTTGGTCTCAGTGCTAATAACGTGAACAGATTGAAATCCTAGAGCGTCAGCTGAGCGGAAGATAGCGGAGATGTTGCCAAGCTCCAAAAGCCCCTCAACCGCAATGCATACAGAATATGTGCGGTTTGCAACAACTCGCTCAATTCTTTGCTTGCGTTCATCTGATATAAAAGGAGACAGAATTGAGATCAATTCAGAACTTGTCACAGACTTCTCGTCGTCAAGCTTGAAACAATCGTCATATGGGAACCACCGCTGCTCGCTCCTAGTTGTACTTAAAGTGTTCTCCATCGTGCTCGTTTCTTGAGACTTCATTGAGCTACCTGCTATCTCGTCATACTGTTTCTGTTTGGTTTTTTCGCTCACGCCATCTGAAATCAACGACAAATAACATGTAAAAAAATTTGAGATGTTAAAATAACAAGCATATTCCTAATAACCTCACAAGCGATCAAATCTGGTAAAGACATCGAAAAGATGCATCGAATGAAGGGGACTCGCATACACTTGATACACTGATACTGCATTGAAAGTGCGTTGAAAAACTTGAACCAATAACAGAACTCCTGCAGATAAGATGCGCTAATGTATTAGAGCAAATCGCACTCATGTATACACATACGGACAAGATACTGGATTCTCAATGACCACTTCAAGAGCACTACTATTTTTCAAGTCCTATCAAATGGAGACAATACGTTTAGATGCACACTAACGTAACAGACCTGATTATGTGGATTCCTTCATAACGTTGTTGTCTCTAATGTTTTGATCCAGACCTGGCATTCCTAAGATTCCTAATTGTGTTAGTGCCTAAAACAATGCTCCTTTCACCATCGCTTTCTCTCCTACTCTTCCTGTCTTTTGTGCTGGATGAACTTCTTACACCGCATACACTCATGCCATATCCACCCACCTTATTGAAATACTGAAGCTTCAGCCACTACAGTACTTCCGAAAAACCTGTATGGGAGGGAGCCTTCGTATAACGGACAAAATCTTGGACAGCATAGCTACTGCCGTGACTAGAGCTAACGAGATTTGATGCGAGGCTTGGGCAAAGAACCCGAAACCTCCTCAAGACGCAATATCGCAAGATGAAGCAATCAGGTATGTGAAGCATATCCATTATGTGACTTCCATATCAAGGAACTTGTTCAATATGAGCGAAGCTACCAACAGCGAAAACTTTCCGAACCACACTCAGCAGCGTTTAAAAACAGAGAGAAGCAGAATCATCCCCAGCGATAGGCGACCATCGGAACGATAACGACATCGATTGGAACTATAATGTGTGACCACGGACACAGGAGGCACCAATCACCACTAAGTATTGTAATTGTTTCTCGTGATGGAGCACTCAGGATTAATACAATATGTACTGATGCCGAATGCAATGGTGTGATGGTAGTGAAGATGCCAAAGTAGACCGAGCATTAGGGTAAAAATCTGAAGAACAGTACCCATGGATGTATTTCGATCACAACGAATAAGTTCGCATTTAATACATGATGTCACATCAAATGTGAAGCCAACGTTCAGTTCTCACCAAACGCTAGTTCTAATCCTCAGATAGACGCGGTATAAATCAACAGCTTCCTCCTAAAGCACTCACTACTAGAAAAACAAACAGGTCAGAAAGTACAAAAATACTTGACCGAACTACTCCCCTCACCAAACCACAAAAGCCACTCTCAAAAACGGAAATCCAGATGGAATACAAAAAAATTCAAGCTTTAACCTCACAATGCAAAAACAGAGGCAATTTCACGAAGACAACTTGCTTCTAAGATTATACCTCACCTCCAGGATCAAGCCGAAACAAGCACCACCAGCATACCTGTAGGATTCATAAAACAGGATGCAAACGTAGCTGCAAAGCTAAGCGATGAGCAACATCGTCTTCACTTAAATTCTGTGGAAAACATTCAACCCTGTCATCGAAGAAGAGCCTCATTTTAAGGCAATGAAAAGGTATTATAAGACACCTAATTTCAAAGAAGCGGTCCGTACCAGTTCTAGCTTCCACCAGGATTCTACCGCAACCTCCTTGGCGACTAAGCATCAGTAGATAAACAAGCACGAGACTCTCTCACCGCTGAACAAACTTTCCCTGACGATACGGACTTGGCAAAAGTGGCTAATACCAGGATCCCGACCGCACTTTCAACCAGCAATTCTATGTTTGATTCGATGCGATTGCGGCCAAACGACGCTCATTCCCTCGCTTTGTTCGTATTTCGTATGTAGGTCAATAGGGCAACGAACTGGACCATGTCGGTGGGGGCGGTTGGACGAAAGAGGCCCGCGACGAACAAGATCGTCGGACGATTGTAATGGTTTACGTTGGACACGTCGTTGATTCGTAGCTGATCCACGTTCGTTGGATTTCCTAAATGGAACCTCTGGTGAAGATGAACATCCTATTTTCATGTGGGAAGTTCTAGAATGCACCAGTTACTATTAGATTTTGTACATATTATAAATAAAAACATAAAAAAATTGAAGCATCAGATATCATTATATCAAGGTTCAAGGAAAGTGTTCATGAGGCAAAGTTAAAGATTTCACAATTGAAATTTGAACCATAAATCTTTTGGTAACAACTTGCCAGCCTTGGTTAGTCTAAGATCATTGTGAGTGTATGTATGTAGATATATATAAACAAATTCTTAGTGCTTAATTAGTACATTTTTAATACTTGTAGCAATCTATTATTTTGATCATATTTCAAAATTTCTAGTTGATTATCATTGTAGTTGTCAAATTATTTTGACAACAAAAAGTCATTTTTAAAAACATTTTTAATATACTTATAATGATTTGAGATTTTTTCTTTTTTCTTTTATTTTTATGTGTGAAAAATATTATGAAATTTATTTATTAAAAATCTTTATCAAAACAAGTATACAAACATCAATTCTTTTTTTAATAAAATAATTAACTAAAACACACACACTTCAACTCAAACACAATCAAGTTTAATCTAAAAATGAACAAATATAACTTAAAAAAACAACCAAAGTTGAATGAGAGATAGAAACACCTTGAGTAATCTATTTGAATTGAAGGCAAAAGGATTGTCTTTTGTTTAAACAATCCTTTGATCTAATTGTTATTTTACAATAGATCGTTATTGCTTTTTTAAAAAGAACAATCCAAAACACTTCAAAATTTTATGGAAGGACATTGCACAAAGATAAACTTGGCAAGGTATTAAACCTTCTTGCATTCAACTAGGAGCTTGAAAAAAAAACTAGTCCAAATGTAATAGAAATAGATGCAAAAAAACAACACAACAAACATTGGAAATTCAACCTTGTCTTAAGGAAAAAGAGGGATCTTGGTCACTATTTATTTATTTATTTATTTGATTTATGATTAGTTGAAATCTACTTAGATGCAGGCACAGTTCCTTCTTTTTCCAACAATTTTTTTCTTTTTTCTTTTGGGTATAAAAGTTCTCTTAATTCAATCCTAACTAGAAACCTCAACATTACCACTACTAATCTTCTCTGAACACATAATTGGATATAACTTTTCGCAAATTTCACTTTACCACTACGTTTAAAACATATTCCTTAAAAGAAACATTGACAACTTTCATATCCCTATTCATACCTAGATGTGATTGCTTTGTGTAAGATAAAAAGTAAAAACTAAAGATTCGATGTCATAGCTTGATTGTACCTTGACTAATATAGTTAGATTAGGGGAAGAATTTGACAGAGCCTTGGATCTAAAAGGACCGGTCAGTCAACAGTCAACAATTCTATCAACATTGTGGAATCCAAATTGGGCTAACATGATACTTTTAAGTTGATCTTAAGCCGCTTCACATATTTTCCCACGAATCATAAAGATTACTACAATTGATTTCATGAAACGTAAAGTTCATGGAAGACCCATTACCTTCACCTATTCATCTCTTGAACTGATTTCAGAACCTAAGCTCTAACAAAGAAGTTATGCTGCACGATCTTGAGTGTCATGTATGTGTGAGTTGGCCTTTGGGTGACTTGAATCGCAAGCCCTAGTCTGTCCAGTTTTCAACCAGACAGATATTTGAAGTCCGAACTGAACTTCGATAATGTAGTTCACAACTTAACAAATGCGACAAGTGCACCGTTGGTGTTATGACACAATGATCGTGGAAAGCCTGCTCTGGTGCATTGATTCGCGTTTCAAGGGCCTTGAATAATATCTGTGTATTACAAGTTTATCATCCAGACCTTTAGCCACAGATTAGAAAAAAAATTATGAGAAAACTATTTCATTCAATCTAGCCGGGCAATTTTCCATTGCACACCAAAATTGAATATCCTCATGAGATGCTACGACGATATTATAGCAATGCCAGTAATGTAAATCACGACTCAAATACAAATTTTACAGCTTTGCAGCCTCCGAACTTAAACCAGAGAGTCTCTATTACTGGGAACTATTCTGAGTAGATTTAAGCCAAGTATGTGCCGATCTATCACGGGCCCTCACACTGCTTTAACACATGATTGCGCCAATTGCACTATTTCCACCAGTAAATTACACGAATAAGGAATTGCGTATGTGAGTATGCGATTACAAATCCTCACAGGCTGGTCAAAAAATGAGTCCATCACGATACCATAGAAGCTAAACCGTGTCAACAGAAAACAAAAACACGAATCAAACGTATCATATCCAAAGGTCCTATTGTGCACAAATAAAATGAAACACCAAACATGCACATGAAAGCGCAATGAGTACAAAGAGAAGATTCTGAAGTACAATCCACGGCCCAAGCCACGCATGCTATTAATCTTTCCTTTGTAACCAGAGAGGTTCACACCAGAATTGCGTGAAATCATAAACCCACTAGGAATATAACCTTGACAGGTGTATACATGAGCAAGCCCAAACATCTACTTGATCTTCTTCTTTGGGCGGAGCTGGTTGCTGTGTCCACACTTCTTCTTGCGGCAGTTCACAGCGCGAGGGTGGAGGCGAGCGTAGCACCTTCACAATCACAGTGGAGAATATGTTTAGAAGAATGACATGATGAGGAAATCTAATGAAAGAAAAATCACTTGGGCATTAATCACGCTCCCCAAAACTTGCCCCTGAACACATGGTACAGAGACATCTCCATGCAAACTATCAAGATAAAGTCACCACATTAACCACTTAATAAATGGATTTTCTTTTGAACTCGGAGCATATGCCAACACTAAGCTAATATAGAAACAGACCCCCCAACGAACGCTTATGATAAACACTTTTCACTAAACCTCAGGATGCACTTCTGACTCGACTGTAGTAACCTGATACTCAACCACCGAAACCCCACGAAAAGAGAAATGGCTACGAACCCTCAACAATGAGAAAACCGAACTTACTTCCTGCAAATCATCTTTTCTTGGTTGTACTTCCTGGCCAAGGCCATGAGCGAGGGCTCAATAATGCCACCTCGAAGACGCAGCACCAAATGCAAGGTAGACTCCTTCTGGATGTTGTAGTCAGCGAGAGTGCGGCCATCCTCGAGCTGCTTGCCGGCGAAGATGAGACGCTGCTGGTCCGGAGGAATTCCCTCCTTGTCTTGAATTTTGGTTTTCACATTATCGATAGTGTCAGAACTCTCGACCTCGAGCGTGATGGTCTTGCCCGTCAGGGTCTTCACGAAGATCTGCATGGTTCCAAGCGCACTGCGATTCCGCACCCTCCAGGCAAGGGAAACAAGCATAAGACGCAGTACAGGCTTCGCATCAAATTTCTATCCCACGCGTTTTAGGGTTAGGGCTTTACATGGTGAACATGCGTTCACACTAGGGAACGTAGGGAACTTCGTCGTCATGAACCTTTAGGGGCATCAATCCTTCGACGACTAAACCCGCCCTCTCTTGTTCCAAACGGCTCCTCGCTCTTGTCAACGTCGAGATTGGCAAGTGCATTCTAGCCGAGAACGGATCGTTATGCTGCGCCTTTATTGCGATCGTCTAGGATTAGACACGACTTTACCTTCCATTTGAGACTTGAATAGAAGTTTTTGGTGGAGGATTCAGATTATAGTTCGATATCTATTCGGAGGATAGCTTCACTATCATCCGAATTTTATATCAGTTTAAGTTGGTGTGTACGATGAATTTGGCAAGTTTGTGTACGTGCATCGCCATTGTTTGATGCTGTGACAGGTCGGCATGAGTGCGACTTCCATTGACTTTTCGATTTAAACAAGTTCAATGTAGTTGATAACCAATTAACAGGTCTTTTATCAATAAAGAGATGTTGAGAGGAGACGGTATGAATTTAAGACAAATCGCCGGGACTCACATTGAGTGGAATTAATGCACTTCAAACGTGCCTGAAAAGGATAGACGCTGGGCATTGGAGAGTCTCAAATTTACTACGAAGTTGTCTAGTGAAAGATATCAGGTTTGGGAATCTTGCAGAGATTTTGTCGGTGTGTTTCATTATGGATATAGTGTACATTGAGAACTGCAGAGAGAACGATGCATTGAGAATGCGCCTGTGCCCTGCTATCAAGGAGATCAATCATGGCGTTGTGGCCATTGGCCTTCAAACTCAACATAGTGTCCCACTTCAAATTCAACTCTTGTGCACTGACGCTATCCGCACCTATCCGCTGCTTAGGTAGCGGAGCACACCAAGCGCGGGCTAATGACAATCGTGTCAACACTGAGGATCTGATTAAGGACTCCGATCACAGCATCACCACTCCTTAACGCCGCAACATGATCATAAATTGCGCACTCAATGTCAAAAACAGCTTCAGTGCGCAAGCCTCGAGAAATTCTCATCCTCCGCAGCACTGGGTTGCCAATAACTGTTGCGCTGGCTGCTCGAAGATTTTGGCACATGCATCAGTTCACGACACAATAGCTCGAGAACCTGCGAGAAGCCATCTATGGTTAATTCAAAGGGCTTTAACTCGATTTCAAGAAAGCGAATCGGCGGAGTCTTCTCTGGCAAGTAAGGAAAGAGAAAAAAAAAAAGAAAAAGAAAAAAAAGAACAATATAGGACACGAATGGCATGGTGCATGGAAACGAGTGCATTCAATTGTACACAAACCTGTGGAGTTGCGTAGGTTCCTTACACCCAGCAACTTTAGTTGTAAAAACACTTATGCAGGGCTGGGACTGCTATGTCTTCAATAAACGTTGTAACTTCTCCAAGTCTATGAATTGAGTAGCTCAAGCACCATCGAGTCACTTGGATGATCATCTCAAAAGATCTAACATAAGATACAACGTCACTAATTCAACAAATCTGATGGTGAACGAAGGCAACTGTGATGCTGAGTCGTGACGGTATGTATACCTAGCAATTACGTAATGTTCAATCACTCCGCTCTTTCATAAAATAAAGGCTTCCATAACGCTATAAGCAAATTTCCTCGGAGTTTTTTATTGTTTTGGTATTAGAGGAATGCTAGCTAAGAGGGACTTTTCAGCAAGACTATGAAACCAGAAACAAGACATAAGTATCACTCGGCATCAACACCACAAAGAAAAAAGAATTTGATCCGGACAGCAACTATATTGATTCAAGTTTCGAGTATTTACCATTAGTGTGTATGAGTGACTACGGTGGGCACCAAAGAAACTCCAGCATGACGTGGTAGAAGCGGGCGCCAAGCAACCATACTCACAGTGCCTGTGTGAACAGGGTGACTAAACTACTGCCATTGTACAACTTATGCATCTACTGATACAAATGACCTTGCTAATTCTAAGGTTGATGTAATCAAGGATTAACCAGCTGTATCAAACTCCATGATCTCTACCTTCCATTTCAGATTTAACTTTGACCTGCACATGACAGAAAAACAAAGATCGCGTTGGATCATAGATACGCAGGAAGATCAATCAACTGGATGATACAGATTCATGAATTACATAGATGCCACGAATCTCGATAAGTCCGAAAGAAGACCCCCAAGGTTGGAACAAAGGGTTGATTACAGAAGGAAACACACCTCATTAGAAGATGCATCGAGTCTGTACTTATTCGGTTGAGATGGAGCGGCAAGGCTAGTATTCTCAGAAAGAGAACCCAACCTAGCAGTGAAGCTGTTTACTGGTTGCATTCTCCGACTGGGTGTGACTGCAGATTGCTTAATCCTGGGTACATTCTTGGTCGATCTTTGCAGAAAAGGCTGTCACACATGATTACCAATACACACATGATTCTTGTCCGGTTAGATATCTTTGATTTCAACTCAACGCTTCAGTCTCACCGACTAAACTGAGGGAAGTTAGAATCACCAACTTCACGAAACCAACAATAGGATTTTAGCAGATGCGTCCAGAACGTACCAGACAAGGTGCCAAGATGGTGCGTCTCAATGACTTCTCAGACTTGAATACCTTCAGCCTCACGTCAGGAGTACGAGGATGATGCACTTTATCTAATTTTTGTCCTCGCTGCAAGTCGACACTAAACCTTCCAGACTTTCCCATTTCCAAGAGGCACCCACTCAGAGCACCCGCAGACAGACCATTCATAACTCTGCTGGACAAGCCAATGCCATCAGCCACGTCTGTTGCATACTCAAAGCTTCGACTATAATTCCATTGTGGTGGCTGATCGTGCAGCACAACCCGTGCTCCGCCGTCTACTGAGAAGGCGTGCGAGTCTTCACTGTCAAAACTTGAGACATACTCGGGGTCATGATAGTTGGCACTAAGTTGGAGGTCAGCGGATTTAATTACAGACACAAAAGCGTTGTGTAGGGCGGGCCTGTCAATCGATTCTCGTGCATCAGAGAGACCCTGGACCTCGCCGGCTTCTTGAAAGACAAACAAATTGGTTGTAGGGTTGTCGAAAGGGAAGTCTAGCACACCGACTTTCTCCCGCGCATCCTTCACAATTGTGTAAAGTTTATCACTGTCAGGGTTCATGAACCTCGCTAAAGATCGAAAATCAAACTACATGTACACAACTTCTTGTTCTTACGTTGTCTAAATTAGAGAGGCGGTGAAAAAAAAGAAATATACCTTATCCTGTCTGTGTGGAATGTTGTTCGTGTGCTCCATATCTGGCTCGTGCAAGTCGGGCTCTGCCGCAACATCCATTTGTAGCTGTTCGGTAGCAGGCACCCAGATAGACTTTCTCCCTGATCCGAGCTCCGGCCACCAGCTTCGCCCCGAATTCAGCTCCGACCGCGGCCCTCTCGTCACTGCTCTTGAGTGAATGGAACCTCCATCATAGCTAGTTGTCAACGAGATGGGCATGACTGCACCTTTTCCTCGGCGAAATCCCTTCTTGGCAGAAGAGCCCGGGACAGTGGCATTTATATGATTCCTCCTATTAACCATCGTTGATACTGTCCTGAGAGGTTTCGGTACCAGGGAAAGACTCCAAGAGCTGCTGCTTGACGACCAGCGCTCATGCGTGGGCTTATTCTTCCTTAGGCTCGATGTGTACCCTTCCACTACTGGAAAATCAGTATGGTATGAATTGCCTTCGGGTTCCATCCAAGCGGCCTCGCTCGGGCCATCGAAGTCGTCGTCATCACTAGCGTCCCCTTTCAAAGCAGAATTAATGGACATCAAATACTGAGCCAACTGGCTTTTGGGTCGGGAGGTGGTAGGGTCGACGGGGGCGACCTGCGAAGCGATAACCGCATTGGCATCATCACTTCGACGCCGCAGAGACTTCCGATTCGATTTAGAACGGAACGAGCGCTCCGAGTAGGTAGGCGATTGAGGACAGTCAAGTGTGCTCACAGGGGAGTTTCCTAGTTCATTCTCACGGGTATTACAACGATCACTGCGAGCAGTCAAATTATCACTCAGGTTTCCAACACTTGAGTTACATTGATGCAACCTCGACCGGCTCACTAATTTCTGAAACATCATTTCTGAGAAATCGTTGCCCTCATTGGTACCTCCTACATCTGAGGAAAATAAGTTACTGTCCATGGTGAAATGAACAGCATTCAGCTGGCAACTATTAGGTCTGCTTCCCGGATTTGGACACGGGTACAGAACTCCGCTGGGGACCCTTGAACCTCCGGCGTTTGTACGAAACATTGTTTCATTCGATTGCGAATACCTACTAAAATCCAAAGGTGGAGACCTCCCGCTGTGACCTCTACTACCTGAAGGGGGTATTGAAATTGGCGATGATGGAATGTCAATCTTAGCCTTCGGCGGTTCAATCCCTTTTCCAAGTTCTGAATTCCACTTCAAAGGGGTGGGAGCCTCACTAGGGCGATACCTCTCCGAAATCATTGAAGACATGGAAGATTGTCTGCTGAAAAACTGCCCCTCGTTGTCGTCCATAACGCGAACTCCCATGAGGCATGATTTCAGATTCAACTGTACAACTTTGGGCTCATGAACTGGCTCGCTCTCATCCCCGGAACCATCAAGCCGTTGCGGCAAGGTTGTTCGTTTCCCCGACTGCAATCTTTGTCTACTTGGAGCTGCACTTGTGGATGCCGCACTATAAGAAGGATCCCCTTTTCTCAGGACTGGTTGTCGCCCCTCTCCATACTGCATCATAGGCATCGACTGGTCCATGGTACCTGAGTCCTAATTGAAACAGCGACTAACAAGTACACTTCCGATTCCGTCACTATCAACAATCGATCAATCTACATGGGTGAACCACCTAGCTTCGTACGACACCGTCAGCTACTATATACGGTTGAAGATTTGCTAGAATATTTATAACAACTATGCAATCATGTTATGTGACTCGGGCTGACAACTTCAACCTTCAGAGAGCACGTGCCGGTTTAAGAAAGGCGAAACTTGTTAACTTCAACACTGATCTTCCTGACCGGCTTACTAGTATGTACAAGAAAAAACACTTTTCTGCAGAAATTGGACTTCTAGTACCCTTTGAACATCTACAACGTCCACCCGCATTGTGATGCGTGTCGCGCTTGGGCATTTGATACGTTCCTGCTTTATTCTTCGCCTACCATACCCACGATGAGTGCTAGAAACTCAACCAAAAAAGAAATCAGATCAGCAAGACTTTGAACTCTGCATTCGAGTTTCCTGTGTGACGATCCCATCTCTCATTCAGATCATTTAGTAGGTTTGAAATTGACTAAGATATGTATTCAATAGGATCCTGGTCATGATGGATCATCGAGGAAAAACAAGCCCATCGGTGACTGCAACGTCTTTGGCTCTCCGTCGTCTACAGCCACGGTAAACGTATGGACGCTGTCATATAAATCCGCCTTATTGCCTTCTGATTCTCAACCGTCGTTTCCGAATAACAACGCAAGCTATACATAAATGGTTCCCTTGAAATACGTCCTACGGTTCCACTGAATCAAAGGTGTTCAAATAACAAATGCTACGCTCCCACGACCCTCGCACAGTTCTCACACCAACCAGCTTTGACAACGATGAGCTATCACAAACACGCCATCCACAATTCCTGACGCCCAGTTCTACACAAATGGCGATAAAAGTTCTCGAGTAACAGTGCCATTGCCCAAAGCGCCTGCGCTGTAAACCCTGAGGAGGAGAAGGTGAGCAGCATATGAAGTCTGGGGAGATTCGATCGATGCCAGCAAACTCAAGGCATTCCGAGACAGCGGCGGAGACAAGGGAAGCCCACGTTCGTGTGCACGATCGTTAACATGAACAATGAGGTGTCACACATACCCGAATCTACCGAAAATGTCAGAATCCCTGCAACAGGTTTTTCTGGAAGAGACGCGAAATACTTCTTTAGACCCCAACCATGAGCTTTCGGGCAGCTTTGCGTTCACCCGGTGTGGCACAAGCGTAAAAGCCAAAAACAGTAACGCCTATTCCTGAAGGCTATAGCAAAGGCTATGGCTACTCTTTCGTAACCGACATCCTTAAATTAACCGCAATGAGGGATCCTTTGTGTTTTTTCTGGTCTGCAAACACACATATGTATTCATGTGGAACACTTTTATCACCAGTTCCAGTGATGTATCTGCAAATGAACAGCCGCTACTCGATGCAGCCCATCGACGGTGACAACTCCATTTACATCACAACAGAGGGATTGAGTTCGAACTAGCAAATCCGAGAAATGAAGTTCCAGTAGGTGTTTGGCCCATTGTCCTCATTTGAAAAAGTGAATCTCAAGATCGCGGGTATTAAAAGCTAGATGTCAGTAACGAGTCTAGCCTAGGGATTGGCGAAGTTGCGATTGCCAGTTCCAGATTGCCAACAACGGACTGAAGAGCAGCAGAAACAGAA
The DNA here is from genome assembly GCA_036785485.1 of Physcomitrellopsis africana. Classification (NCBI taxonomy): domain Eukaryota; kingdom Viridiplantae; phylum Streptophyta; class Bryopsida; order Funariales; family Funariaceae; genus Physcomitrellopsis; species Physcomitrellopsis africana. The sequence continues at coordinate 177,767 of JAWRVF010000403.1, read as the reverse complement.
ATCAATCAGTTGAGCCACATGGGTTCGCGGTTGGTGGTGGAGGGGGAGATGAAGTCTATGGATTTGATGAGTTGTTGTGGAGTTTGAGATTGAGATGGGGTGTGCAGATGGATCACTTGGTGGTGGTCACGAGGAGTGGCCATTTCATTTAGAAATCTAGGAGGGCGCCGCCAAGTGTTTTTTCTTTCTTTCTGAGCACGTGATATCCCTTCATGGTTGGATGGGGGCTGCTCAACCATTCTGCTGCTCTTTTTCTCCCTACTTCCAATATCATAGCTCCCTCGTGGTAATTGATTCTTCTTTTTTCTTTTATGTTCTTGTTTGTTTGTTGAAAGAAATGAGGTAGATCGGTTGCTTTAATGCCTCGATTAGCAATACGTCTACCTCATTTGAAATTGTATTGCTGGCCTTTCAAGACTTGGTCCATTTTCACAAACATTTTTTACATTTATTTTAGTATGTCCTATTCCACTTTTGCATCAACTAAAGTGAATAATCTTTGTGTATGAAAATTAAATATGTATTTTATTGTATACTTGCTACTTTTTCCAAAGTTTTCTCATGCAATTGGATATATAATTTTATAATATGGATACTAGTATTGTTGAATATATTGATTCAAATTTTATAAACAATTAAAAATAAGTGGTCTGTAACAAAGATAGTGAATCATATTTATAAATTTTATGTTGATTTTTATTTGGGTTCAATTTCCAAATCATAAGCTTTAATTAAGATTAAAAATTATAATTTAGAAATTTTTTGACTACCATTTGCTCACAAGTTGTTGGATTAGGTATTATTGAGTTTGAATGCTGCAAACTCCCGTTTAGGGAGAAGTAAAAGACAACCTTGGTGTATCCCACTACAAATATTATCTCTATTTCTTGAAAGAGTGTTTTTAACATATCAACTAACTTGCTGTCAGAAAACCTATTTGTTTTCCAAAACAACTAACATGAATTTCCAACTAGTCTAATCACAAGATTTCTGCTTTTGTCCAATAATGCGCTTTACATTTTGTGGAGCAATTTCACAATGCACCCATTTGTTTTTCAAATTTTCATCGGAAGCAACAGCCGCACAGCTTGCACCTGGATAAACACCTAAAAAGCTTCAACAGAAAACAAAACAAACAAAGAGGTATTAAAAACCAGAATGTACGTTAACCCATTTTGAGAGAACCGTACCAATTGAAAAGTCTTAGCAAATTAGGAATTCAAAACCCCGATGTCCATTATTAATAACAGCAACAACAACAACGGCTTCCGAGTTTGGCAATGCGCAACTTGGCAGGTTGCGAGGCCAGAGCGACGCAGAAGACAACGCAGCATTCGGCTATAGGGTTCCCTTTCCTTAAGCCCTTCACCGCTGTGCCCTCGGTGACGCCGATGACCGCGATCACGTTTGTCCTTTTCACTCCGTACAAAAGGTTTGAATATTTCTGATTAGAAATTCGATACAAGTGTTTTTTATTTTTTTTATTTTTTTATTAAAACAATAAATAGATCTTCCCGGAAGATACTCGAATAGTAATTTCAAAAACAGATGTTCGGGACGATTTTAAATGGGATACAACGTCAAGTCACTGAGACGTTTAGTAACAACGGATTAAGAAGTTCATGTACTCGGGATCTTTTATTTTTGTTAGTTTGTTTTAGATGTGTACATACACGATTCTACAGGACTGAGGTAGGTTTTTTTCTACGTTTTATTATCCAAGCCTCAATTTTGTATATATTGTTTTGTGTTCTTTTTTTAGATTTTTAAAGTTCATATTTTTAATTTGCAAGTTAAGTTCGATTGAGTTTGATAGCATATGAAAGCGACTGATCTTTCATTCTCAATATAGCACACTTAAGAAGCACTCAAAATAACACTGGTAACCAAATATAATTGTAAGGTTATGAAATTAGTGGATAATGGTTGCTAAAATATCTCAAAAAATTATCCACAGGAATTGAAAGTCAAACTCATTAGTACACCTCAATTGAACTCATGCATTAATGAAACAAAATTGGAAATTCATTTTTGACACAATAGATTTTATTACAATAAAATTAACCAATCTTGAATATCTTTTATATGGTTAAGAACGTGGCTATAATTTGAACAAAAAAATCCATTTGTGGTCACTGGCCTTTCCAACCACATGCACTTTGTATTCAGGTGAATGGGTTTTTATGTATTTGAAGCATAATACATTATTTGAGTGTTACAGTTTATTTATAAAAGGTAAATTACTATAGGAGGGAATTTATTATTTTAACGATTTATTTTGACAAATAACGTTCACATTAATTGACCGGAACCTGTAAGAAAGGAAAGAGTGATACTACGGTGATGGGTCACATTCATGCACCAAGACTCTTGGACCTGAGACTTAAACGGGAGCCATAATCCGTGAGAACGAGGAATCTGGAGCTCAGTGCTCCCATTTTGGAACCGTTGGGAACGTGTTCCCCGTTTACGCCACGACGTTGGTGGTGGTACTGTATGGTCCACGTGGGCTTGGAGCGGACGGAATCGTTTATTGGTTAAGCTGCTCGCCAACTGGCATTGCCAATTTCGAGAACCGTAAAGATGTGACGTCCAGACCAGGTTATCATCTATCTCGTAAATTAGGATACGCTGTCGTATTTTATCAGGGTATCAACATTTGTCTGTGCACGGATACGCATCAGTTCTCAGTTCAGGGTATCGTCATTCCTGTGAAGCTTGTGGCTTCCGACGAGTTTGCTGCACAGGGATCAGTTGAGGATCAGCAGTTGATGCGGTGGATTCAAGCGGCGGTGTTTACAGGGCTTCATTGCGATTGGATGATGACCGGAAGATGTAGCAGCTACAGATGAGATTTTCCTAGTTTCACTTACACAGTTCATTCTCTTCATGACGAACCGTTAGGCTTAGGTTACCGTCGACGACGATTGATGCAATCGGTTTATCCGAAAAGCTTTAGAGTCGACAGTGTTGATAGTCTCTAACTCGAAATGCATGAGTTCGGAGTTCATGGCACTGACGATTTATTTAAGGAATTACCAGAATTTGGAGTGGACATGATTGAGTACATGAAATGCAGCAGGATCATGTACACTGTGGAAACCTGAAGATGCCTGTGTTCGTCGGCATTCTTGCTCTCTGTTTTATTTGTGATGCAGAACTTGTGTTTCCCGTTTTTTCCTCTCTCCAGCAGTGTTGTTGTTGTTGGTGCAAATAATCGTCACCCTTGTCGGCAACCCTGAGTTTTTTGAGTCTTGACATGCTAGGCCAGGAATTTTTATGGGTTTTATATAATACTGCAACACATGGTGGACCCAACAGCCATCCAAGACATGTATATACAATTGTACATTTACGGGGTATACCCATAGCAAGGGTTAATGTGTTTTAGAGTACGTTAACGTCCAAAATCCTAGAACCTCATCGCTGAGGCGAATCTTGGAGCATCTTACAACTGCCATCCAAGTTTTGAACCTACTTGTGTATGTTGGTTTTATTGCAGATGAGATACGAACAGTACCTTTGGAAGAATTTGAAGATGAATCTGGTACAGCTCATTATTGATTCCTCTGTTTGTGGAGGCAATCCAAGCCAGGGAGCGAGGACAATGGAACTTCACCCAAAGGACGAGACTTGTCAGCATTACCAGGATGAGGTGTGGAACCTTCTGTTTTGTCTGTTATGCCTAGTTGAAATAGAGTCTCAAAACTTTGCGATCACGCATTATCCTTGGCGGGCATTTTGCATGTTACAAAATGGTAAACAAATAAAAAGAACAGGGAAACAAAAAGAAAATGAATAATGCAAACCGAAACTAAAATAAGAAAGAGGACTGGGGGCTTGCATGGTTTATATTTTTATTAATTTTCTTGAGCATCTGCTTTAGCAATGAAGTATTTTGGACGGTGTTTAAAATATTTGTCATATTGGGGCCCATTGTGACAGGTGCACTTGAGCTCTTCTCCTTTTTATGGTGGCACACAAGAAGTATGTGTTTCAATTCTGCACGAATCCCCATGCTCGAATCTTTCCTTTCACCTAATACAGAGTCACAAGTAAGTTTTTTTGGGCTTTTGGAAACGAAGTGCTCCAAGGAAGTATAGCAATTACTTCAGAAGTCTAGAGTGCCATAGATTATCATTAAAACAGTAAATCCGGGAAAATATGTTGGAAAATAGGAGTAGAATGAGGAGGATCATTTTTAGACTGGAAGTGCCAGTTGGATTGATTCCAACCTCTGCTGCCGTAGCATTTGACTCACTTTATTTCCCTTGTAAGTACAGGGTTCAAAAGAATCAAGTATCTGTCTCTCATGTTAATAATTAAAAGTTGAATATGCACTATATCCGATGAATAGAGTGCTAAAGAAGACATTGATTTGAATATAATAAAGATATTGACGAGTTTATTAATTTAACATATACTAAATCAAATCTATATTGATATTGCATAACCACACATTAAATCAAGTTTTTTTTAAAAGTTTTTTTTGACACAAAAATGGAGTACATCTGATGCATTGATCTAGTGGGAGTAAGGTACAAAAAGACATCCTAACTCTTGGTACCTAAGCATGTAAATCTTTCTAACTTTCCATTTAATCTTTGTAACTTTCTGGTAGAAAGTTATAGCAATTTCCATTTCTTTCTATATATATATATATATATATATATATACATATATAATTTTTGGTATTTGGAGATGATATAGAATATAGTGAATATCTATGTATAAACTAGCCTAACTTCTCTATGTGTTGATTGCAACCCCTTTATACCATAAAAGCTAAATAAACATTATTTCTTTGTATGCTTGAGGTTTAGACCATATGTCATATCATTTAAAAGAATATTCATGTTCTATTAAGAAACATCATTTAGTTGCCATCAAATTATTAGTAGGATTGTGTCTTTGAAGTAGCTTCCTCCCAAGTTTAGCTCAATATGTCATAAAATCTTTTTGTGTTGTCCAAGAATAAGAATTGGGATCAAAAATTAGCTTACTAATTAAGTTGTAGAATAGATTGATGCATTTTCTCTTCTTTTGTGTTGGAACTATTTTTTGAGCTACTCTAATAAGTTTTTAAAAAACCAACCACTTGATTCTAGTTGTCACCAAAGCATTGATTTTTTTGGTTGAAAGAAAAGATCTTGTTGTATTAGAAAATTCTTGATTGAGTGTCCATATATATATATATTTTTTAATCTAATGAATTCGGATGAACCACTTATTTTCTTTGAATCTTTCATATTGAATAGGAAACTGAAAGACCACTAATGATAATTAATCTATTTATTGGATGTACAATCTAATCCACTCTTGAGATTTAAGTATAGTACTACTTAGTTGAAATATAGCCTTTCATATTCTAAATAAGTAATAATATATGAGAGTTTAAATATAAGCAATTTTTGATGTGAGATTGTATTTAGATTTAGCTTCATTTACAATCAAGGATTATAATAGAATTTTAAATAAATCTTTGATTCTTTGAAGGCTATTGAAATAAAATAGAGAAGCTTGTTAAAAATTTAGATGAGATATAATGAGTGGGAATTTTGGATCTTATCATAAAAATCTATTCTATACTTTGTGAAAAAAAGACAAATGATTAAGACGTAGGTGTAAACACATTTATGACCAAATTTTGCCAATTTTGTTCCAAATTTTTAAGCTAGAGCTCTATTTGTATTTTGAAGATAGAGTCTAAACATAATCTAGGAGCCATTGCTTTTATATTGTAGGTTTGGCATTCATCATTCTTTATTTGAGGAATTATTGAATGTTGGCATGTTGAAGTTGTAAGGTCTCTATAACCTATTTAGTGAGCAGAGCTTTGGTAGCATCTTCTAAATCTATCAAATCTATCACATTTGCAATCAATTCTATCAAATCAATTTATAAGTCATTTTATTAATTAAGAATTGATCATTGTCGTATATATGTATGGATAATAGCTTATTAAAATATAGCCAAAAGAAGCACCTAATAGCTTATTAATATTATTAGGAGAAGCCCATATCCATCTAAAATTGTTGATTCATAATAGTCTAATAATATTTTTGGATCGCAAATAGACGGTTGATTTTTACCAATCAATTTTTAAATCTAAAGATAAAATAAATTGATGGACAATTTTTATTAATTTTCAAACATTATCTTCTTTATTGTTAATAGTAATAATTAAATTATTTATATATTGATAAATAACTTGTTGATTGAAACTACTAAAAATATTAATGCTATGAAGTTTATATTCTTTGATTGCATCTTGAATGGCATTATTTAGGATCTTACCAACAAAGATAGAGAGGTATAGAGCAAAAAGACATCCTTGTCTTATCCTAAATTTAATTGAGAAGTATTTTATAAAATAATCATTTATACATATTAAAGTACTTGCCTCTCAAGAAATTATTTTAATCATATAGAAGATTTGGATATTAAATTCAAATCTTTCCATAGTATAAAATAAGAAGTTCTAAGAGATTTTATCATAGGCTTTAGAAAAGTCTAGTTTTAAAAAGAAGAGTGGTTGATTAGAAGATTTAATTTAATTTATTATTTCTTATAAAAGAAGTACATTATCAAAGATATATCATAGGCAAACAAGAGCCATTTAGTCCACATGAATCACTTCTATTAATATGGATTTAAGAAGCTTTTTATAAAATCTTGGCATGTATTTTATATGTGGTATTTAATAGGGTGATAGGTTGCTAATTTTTTAGCCTAATTTTATCTTTATTTTTATAAAAAAGAATAACATGATCTTTAACAACACTTTGAAAAAATTGGTTGTTTGCTATAGCTTGGTTAATCATTGTAATGTAGTCTTTTTTAATAATATGCCAAAAAATTTAAATTTTTTTATTTTTAATTCCATTAGATCCACAAGCCTTACATTTTGTCATGTGCCTTATTAGGTCTTCTAATTTATTAAAGTTAAAAGAAAAAAATACTTCTTTATTCATCCAACTAGTGACTTTGTAAAAAATAAAGCTTAAAAAGAGGTTAGGAAGCCTCTAGTACTTCTAAAGAAAATTATTATTTTTTATATAAATAAGAATAAAAATTGAATTATATATTTTTAAGATCTTATATATCTTTTTGTATTGCACCTTCAGAGTTTTTTTAATTTTGTGATAAAAAATTTAGAATAACAAGTCTTAATTGCTTTAAAGAATTTTTTAGTATTCCTATTTCCAAATTATCTCTATAAAATCCTAGCATGTATTTTTTGACCTTTTTGTTTTAAATCTTCAAGTTGGATGAGTTAGAATTAAATCTTTTTAAGCTGAACTTGTAAAAGACATCTTGGAGATTGCCTTGTAGATTCAAGTGAGCTTGTTGAAGTTGATCTTTAAGTTCAAATAATTGGCTTGTTCTTAATAAGGTTTTTTCTTTACAAAAAGATTTAATAAATTTTATAAAGATGTTCATTTTATGGATGAAGGATCTACAAAGTCTATGCTGAATTTATATTTTGTTGATTCATTAAAGAACTCTATGATTTTTAAGATAGAAAATATTCAATTTTTAAGATAATTGTCTTGATTTGGATTTTTGGAGTTGAAAAGTGAATTCAATTAAAAGATGATATGATAATACACTATTTTTTTTTATGTTGTGTTTTTGAATCTACTCTTCTTATAATAAATTAACATTTAAATAAAATCTATCCAATTTAGCAAGAACACAAATTCTTTCTTATTTGTTATTCTATAAGAAGTTCAAAGATCTTCTATTTTTAAAGGAATCAACTAAATGAAGGCAAGATTTCAACAACTTTTATATATTTTTTTCATCTTTGAATGTTAATCTACCACAAAAAGAGGATTTATTACATATATTTTCAACAATGTTTCAATTACCTCCTAAGATATATAGTATATTAGACAAAAGCATATTTACTAAGTCAAGGCACATTCGACTTCATTTTTAGTATTTAATAAAAATATACATGTTTACAATGGCAATATATTCTCTTGGAATGATACTTAGAATAATCCAAATGACTCTAATGTCCTTAAGAGAGTTTATATTGTTGATTAGATATTTGATTATAAGAGAAATAAAAAATACAAATTCCATCAACTTCAATACCATTTGAATTATTAATACAATTAGAAAAAATTTTAAGAATAAAAAAATTGGAGTTTGGCCGAAGATTATTATCCAATTCTTCTGCCCTTATGTTATAGAGTTTGAGCTCTTAAATCAAGAGGATATCACATTTGGGCAAAATACTTTAAATATAATTTTGGAGTTTACGTACCTTAGATGGTTTATATAGTCCACAAATATTATAAAAAATAATTTTTAATTTCATAATATATTACGAGAAGAAATGTCATATTGCATCTTATTGTTTAGCAATTGATATTATGGAGATCTTATACTTTCTTAGACTGGAGATAATAATACCTTACTTCTACTAATATTATTAATAATAATTATTAGTTTTTTTTTTTAAATTATAATATTTTGAATAAATTTGGATTATAAATGATTATAAATAAATATAAGATTAAATTTAAAATATATTTTTAAATTATTTTATAATATTTATTTATTTATTTTATTTTATTTTATAAATTTTTTTAGCAAAAGTTTAATTAATAAGAGTTATGTAATGGAATGTAAAGTGCTTAGTAGTTTAAGCGAATTTCATATTTAAATAATTTCTATATAAAAATTACTAAATAACATCTATTTTCTACAATAACCATCAATCATTCTAATATACTATTTATTTCTAATCTTATTTTTTATTAATTATAAATATAAATAAATAATAAATATAAAAAATTTAATTTAAATTAAATATTTTATAACATAAATTTATCATCTTAAATTTTAATCTAATTAATAGATTTAAAAATTTTAAAACTATATAATATCTTTTATAAATACTAATTTGAAAAACTAATGATTTTATCTTTTGATTTTATTCTAAATTATTAATTAGAAAATTAAAAATTTATATTAATTATATTATAATTTTTTATTAAGTGTCTAATATATTAGATAGTAAATTTATTTTTATTTATGATAATATAAGCAAAAAATTTAAAATTTGTTTATCTATTTATTTTTTTTAGTTATTTGATTTTTTGATTTTTTAATATTAAAATATTAAAATTTTAAAAATCAATATATTATGCATTATAATTTTAAATCATTCATATAGATGATGGCTAGGTTAATAATAGAAGTACTCTTTAAAATATATTTTTATAGATTTTATAATTATAAAATATAATAATACATATGATAATCTAAAAAAGTTTTAAATCTATGTAATATTTATTATATTCTAAGGTATTTGTAACATATATAAGTTTAGAAAGTAATAAATAAGTTGGTTTTTTTATTAATAATTGTCATAATTTGTTCTCATTTTAAAACAAAAAAATAATTGTTGTAATTATGTCAAAATAATAGAATAATCAAAATAATAAAAATAATTACAAAAGAAGGTGTAGAACATCTTAAAAAAAGTCTATTCTATTCTTGCTTTAGAAATAACTTTATTCTTATACAAAATAATTGCTTTTATTTTTTTTAAAAAAAATATTTCTTTTGTCTTAAAATAATTTTTCTAAGTCAAATTTTTACAAATCTCATACAAAATAAATGTAGAATTTAGATAATAAGTATGTGTATATATATAGAAATTCTTAAGTGAAGATACATTCTAGTTTTCAATATTTTTTGTAAGAAATTTTATGATTTTTTATTTTATTTTATCTTCTATTTTATATAATATATGATTTATATGAAAATATTAAAAAAAAATTAATATTATATTTTATAAATTTTAAATAAATTTTAATAATTTTAATAATTTTAATAAAATATTTTTTAGATAAATTCAATAATAATATATATTTTAACCACCATAAAATTATTAAATATTTTTTATTGGAAATGGTTTGATTATTTATTTATTTTATATATGTGATATACATTTTAATACTATAGAATCAAAAGATGAATTTGGTTTTGCTTTGAAAAAATATATTTTAAACTTCTTTATCATAATAATATAATTCTTATCATAATAATATAAATCTAAATATTCTTATGTAAATATTTATATTATTATAATAATATAAATATTTACATAAGAATTGGATTGAATATTTCTAATTTCTAATTTCTTAGTTTTTAAAATATTTTTTATATAATTTTGTATTAATAAATAAAATATAATAATTATTATTATAGTTGATTAAAATATGGATATAATTTTTATTTTTATTTTAAAATATTAAAATTATTTTATAAATAATTATAATCATTTTATAAAATTGATTTTTTTTTTCTTTACATTAAAAAAGAAGAAATTATACTTTTCTTTTCCAAGAATATTTATTTAAGTCTTATGTTCTAGATAATAAAAAATAGTTAAAAAAAAACTTTTATGTATTATTTTGTTTTAAATGTAAGGTATATTGTACATAGATTATATCTTTTTAAGTCTATATATATATATATATATATATATATATATATATATATATATATATATGTATATATATATATGTTTTTTTTTCTTTGATCTTTATTTTAATAAAAGCATTCAAAACCATTTGTAGATATTTATGTAATATATTTGTAAAAGTTTGAACTATTGCAAATTATCATTTTTTTATAGAATATTTAGAAATGTTGATCAAATTTTACTAAACCCTTAATTGGTTGTAGCCTCATTTAAGTTTGAAAATTATTAAAATTTTGTACCTATTTAAGCAATTGAAAATTTGATTTTAAATTTTAATTATTGTAATATTGTTATATCGTTTACAAATTAAATTAAGAATATATTTCTATTAGTAAAAAAATAAGTACTAAATTAGTCTTTTATTTCAAATTAATCTATAAATTAAAATAATATCAACAACATTTGTAGATTTCATTAGATTTTGGACATTATTTAAAGTACACGTATAATGTTTGATTATAGACAAATATAATTTTTAAGGATTAATACTGTTAAAAATTAATTTTATATTAAAAATTTTATTATTTTATATAATTATATTAGACAAATATTATATGATAAGTGTAGGTTTTCTAACTTCAATATGTGATATCCAAGTATCTTTAGATACTAAAATTTGGTCAAATTATTTAAAATAGTTTACCAAAAAAAATTAAATAGTGATTTTTATTGTATTAAGTCACTATTGAACTATATAAGCATCTACAATCTTTAAAAGCATCTAATATTATTTTCAACACTCACTATGCATTCATGAGAATTAAAATTTTATTATTGAAATTATATGATGAAATCAAAATTCTCATGTCTACAAGATTTATAAATTCATCTATAATACATAAAAAATATTATATATGTTGTAGGTATGTAAATGTGTGTTAAATTTTTTGTAATGTATTATTTTAAAATTAACATAATAAATTATAGAATAATTTAAATTATACTATCACTAATATATATAGTGAGTAGAATGTATATAATAAGAAAAATAATATATTATAACAAGAAAGAGTTTATGATAAATAAAAATATACATCTTTCAAAAGTTTGATTGTAGAACATTATAATGGCATCATTTAGTTATTTGTTTTATACTCATACTTTAATAAATGTATATGGTATGTATCTTAAAGGTAAGTTGGTATGTAGTCTATTACATTCAAATAATTTTTTATAACATTTTAACTCAAAAAAAGCTTTAAAAATAAATAATATTATATATATATATATATATAATATTATGTTTATTTTTTCTACCTATATATTATATATATATATAAACTTACCTATATATATATATATATATATATATATATATATATATATATTTATTTATGTTTATTTTTTCTACTCAAATTATAAAGTAATTTTTTTATAATAATTTTTTTATATATCCATCAATAAATACCAATAATTTTTGAAATTTTTATGATTTTGACCTTTTAAAATATTGATGTTATTTAACAATGTTAGACATTTTATCAAAATATATGGATTTGCATTAGAAATCTTAAAAAAAAATTTAGATGGTTGAAATACTATTAGTTCTTTTATATCATCTAATGTTATGTAAAATTTATTTAGAAAAAAAATTAGAAATATAAATAGAGATTTTATACTAGATTAAAAATCTTAAAAGTATGTGTCTTAAATTATATCCATCAATTTTTCTAACAAATAGAAGATTAACTAAAGGCCTATTTAATATAATCAATTATAATTTATTATATAAAAAATATGCTAAAAATAATTTGATTCTTGTTGTTTATAACTCTTTTTTTTTTGTTAATAGAATTTAAATGGTTTTTGTTAAATTAGAATAAGTTGATATTTTTTTAGCATATATTTGTTTAAATTATTTGATTTTGTTTGATATATAAAAAGAAGATTTTAAAAAATAATATTTATTTATTTATTTATTTATATTTAAAAAGTAATTATAAAAAATAATACTATATATATATGAATATATAGTATGTGACATTGATAATATTCTTTTAGATTGTAGATATTGCAAAGAGCTAGTTTTTATTTTTATTTTTATTTTTTTTAATCTAAAAAATCAATTAGTTTTTAGAAATTAGAAGTTATTAATTATGCACTGTAGAATAGAGTTAGTTCACAAAAATTTGATTGATTATTAGGAGTTATTAGTTTTAGAGGAATTAATTAATGAAAGGAACATTATATATATATATATATATATATATAATAAATTTTATTGTGAAAAACCTCTGTCAGTAAACACTATCATTCTATTATAGTAGCATACCAAAATAATAGTTTATTAGAATCTTATAGTAAGACAAAAGTTATAAAGCCACTTATATTTAGGTCTCAAGCAACTTCTAATCTATCAATATTTTTTTAATCAAGGTATTTTTTAAAAATTAAATAATATTTTTATTTACACATAATTGTTAATTTTTTTAACTACTAGTAGATTGGTCTTCTAAATAATTATTGTTTGTTGTAGTCTTTAGATTAATGTCAACATAATCATTGTCCTCAATTTAATTATAAAGAATTGATATTACTACCCAAAGTTTTATTATTTCTATCCAATATCATATTGCACCCACTACGCCATTGTTGTTGTTGTTGTTGTTATGGTTTAGTGACATATACAAAGGCAATTTTGCTTTAATCAGTGCTCCAATGGGGCAATCCATAGTCTTTGTTAGCAATAGGATTTAACATGGTGGAGATTGATTTTAATAGCAAGGTTTGATATATGTTCCCTCACAATTCATTAGGCAAGGGTCTTGAGAGAACACAAATTTTTATTCCAAAATGCCCAAGTAAAGTTCCTAAAATGTAAAAGGTCACAAAACCACAACAACAATAATGGCAATATGGTAGGTGCAATACAATGTTGGGTTGAAATATTCAATTCTTGATGGAAATAACAATTCTTTAATTATATTGTTTCTTGCAAATCCAACCTAATTAAAGGCACATTCAAAAAAAAAAAAAAAAAAAAAAAAAAAAACTTTACTTAATATATAATATCCTTTTAAATAAAAAAATTATTATTTTGTTTAAAAATCTTTAAAAATCATTTACCAAATATAAATATAAAAATCTAAAAAATATACTTAATTTTTAAATATCTATATTCAAATACTATAAATTAATATATTTTAAAAAATATATAAGAAATTAAGAGCAATGTATTTTTCATAATAAATTCAAGTTTGTTAGATTCTCTGCATATATATTTCCTTCAATCTTAATAAACAATAAATGACATATCTTTAATATTGATGTACTTTTGGTATCCAAGAGCTAAAAAAAATAATTAGTGGTAAGATTGTTAAAATGTCTTTAAAAATAATGAATAGTAAATAATAAAAAATAAAAAATAAAAAATAATTTTATTATTATTATAATTATTTAGTAATTATGAAAAATATATTGCTCTTAATTGTGGTTTATTTAAAAAGACAACTTGTATTTTTTTAAGACAAAATTTATATTTTATATTTTATATATTGTTATTTTAAAATTTTAATCTTTTAACTTACAAGTGATTTAGAATAATATTAGCAAACTAATAAATAAGTAATGCTTAATTAGTAAAGATGTAGTACATTGAAGTGGAGCTTTAAACTAAATATGCCGCAATTTTAAATAAAAAATAGACGTAGCTATATTAGCCAATGATGCCAAAAATAAAATGAATAGAATACAAAGCCAAATACATCTCTTACATGAATTGGAGAAATAAACCTAATTTACAAAAATATTATGAAAACTCTAAGATCCAACAAAATATTGCATAGCAAGTCCAAGTGTTGGAAAGAACATGTGTTTAAAATAACTATTTGTAAGCTTCTACAATCTTTTTGTTCAATTGTAAGCAAAAAAATTTATAATAATAATACATAATTATTACTTTTATCTTATTTACATGTAGATTATATATATTAATTTTAAAAGTATATACCTTCACGTGGAGTCTATAACTTTTAGCCCCACCATGGATGCCATCAATCAATATTCTCCAAAAATTGAACAAATTTCCAATTTTGACACTCTCTCACATTGACCACACAATTCTCTGTTCAAATCTCACCCACCCATTCTTGTCCTTCAATTCATCCCGTCAAACCAATCACTTCACAACAACAAACTCACCGAAAGAAGCTCAAAAGACAAAAGTCTGAAGTCAACAGCCCTCTTCTCAAACCAATCACTGAAACCCACACACCCTTCCACATAGACAAAACAACAACATCAACAACAGCAACATTAAAATACAAATAAAGTACACAGAAGCTGAAGGAGACACAGCGAAAAAGCAAATCAGAAAGGTGGTGGACCGAGAGGCGAAAAGGTAAACAAACGAGACGGGGGGGGGGGCTAGTTTGGAGTTGAGAGTTCAGTCAGCGCCGCCATGGCCTGGATGCGGCGACGCCGCTGCTGCTGCTGATTCCGGGGATACCATGAATTTGCATGGCGGTAATCTCCCCGAGCGCATCCCCATCCTCATCCTAGTTCCGCCCTCCTCATCTGGCGGATTGTCCCTCGCAGCTTCTCGGAGTACTTCCTGTGAACTGCACGCTTTGGGATTTTCCCCCATGACCTTGGACTACTCCCCCAGTGCATCACCATGGCGACACAACCCCCCACCCTCACTGTCGCTGTGTTGACGCACGGAATCACTAAGCCCCAATTGCATGTCACGACATGTTTGCTTGCATTTGCTTGCAGTTGCTGCTCTCCAGTTTGTCCCAGGGTTTTTGTGGGTTTGTGGGTTTCTACATGCCTTTTAGATGTTGTTGCGTGGATGGGATTGTGTTGGGTGTTGAGACGTGCCGGGTTGCATACTCTTTCTTTGCACACCATGGCTGAAGGGTGGGAGTGATTGCGTTATGGAGCATTGGGTGGGTGGGTTGGTGATGCGCCGTTGGGGAGTGGCGGCCACGCTGCGACGGTGATGCCTGTGTGGTGAGGTTTTGGCAATGAAGGACGTTCTCCCTTGTTGACGTGTGGTTGAACAGCATTTGCTCCCGTGGCCTGTCTGCCCAGTTGCTTGAAGATTGGTTTTGGGATTGTCGATGGGTTTTGGTACTCGGTTGTTGTTGAATATGTCGCCAGTGCAGGGAGCGTGGGATGGATTAGTTTTGCTGTTGTTGCGGATTTTGTTTTTTTCGAGTGAGGAGGGGTGTTGAAAAGTAATGTGAAGGACGTTCTGCGAGTTTGGGGTTGGGGTTGCTGTCACCAAGAGCGAAACCTAGTGTTGAGAGCGGTGAGCGCTATGAAAGCCTTGGCGTGTGATCTTTAAACCCTTTGCACAGACATGCCCTCTTGATAGAACTGAAGGTTATGTCCATTTGAGGTGGAGGGTCTTTTGTCTCTTGAACAAGAGTAACTAGAGAGCGTGAAATGTTCCGCCACCCAGTTCTTATGCTTCTGCTTAGGTCTGTTCCCTGTTGTGTTAAGACTTTCATGTAGGCTTGATGCTTTTGAGCACGTTGGGGCAGCTGAGCACGGGTAGAATGATTTTGAGCAAGTCGGCTTCACATTGAATCTGCTATGAAAAGAAAAATAAAAAAAAAGAAAAAAAAAAAGAAAAAAAGAATGCTTCTACTGGAAAGAGTTGGTTTGGAATTCATTTGAGGATCTAGTTCGGTTTGTCACTCTGTCGTGTTTCATCTTAATGCTTAAGTCGAGGGCTTGCTGGGGATGTAAGAGGCTTGCTGGGAATTTGAATCTTGGAGTATGGAACACGGTTTTACGTATTTCGGGATTTAAAAGAGGAATAAGAATCAGACAAAGAATTGATTAGGGCTGTTTCAAGTGAAGACATGTGCAGGATCCAACTTCCCGACGTGCTATCGGGAACTTGGGGGATTTTGGCGCCTCGACTTAAAGTGTTACTGGTTCCGACTCATAAGATCGAAGGGTTGATTGAAGCGCTATAGTAAGGCATGATGAAGGAATTGAACAACTGAGAAGGCTCGGTTATCGCTCTTCTCGAGCTGGTCGTGAAATGGAGACAGACATTGTGAGAATTTGTCCATTATGATCGAGCTGGAGAAGGAGTGGTCATTTTTATCAGAGATAGACCCTTGTAGTCGCAGAAGGATTTGCAGAGATTTCTCTTCCAAGCTGTCATATGGCACAATCTCTCTCTTTCACACAGAAGTCCTGCAACTCTAGGTTACTGAAGGATCAGGAACACCGAGGTAGGGATAGAGCTAGCGCTGTCAAACACTGGAACTCCGCATGAATGCAAGACTTGAGTAGGAATTGGCACATGACCGAGCTTACTTCACCTACTTGATCTTTTGTAGGGTTCTCTAGCATATATTCAGAAAAACTTGTTTCTTCGTGAGTCAAATTCTGGGTCGAAGCTGCCCGTTGCCCTACATTATGGTTCATTGATCAACTGTGAGAACATCCCTACCGAAGACTTGTTTCTCTTTTGTGAGCAAGATCTTGCAAACTCTGACCTTGTCTTTTCCTACGCGATTAACTTGAGTGTTACTCAAAATGAAGCTGCACGTGCACGTGTTAGAGGCTCGGAACCTAGCAGCTCGAGATCAAAATGGTCTGAGCGATCCTTTTGTACGCCTGCAACTAGGCAACACAAAGACCAAATCAGCTGTAATTCTGAAGAATCTGAATCCAGTATGGCACGAAGAGTTTTTTTTCAGCGTGGTAGGCTCTGATGAGGAGCTGCTTGTCACGGTTTGGGACGAAGACCGGTTTTTAAATGACTTCTTAGGTCAGGTAAAAATTCCTGTTAGTGAGATTTTGACAGCCGAGAAGCAAACCATCACCAGAAAGTGGTATACTCTCCAAAAGCGCAGTGAGAAATCCAAAACTCCAATAACAGGTGAGTGCTTCAATTTCTTGACCTGGTTTTTTCCGCACCTGTGTTTCGGTGAGAATGCTGTTATGTTTCACTATGCAGACGTTTGTACTTTGCTTTTGAAGGACCTTTCATGCTCAATTAGTAACGTTACAGCATTCACTTCAGCATGTGGACTCATGATGTGGGCTCATGATGTCTGACTCTAGCACAAGTCATTTATTTCGTTGATTACATGATCAAATATGTTGGTGCAAGGAACAGAACACTTGCGTATTCGCTTTTTAAAAATCAGTAATTAGTTAAGTTTGGCCGATGATTAGATAGTCTTTTGCGTACTCAGTTGTCAGCATGTAGTTTAAGTTCGTGTTTGTAAAAAATGGTTTAAATCGTAGCTATGAAGGTATATTGACAATGGCTTCTCACAAAACAGGTGAAATATTACTCAGTCTCTCCTTGTTCGGAAGGGATGCAGCAACTGGCCGAAGACCTCAAGGATTTGTTTCAGAAGAAAGGCACTCAGTGTCTGAAGATTGCACTTACACGCTTTCTCCAACAAGTTCCATCGATATGAATGACTGTTCGACGGATACATCTGGTCTTGTAGCTGTTCCCGGTTCTCCAAGCTTAAGGGTATGATGATGAACGTCGAAATCTACCAGATTTGCGAAGGAATTTACCGATCATCTGTTCTATACTTACTACGTCCACGTGTCATCTTCATGTTGCACTGGATTTTTCAGATTCTTCTTTTTTAGCCAGGGTTTAAGATATAATTTAGGATTTAGGGACTGGTTGCGCGTGATTATTAAAGAAGATTAATCATACTTGTTTGCGTCTGATGGGGTTTGCAGTGCATTTTAGAAGTTTGGTTGGCTCATTGTGGAGGGCTTGTTGTAGCTCCTATCTCTCTGATTTTGGCTACTTCTCGAATACTGAAGATGTGAATCAACGCAGGCATCTTGGCCTGGGGCTGCTCAATGGAATCATGATGAAGACCTGTCAAAAGAGCAGAATAAGGTTCCCAAGACTTTAGCAGATAGGTTCACTGCCGTTTTCAATAAGAAATGCAAAATAGGGATGGACGGGGCCTCAAAACATGGTGGGGAAGGATCGACCTCGTCTACTCCAAAATTCAGTGACAGGTTAGTCCCCCAATTCTCATAATGAGTTGGTTGTAGTTTGGTCGAGGAGAATGTTGACAATATCATAATTATTAGATTACATCTAGATATCCAAATCCAAGTTGTCCAAAATTTTTAAAATATGAATGTGGTCTTCAATGGGTTTTCAATGTAATCTTCCTTATGGGGAAGAAATTCTGGGTCAGGTGCTGGGAGGAACTTTTAGAGTTCTGGAAAGAGCTTGGTTGTCTTGCAATACGAGCTTACATGTGTATTCTCTCACGAACTGTAAGTGAGATCCTGTTTTACAAACCTCGGACTCAAGCTGTGGTTGATGGTGCTCGTAATTTTGCAGTGCTCATGCAGAAAGTCCCGACAGATTTCCAGAAGTTGCTGAAGACTGTAGCGACGATGAGATTGACACATTGGCCTCACTGTTTTTTGACGATGATGGCAAGAGTATGGAGGCATCTGTTGACGATTTCCCTCCACCTTTGGCCGGTGGAGTGGTGTTGGATCAAAGATATGGTACCAGTGCTAAATCTTTGAGCGCGTTGATTTGCAAGGCGGGTTCGCCATTTATTCAAGAATTATTGACTTGTTTAAAGACAACCGAGTACTCTGAGGAGCCTTGGAAGAGAGCCAACAATGACTGCATTGAAAGGGTTGTCTCTTACATGAAAGCAGCGACAAAAATTATCAAAGCTGTAAAAGCCAGTGAATCGCATACATGCAGGAGGTTGGATGACAGGGGTTTTATTCTTGATATAAGCTGTTCTACTCCAGATGTACCATATGGTAGCAACTTTTTGGTGAAGCTTCAGGTTGGTTCTTTCGAATATGTTCAGAGTTTCTGGTTCTTTGGTAAAAAATTGCTTGTGTAATTTCCTTCAGAATAAGCATGAGTTCGTGTACGAAAGTACAGAAAATTGCAACGCTCACGTATATTTTGTTGATCCTAGTTTTGCATATTGGCGGGACAAGATCTATCCTCACAAGGGAAAACTTGTAGGTTGCGAGTATCTTGGACACTCCATTTTTTACACTCTACAATGATGAAGGGAATGATTGAGAATGGTGCTCGCGCTGGCATCAAGGAAACCTACGAACTATACAGAGAGGTTTGTGCATGATACGTCGTCACGTCGCACATTTTACTCAAAATGTTTTTTTGGTTGGTGATTGCTGATCAACGTCTGGAGTTTCTTATCTAATTTTTATCCAGCAAGGATCCCTTGGCGCTATGTCTTTGTGCAAAGTTAACGTTTACTTGTGTGCGGCCAAACAATCCTAATGTTTGTTGATTCAGACGTTTTCCGTTGCAACGAGATTCCGTATATCTCTTGAATGATTGCTAGGGCACGTGTACTAATAACCTTTATTTTTATTTTCATATTGCTGTAATAAACGACGTCGAAAACACCACTTGACTCATCAAGTGTCTTCATTGTCTTTGGATCTTTCTCTCAAAGATCCACTGTGGTGCTCTTGCTGTTGTCCTCTATTGTTTAATCTTGTATTTTTTATTTTTCATTTTTGAAATTGTAAACAATTTCTGGTTTTTACAGGTCTTATCGAGGTATGCCAAACCTATTTCTGGGGGTCCACCAGGACGAGAGTTAGTGCCCGAAGCTAAGCGAGAAGAAGAAACTCCGCTGAGTGATTGGGAGTTAGTAAAAGGCTACTTTGGAAGGTTACATGTGCTGATGGCTTTCTTGTCGTTGACCGCTGTGCTTTTGCACATTGGCTTTGCATCCCCTAAAGCGAGCGCTACTCTAATACAGTGGGGCTTCGACCTTCCCGATTCGTTATCGGAGTTTCTCTTTTCAGCCATAGTAGTTTTGCAAGTTGAGAAGGTTGTTAAGATGGTGCACCAGTTTCTTCAAGCACGATATTGGCAATGTGAGTTAATATTTCTTCCAGCGTGCTCTGTGGATAAATTTTGTTTTTGGATAATTTGCCAGTGTAAACAGTAGGCGATTGCAAAAAGCTTTTTTGATTAGGATTGCCTCTTTTCGAGTTTCCATTTTATATCTTTATTTTCGAGCGAAAAATAACAAGATAGAATGTACTCGAGTTTTCTACCCACCACGTTCTAGAAATTGGGCACAACCCTTGTTGGGGTGAGGGCTAGTATGAACTGCGGTTTCCTTAAATAACTTAGACGAATGAAGGAGTGTTCTTCTTAAATTGAACGTACTCAGCTTATCCATTGTTTGCCTTCGCAGCTGGAGATCATGGCGTAAAGGCTCAAGGCGATGGTTGGCTTATGACCGTGACCTTGATTGAAGGAGAGAACTTGAGCCCTACCGAAGAGTCTAGTTTTTCCAATCCTTATGTTGTTTTTACTTGCAGTGGAAAGAGACGCACAAGCTCTGTGAAATTAAGAACCCTTAACCCACGTTGGCGTGGTACGTCACTTGTCGCTTGTTTCATTATTGTACGTTTTTGTTTTGTTTTTTTTAATTCTTCGTGTTTTCTGGATGTAAGTTCAGCAAATTTTCCTGCACTTTTGGGAAAATTCTGGAACTCACCATAGGCTTTGCATCGATTCCAGAAGTTTTTGAGTTCGATGCTACTGAGGATCCTCCCTCAACTATGGATGTTGAAGTCTTCGACTACGATGGTCCATTTTCTGATGCTGAATCACTTGGTCATGCGGAGATCAATTTCTTGAAGCAGAGTCCCAACGATTTAGCTGATTTTTGGATCTCTTTATCTGGCAAATGTGCTCGGACACATGGGTCAAGGTTACATCTGCGAGTTTTTTTGACAAATACCAAGCAGTCTGATGCTCTACCTGAATATCTTGAGCGGGTTCAGAAGGAAGGGATTAAGGTAAATTTCCATTTTTTCCTTATGCCTCTGGATGAACCAGATAACATCATACAGTTGCGGACGACATTTCTACATATGCTGTGCCTGGATATTCGCATTCTAGGCGTTCTACTGGATAACACCACATTATACAACCAGTACTGTATCAATTAAATGAAAATATGGTTTTAAGCTGGTCATTTTTGTACAGGTTGTGAAGCGCTCTGCCCAGAAGAATGGGTCATTTCAGAAGTTGTTTGCGCTTCCAGCTGAAGAGTTCCTTATTAATGACTTCGCCTGTGCAATCAAGAAAAAAATTCTCATTCAGGTTCGTGGCTTTTGCTCTTCAATGTTCATGTGACTACGAACCTCTAACGGTTGATGAAAGTTAAGCTTTACATTAATCTGTGACTACCTATACATTAGTGCCGTTGCTGTTTGTCTCATTGGTCTGAGTATCTGCTTTGTAGTATTCAGTGTTCGACAAATCCATGGTTAATGAGTTAGAATCTTCTTTTATTAGCTCTGTACATTTCATGATACTCAGCAGGTGGACATAGTTGCCCTAAGGTTTTTCCGCTCAATTTTTGTCTTGCTGCAGGGACGTCTGTTTCTGTCACCGAGGATGTTGGGCTTTTACTCAAATCTTTTTGGCATTAAAACCAAATTCCAGTTTATATGGGAAGATATCGATGATATCGTGGAGACGCCTGTAGCCATCAATCCCTGCATAGTCATATTTTTGCGTAAGGGGCGAGGTCTTGATGCCCGAAATGGTATGAGAGGCATCGACGCGCACGGTCGTGCCAAGTTCTACTTTTGTTCATTTGTTAAGCCTGTTACAGCTTTCAGGTACGAGTCTTCGCTAAGACTTAAACACGCATACGTGGTTGTAACAACACGATGCCTCTGTAACTAGTGCCTGCACCGAGTTTTGCTGTGAGGCTTCTCTAAACACTGTTTCGGTCTCATCGTGCTAGTGAGACCGTGTATTTTTTGGGTCTCTTTCGTTAAAAGGAAGGAAACTTGTGAAGTTCCTTTTCATTGGTAGATTGATATGGAACACATCACCGCATAGACATGCTTTTTTCACAAGTTGCAGAATGTATCTTTGTCTACTACTGTTGCTCCTGGATTTTTAATGATGAGGAATTGCTGTGACTATCTAGAAGCCAAGGAAGGTGAACTTACTCTTAACGCAGAGCATTTTTATAGAATGCCAGTATCTAAAAATTGGAACTTATTAGCGTTTGACTCCGGATGCTGACGAATTCGTTGATTTTCTTTTTTGCTTTGAGTTTCTGAAATCAAGGTTTTTGCATCACCAGAACAATCACCGCTCTGTGGAAGAACAGGAAGTTGAGCTTGGAGCAGCAACTGGAACTTTGTGCTAATGTTGAAGCTGAAGATCAAACATGTACAGATACTCTAAGGTCCGCAGATGACGCAGACACTTTCACCGGGATGGAGGAGGCTAACATGGTTAATGTTTGTGCCTTCGACATTCCTCTAACGGTGGGTTTAAATCCTTTTTCTCACATACATCTACTTTTAGATACTGCAGATTGCACTGGATTGTACTCGAATCATCTAGTGGACGCTATTTCTAATCAGTGTACATATGTCGACTTGCACCTTATGTGTGTTGTTCCTTCTTACAGACGGACAGTGCAATGTCACTCTTTGAAAAAGGAAGATTGGAAGAGGTCGTGGCAGAGAAAATGGGTTACGTGAATTTTGTCAGTACACCTTGGGAGCGTCTAGAGGGTCAAAATGGTGTTCAACGCAGACAGGTCAGCTACCATTTGAACAGACAAATTAGCCAATTTGGGAGTAAAGTTTCCTGCATTCAGCAAAAGACAATGCTTGACAACATGAAGTCATGCGTACTTGACGAAGTCCTCACCCTTCATGATGTCCCCTTTGGTGACCACTTTCAGGTACTCATTGTTCATTTTACTTCCAAGTTCATCGTGTGTATTTATATACAAAATTTCCAAATAGATGGCAGCTATTTATTGAGGGTGTAATTTATTAGCCATCTATGCTTTTTATGAGTCTGAACTCTCCATTTGAAAGGCCTCATCCTTTTGCTATCACCCAATTAGTACAGTTAATGAAACAATCAGAGAGGGATCTTTTAATACATGCATGTAAACTTGCAAGTTTCTTTTTACTCTTGAATAACAGAAAACGGGTTGAGTAGCAGGTTCTCATTGTTCGGTACGTTTCAGTGAACCCGTGGTTGGCTAACGGAACTAACAACTTAGCTCCATGTACTACGCAGGTTCAAGTGAGGCGAGACATTGAAACCACTTCCATAAACCCACCGAAGAGCTCTGTGAAAGCATCTGTAGGAGTATCTTGGCACAAGAATACGGAGTTCAAGAAGAAGATCACCAAAAATGTACAGGATCACATGGCAAAAGAAATACGAGAGGCCATGAACGTGAGTGTGAAAGAGGTCAAGGCTCGTGTGAAGTACATGAGAAACTCAGCCAATGGTTCATGAGGTGGTTACAGGCTTCGACCATTTCGAACAAGGTTACAGCTGAAGTGGCCATGAGGTGGACGTCGAGGTCTTGTACTCCATGCCCACTGCGGTAGAAGCTAAAATCAACATATTGCTGGATAGACGATGTCAAGCTTCTCTCGCAGGAGCTTCTACCTGCAGTAGTTGATAGTGAACGGCACCTCAAGGAGCTCATCCATGGACTGGTGAAGGCACAGAACAATCAGGTCCTATTGATAACCCAGCTTTGCTTCTGCTCTTCAAAGCCAAACCTGACACAGATCTCCACCACATCTTGACCCAAAACTGGGTTGTGGGGGTTTAGCTGCATATTTTTTCATTTGAGAGGGGCAAGTCATAAGACATGGCTTAGCGTTGAGCCCATGGTAAGCCTTCGAAGCAACCCAAAAACTTGAAGCGTTGTTTACAGCACCTGAAAGAAAGATTGAGGGTTTTAATATTATTACAAGATGCTCAATGTTACATACGTTGGAGGGCTTGTTTGGTGTTGATTTATTTATAGTGAAGTTATAGAGCTTGAGTTAAGACACCATTTGTATACTGCACTATGGCTTCAATCCTTTGAAATGAGATTGTAACTTAGAGTTTTGAAAACTAGTACGTGGGTATGAAAAGATGCAAAAGATTGGCTGTAGAATTTGTGATTAATGATATAAATATTGGATAATCTAATTCATTTAACAAGAAATAAAATATGCAAAATTTACTGCTTTGAAGTTAAAAGTGATAAAATATCAATAAAATTTGTATTTATTATGTACTAGCTGGATTTTGAGACCAACAATAACTTAATATGTCTAGGATGCATATAAATTTATCTAAAATAGATTTAGTTTTAAATCCAGTACATTAAATCGAAATCTATTTCCGATTATGTTACACTTGGACGAACGATTTATCAAAAAAAAAATCCTTGAACTACTTTATTTTGATGATTAGCTTTAACTCGTTTCCAACATCACTGAGTTGACTCTTTAACAAACCATTCTGACATGACTTATGATTCCATGCTCAGACATACAGACAGATCGATGGATACATAATTACATAGATAGATAGATAGATCGATTGATCGACACATTGCTCAATCAATCGATTGATCCAAACAAACACCATATCTTGAATTATTACTTGAACCTCTATCAGATGGAGGAGTGTCTTATTACGATGGCGATCGGCTGAAGCAAAACATCTGAACCGATCAGCCAACTGGGTTTGTTTCTTCACGACTGGTTCTGCGTTATATTGTGCAATGGATGCCGACACAACAGTTCTACACTGCTTCCATGTCAGTACTGCAGTCGATGCGGTCGAAGATTTGTTTTCCTTCTCCTTCGTCTTAGTATTTTTCTTTTTCGGTTATGGTTTTAGTGGGTGAAGTGATGGTCCTTGAAAGTCTGTTTCACTAACGACCAGTTGAGTGCATGGTTGATGCGGAACTTCCTTCCCCAGCTTGGAAATCCTGGTCGAGCATTCCTCGTCTACACCACCAGGAATGTTTGCGTCAGTACCAGGAAAACCACAAGACTGGAAAATTGAGCAAGAAGAGAATAGCGGAACAAACTTTCTTTTTGCTTCTGTGGTGGTTTCCCAGGAGGTGTTGCGGAGGAGCTTACCGGCATTGCAGCTTTGATAAGTTTGAACTGGTAGTCCGAAACAGAGGGAAACTGTCAACCCCAGCAATTTTCTCACACATCAATTTTCAATTCTAATATGTTTTTGATCCAAAGAGAAGCAGTTCTCCATGTTTCTTTGATTTCTTCGAAGAAATATACAAGGTCATCTTTTCATTAATACATTTACATATGTATATTGTAGCGTGTAGTCTATTTCTTGTTTGTGTGCATAGCTTTCGCTTATATGAGCAGTTATGTGGACAGATGCATGAAGTGAGCATTTTGATCATCAGCATTGCAGAAGGAAATTTTCTTCCAGAGCTCTTTATTCGAAGCATTCTCTGAAGGTTCAAACCAAAACTACCTGCTAGAATGGGCACATAGAGCAGGATGGAACTTGGGATTGCACTTACATTCCACAGCATGACAGTCCAGATGACGGTTTCGGAGCACGGTGGGGTAGTGAGCGAGCCTCGGTATCGACCGTAGTTCGGCTCAACCTTCGGTAAAGTGATTGGCTGGATTTTCAATCTTCTATATGGGTTCGTGTGCGTTGGCAGCTTGTCTACGAACTGCCAAACTAGCAGATTGGTTACATTTATCAAGGGTCTGTTCAAAAGCAGACCTTCAAAATACATCAAACCAGCCAGAAAGCAGTGCAATCTTAATATTAATGAAGGATTAAAGTTTGTTTTTAAAATAAATTACCTGAGCTAAGAATGTGTTGGTGTCGCCAGAAACGAAGAGCCAAGCAACCACCGCAATCTTCTGATCTTCTGACTTGTGTACGAGGTGAAGCTCCAATGGGAAACTGGAAAATTGTATCAACTATCATTAAAGAGCTGGAATGCATCGAGGTGCCCAACACACATTTGTAGAAATTATCATGGAAGGAGACCGAGCTCTCAAGCGTCCAGCTCTTACTGGGTACTTGAAAACGATTTAGAAAGCTTGATTTGTTGAAACATTCGATTGTAAGTTTATACGACTTCCCTCCTTAAACTTCATTTTAACAATTTCTCTGGTGGAAACTGTTATACCTGTAATTCATGATGCGATGTTCGCTTGGATGATGAAAGTGGAAGGACACCGGTCGATAAGTATCATTGTAGATTTTCAAAACTCCAGAGTTGGATGGCACTTCCACCTGCAGCAGAACACATCTTCACATATCAGTCTCTGTGCATTAGAAATAAAAAAATAGATGGTTTCAATTTAGGAATGGTGAATCAAAGCAACAGGAGCGCGAACATACAAAAGACTTCTCTCAACGGTCCGGTCATTCAAATCCTGACTTTGTGCGATGGAATTCAAGGGGAGTAGTCACCTTTAAATCATGGCCGTCGTGCGCAATGGTCACATCAACTGGCTCCGAAGTGTAATTAGCTTTCAGGTCCCCCAAAGTGGGATCGGTGACCATGAGAGTGGGAAGGATGGCCAAAGGCGACTGCTGAGTACCTGATTTACACAGCGCCCACTCCGGATTCAGCTCACCCCAGTGGCTCGGCCCATTCGGACCGTCACTGTAGTCAAATGTAGCTGCACATTCTCCAGGGTTCACACATTCAATTGCATACATTCACAGTCACGAGCAGATTTCGAATGGTTTAGCATATGCTGGTCAGAATCAGAAGCACTTCAAAATAACGCGATATTTAATTCCCGCAGCTTGCACAAAACCGAAATTATACAACTGATAAGAAAAGGAACTTTTACGAGAACTCCACCAGACGGTGCAGGCCCCAGTGGCGCGGAAATCAAACAACCTGCATGAGGTTGCGACGGCGAGTTCCTCGATCCGACACGACCAGGAATGAGGGGTAAAAGCTTCGGCAGCATCAGGGGCGCTTCAACACTAGCCCTGATCTGAACAAGAGAAGAATGCCTGGTCGAGGCATCCACAGTCTGGAACACCAGAAACTGAAATGACAATACAGTCGCAATCGCCCACATGTAGTAGTGCATCGTCACAAACTTCGCCGTTTCTCGAGTTTCAATCTCGAATGCGCACGATTGACCAGATTCACGGACCAGGATATCGAAAGAAGCATACCATCGAGACTTATCCTAGATGCACACACTGCAAGCTTTCTCCACAATACCAGTCGCCGCAAACAAACCTGATTAACAATCTCATGCTCAGTTTGGGTTTCAGGCCCAAAACAATCCACACTAACATGGGAGTGTAACCCACAGTGGACCCAGGTTAGAAAGGGGGTGAAAATTACAGTGGCAGTTAAGAAATAACAGAAGCCAAGCAGTTGATGCAGTTGTGGGGGGGGGACTGATCCATCAATCACCAGCCCTGGTGCTGCCATTCTGGATTGGTGAATGGGGTGCCTCACATTGCCAGCTGTTGCCTCATCTAGATTTGTTGCTCCTGCTTCCATCGCGCTCTTTGCATCGCTTTGAAGCTCCGGATCGATATGTGTGGAACCTCGGTTTTTTCTGTTGCAAAAGTAGTGAAAGAATTCGTCATTTATGAGACTTTGTCACGCATACTCCCTGTTTCCTAATGTTTTCATCGAATTTGTTTTTTTGTGTTTTTTTGACATGTTTGCTGTTTTGTGTTTTCGTATGGCAGAACGTAAAGAATCGCGAAAAATTTTAAATGCTTGATTGATTAGTTGCATTGTCAGTCAAAGCACCTAAAAATTGTTGCATGTTTTGTATGAGTTTTTTAAATAGTCATTTTTTGCTATTAGATTATGTGTATTATGAAAATTTTATGTTAATGCCCTTTTTAGGTATTCAGTGGACACACTTTTTGTATATATATATATATATATATATATATATGATTTTTGTATACACCCAATGTTACTTTATGTGGACTAGATATGGATATTTTATGTACATTTGAAGGTGATTTTGTCCACTAGGAGGAAAAAATTTTACCCAATATAATATCTCACTTTGATAAGATTATGTTCTAACATATCTTTTACAATGTTAGTAACTATGTCAACTTTTTGATTCTTTAGGGATTTCAAAAAAATTATATAATCTAATATATATATATATATATATATATATAATATTTTATACATCAATTCTTTAAAATTATATATATATAGCACTCATACACTCACAAATTATAAATTATAAATTATAAATTCTTTATAAATTTATATTCATCCATTCTAATTGATAATTTAATTTTAAATTATTATAATAAACTTGATAATAAATAAAATAAAAGAAATCTACAACATGATTGTATTTTTAAACAAAAAAATTATTTTTTAAAAATCTTGATTGTTTAAAATTTTTATTTTAATACAATAAATCAAAATTTTATTTTAAGATGAAAAATTATTTCATTTAAATCTTGATTGTTTAAAAAAGTTGTGTATCAAAATACTTTTTTGATTAATGATTTTGTAAGTATACTAAAATATCCATGAATGTTTTTAATTATATATAAAGAATAAATGATATAAAATGTGAAAATGTTATTTGAAAAATAAAAAATCAATAAAAACTTATCCTTTTTATAATGTTTTGGATACTAACAAATTAATTGTAGAATTCTTGAATCTTTCTAAATAAAATAAAATAATTATGGTTTAATTCAATCACAATTTTACTTTTAATTAACATTGAAACAGAATTAAATAACTCAATATAATAATTTTAATACTTAGATTTTAAACACAAACTTCACAAAAAAGAAAATAATCATGTATTAAAGTATTGATTTAATTTGTATATTTTGTTGAAAATGAGTATACTCAAAAAATGACTTAATATATAACTATCCACAAGTCTACTTTATTTTTACTTAAATAATGTATGTCTAATTTGGACCATAACATGCATTTTTTAAAAACTTTAATATCTTCTTATCAGGAAATGTTACCTTTTCACACAATTAAAGTACATTGATCCATTAAAAAAAATACAGTGCATACATATTACAACATATAAGTCATGCTTGCACATTGATTTTAAACAACTTTCCAATCAATATGTATGTTTATTAGTACGTACGTTTATACATACATACATACATACATATATACAAATGTCAATTGAATTCAACACACTCTAACAAGAACATGTCAAAATTTCTATCATTTTCTATCAAATTCGCATTACAGCATAACTGATTCAACCCACATTGTGAATATTCCCAACATGTAAAAAACATCACGTTTATGAGGTTTCCATGTACAGGCGTGGAAACCAAGACTAGAGTTTAGTACTAATTGAGTGCAATAACAAGCACCCTGATCAGCTTCTTTTTTGTGTTCAAAGTGATGGGCATAACAACCAGAAGAGAGAGAGAAAATGTAATTGCTCGAGTATGAATGAATAGTGAAGGTTCCTTAGAGCTGGGAAACCCTAAACCCTAAACCAAGTTCCACTTTGCGAGTGTTGAGACACCGACACACTCACTCATACACACTGCCGAAGCTGAGAAACATCAGATTGTGCAATCAAAACATTGGAAAACCATGAAGAGCAAATTGTTACGAAAACCTACTGGTTGTGCAATCGAAACATCCAGCCTCCAAACAAACAAACACATAAAAAAAAACACACATGCACGCCGAAAACAGGTCACAGCTGCAACAATTCAGCTGAAGAAATCTGGCGATGATTCAAGCAAGCAATTTGTGTATTGATGTGGCAATGAAAGCAATGCCATAACACGCAACATCTGAATCAGATTGAGTGCACTGTCTGCTCTTCATAATATACCCACCCTGTGATGCCATTACAGACAGGGATCATCGAAGCACCCTATCCTTCGTTGCAGACACGGGCCTCGTTCCTGGTTGTCTAGTGTTGCCCTTGCCTGCCAATCTTCCCGTGTGCAATCTACATGTGCAATCAGCATAATGAAAAAGAATTACATATGTACAGGTTTTGTGTTCACCCAAATAAAGTACACGTTCGATTACAAATGTACAGATGGATGCAGATTGTGGATCCTTGTTACAATCAGTGAGCGAGTGACTGCTGGAATAGCCCTCGCAACTCCACAACGCGCCATTGTGTCGAGGTCTCCAGCAATCTCCAAACATGTGAAGCAGGTAATGTACAATAAAGATGGTCTACACAGCTGGTTGTAAGTAGGGTTAGGCCAAGTCCATGGATGTGAGGGCAGCTCGATTGCGAGGAGGATCACCGATTTTTGTGTTTTTGCTTCTTTTTTCTGTTTTTTTTTTTTTTTTTTTTTTTTTTTTGGTTTTTTGGTTTTCTTTTGTTTTTGTTTGGAACTTTACAGTTTACGAGCGATCCTTCTACATTGCCTCGCACCGAACCCCAACTCTTCACTTGAAATGCAATGGATGCGCTGGAGAAACCCTAACCATTTGCTTCATTAGGCCCAGCCAATGATTTCAGGGCCGTGGCCAGAATCGACCGGCGCAGTGATGTCTTGGAGTCGGTACTTGAAGTCGAAGCTCATGTTCTCGCCGCTGCAGAGACTTCCAGTCAAGCAAGACAAGTCGGTGCCTCCAGTGGAGCTTTGCAATGGCGACGACGAGTCGCCTTCTGTGCCGTCGTTTTGATAGAGAGACGCACCGGCTAACTCGGCAGGCCAATTTACATAGTCACAACTTTTCTGGGTGCTCTGTGCTTCATCTTCGCCCTCGCTGAAGGACAATGGCTCTGTCTTCGGCCGCAAGCTTGTAACTCGGAATCCCGTAGTCGTTGTCATGTTGGCGGATTGCATCAATGCTTGTGGGTTAAACCCTGCCTGCCTTGAAACATTCATGCTCTTCTCGCAGATTTCGTTCCCAGGATATGGCTTTGAAAGCCCGTTGTTAAGACTGCTCGAGCCTCCTACTTGCGGCACCATGTCCATTCCAGCTGGTTGCACATTAATCCACGACATGACGCAATTCATTTCCTTCTTGTGATCAAAGTCCTGGACGCGATTGTAACAAGACATCTGCTCTGTCTCAACAAACGTCTCGCAGTTGGTGGCAGTCCATTCATCAATGACAGTTGGATTCGGCGACTCATGGTCCATCATCGTAGGCAAAGACGACCTCGCATCCTCAAGCTGGTACGCCATGCCTTGGCGCATATGAGATTCTGACATCGAAAAACCCCGCTTCCCACCGGAACTCTTTTCGAAAATACGACACACCACCCACTCATCCTGCGTATAAATTTCAATAACACCGAACGTCTGAGAAAACAAAATCATACCCAAGCTGCAACCGAAATTTTTGTCAAGGTTTCAGATATGCAACGCGCGCTTCGGAGATTGCTGATAAAATTGCGATTGTGAAGGGAAAAAATAAAATGGAAATCGCTGCCTACCTTGTTAGCGCGAGGAGACAAAGGATGTCCATCATCATTCTCCAACCGATACTCGTGCATGATCCAGTTGGTCTTCTCCCCTTTGGGAGCGCGGCCCATGTAGAACACCAGAGTCTTCTTCATGCCTATCAAACGAGGTCGCCCATGCGCAAGCACATCTCGGTCTTTGCCAGTTGCTTTCCAGTACCCCGCATCGGTGGCTCGATTAGTGCGCATGCCTGTAGGATATTTGCGATCGCGTAAGCTGAAGAAGTACCATTCCTTCTCTCCTATCTTGGCTTTCTCTGCACGCACCACATCACAATTCACATCAGTTTCAATGCTGCATGGTTTATTATCTACACACAGGCAACCGGAATTCCACAGACCGAGTTCCAGGACAGATTTGAGGTCGTGCGAGATGAGTGCAACATGTTGAGCGTCTGATTGTGTCTTACTGCAGGTACAGGAGGTAGGAGAATAGCTAACCAGGAAGGTCCCAGGGCTCGCACTTGTTGAGGTCCACTTCCGCAATGGCGCGAACTGCGAAGCTGCTATCAATCACCTTCTTGGTGAGATAATAGCTGACCAGCTCCTCGTCCGTGGGGTGGAACCGAAAGCCAGGAGGCAAGAATGGCTCTCCTCGCTTACTTTGATCCTTGCCTTGCGGCCCCTGATGCCATGGAGCTGCCATAGTTTGACTGATCTCTCAAGAGGGCTCCGCAGACAAACTCGTCCTCGGGGACTAGACTTGGAGCTGGGCACACTGTTGCGGGACTGTTATCTACGTGGTGAAGAATTTCCTTGAATCTGGGGCATGGAGGAAGCGCGGAAGCAGAAAATCAAGAGCGCGGAATCTTGCCGTGAACTTGAAGCGGCTTCGGATTGGCGTAATGCTATAGTTGGAGGTGGCTGTGACGACCTCGAGCAGAAGGTTCCATGGCTTCTCTTGTGGGTCTCCGTTTTTGCCCTTAAAAATTGATACTCATGAACTCGATCGTTATGGAGTTCACCGCAACTAGCAGCAGGTATATATGGAAAATGATCTTAGGCTTCAATTACAATGATGTTGGCGTCACAGAGCTGTGTGCGGGGGTTGGTCCTGCACTTCGTCATGGCATCTACTGCTGAAATGCATGGAGTACCGCAGGTTGTCTCCTTCGGAAATACTTCACGCTCAAGTTCGTTCTTCAGTTAGAACACTCGAAACGCTCAAAGGTTTCGTTTGACTGAAAACACCTCGAGAAAGGGTGAAGAATATTTCATGAGCTTCAGATCTGCACTGCAAGTATCAGCAATACAACTGCAAACGTGAAAATCGGGGAAAGGCAGGAATTGAAGAGGCCGAAGGTTAGAAAGATCACATAGAAAAGTGAGGACTAACAATGAAGACGGACAACAAAAAAACCAAGCAGCTTTCATTAGAAAAAGTGTGAAGGTGGAATTTATGCTTGAAAAAGAAAATGACACTTAAAGACGCCACGGCGGAAAGATAGCAATCAAATTTCAGGCGAATTACGGAGCGGGTGAACAGCAGTAACTCAACAAATGAAAACAAAAGACCCAGAAATCCTCTCACAAACCCCAACTCAACGAAGCACTCTCCAAAATAAGACAAAACGAAACACAAAATCAGAAGCTAGCAAGGAGGGGGATGGGATACTATAGAAGGATTCGTGAAGGAAAGAAGTCCACTTCAACGAAGGCTCTTCATCAAACCTCAAACCACATGACTCGGTGTAAAACAAAACTCTCAACGTCACGAATCACTCCTACAACACAGAACCCCAAAAACACCAATTCACAACGTCGATCCAGTTCATTGTTGCCTTAATTCACCAGCACACTCACCTCACCCGAAACGC
Source organism: Physcomitrellopsis africana (assembly GCA_036785485.1). Taxonomy (NCBI): domain Eukaryota; kingdom Viridiplantae; phylum Streptophyta; class Bryopsida; order Funariales; family Funariaceae; genus Physcomitrellopsis; species Physcomitrellopsis africana. Next base: position 144,218 of record JAWRVF010000403.1, on the reverse strand, counting down.
ACCGAACAACAACAACAACAACAAAATATTGTCAGCAAACACAACAGCTAGAAATCCATACTCGTTTACCCAAACCCACATCAAGACTTACGAACGGAACCTCTCCATGGATCTAAGACACAAACACGAACGCACAACCTCGATGCCACACACAGACGCGCACACGCACATCAGTATCAAAATCACTCCACAGCAGAAGGCCGAGAACGTTGCTACTGACCAGGACCGAAAGGGAATTAAAGCTGATTACGCCAACCAGTGGGAGGAGGGTCCAGCAAACGAGAGCGAGGGGCAACGAACAAAGGGAGGGGAAATAGTGGAGCGGAGAACGCAGTGGGGAGGGTACAGTAATGTTGATTCCAAGGGAAGGGAGCGAGGGAGCGAGCGAGCGAGAGTGGGACCGACTGGGTGGTTGTGGAAAAAGGTGATGCCGACGCAGCGGCTATATTGGAAAATTTATTTCGTCTCGGGCAGGGCAGCTATGGTGGTCTACTCGGAGAACACTTTGCGGTGCTGATCCCGGACTGGGGACAAGAATCAAGCGCCCTGTGGCCACCCTTTGGTGTGCTGTATGTATGTAGGTGCCAGAGCCCCCTCCCCTCCTCTCTTCCCCATGACTTTCTCTCCCCATAGCTCGGGTAATTCATAGCTCCTCTAACCTTGCGTTGGAGCTACATGTAGCCTCCTCTATATCCCCGTTCTTCCCCTCAAGAATTGGCTCTTATTTCTCCCTTGAGCTACTCCATTTTTGTCCCTTTACCGAGTCCATATCCATCTAAGAGATTCCTCTCGCTTGTGTTTATCCGTTCGCCAGGGAAGTTTCTCTTCATTGTTTCTGGTTTTGAGAAATTAACCCTGCTGTCAGCACGCTCAGTTACACTAGGAACGCACCACGTCTCTCTCTCTTTCTCTGTTTGTCGCGTTATCCCTGCATCCCCAAGGTTTGAAAAGCTTTTGGGGAGAGAGAGAGGGGGGGGGAGAGAGGGAGGATAGAAGGTCGTGCATAACTCATGCGCCAGTTACACTAGAGAGCATTGGAGAGAAATGCGCGAAAGGCTGGAAGGCGTGATGACTCCCCCTACTGGGCGGAGCAGTACCACGCCCATTGTACACCCAAGGTGCTCAGTGCGAGAGCAAGCTTGGCAGACCGGGTTGTCTGCCATCATGGTGGCCATAGAAAGAACGAAATCAAAGCCAGATGAAGAAAGGCAAAGCAAGGGATGATTTAATTAAATGAAATAAAAATTATCAAAAATCCCGATGCGCTGTGCAGCAAACACTCGAATGGCAGGACTGAGGCTGAGATGAGTCCTTGGCCAGAGAGGCCAACGCACAGCTTAGGAGGCTCATCTCGTCAGGCCTCTATGCTTCCACCTCCGCAGCCTGCGCCTCGCTCGCTGGCTGGCACGCTGCCATTGTGCGGTGGTGTCGCTGATATTTTTAAATTTTTCCCCGGTGAGAAGGGGGTTTTTACCAGGAGCGTGATGGTAGAGGTGCCCGGCTCCTACTCTGGGTGTGCCCCTCTGCGACGGGATGAGGCTGGGCTGATGTGGCCCACCCTGGTGCACCCACTCCACATCCCCCACCTTCCTCGCGCCAGGCCCCACTGTGCTGACCTGGTTCTTCCACGTGGTGAGAATGTCATCTTTGTTCATTCTTTCGGTTTCTCATTTCTGCTTGTGTGGCTGGTCAACGAATTTTTGGGGGATTTGAAAGATGCTTTTGTCATGTAGTGATATTTGGCATGAGTAACTTTTTTAAATTATTTTTATTACTATTTTAAAATGTGTGAAATATTTGGTATTCTAATTTTAGATTATTCCATGGTATGTTTATTGTTCTTAGTTTAATAATTCTTTTTATCTTGAGCAAACTTTGAGTTATTTATTTATTTATTTATTATTTTTTGGCAGAAAAAAATTAGAAAACTAATCAAGATTTATCAGATGTACATTTAAATCTAAATCAGTATCATGGATGATTTATACTTGCTAATATACAAAATACTTCCATTTCTAATGTGCACTCCTTGTGAATTTTTGATTTTTTGGACTCTGAGGTTAATTTCAAAGCAGAGTGTTGTGTCCCTAAAGTACATCTATAAATCTATAAAGTATTTTCAATTGCAACTTTGATTCAAAAAATAAGTAATAAAAAATAAAACATTAAAATTTGTGTTTGAGTTTTATGTATTATTTATTGAACTTGCATTTTCAATCAACACATGAATAATCCTAATTTCTGCAGTATGTAAAATTTACATCTAGTTTTAACATAAATTTGGTAACAATTTTCCTTAGATTTATGATCTATCTTTTAAAAAATTATTTAAAACCTAATAAAATTTATATTCTATAGATTTATATGTACTAATATAGACTGAAATAGAACTTAACTAAATATATACACTCATAAAATTTTATGCAAATGCAAATGTAAATATGAATATTCTTGTGTTTATATTCTTTTAGTTCTTTAAATATAAAATGATTATTCTTGTATTTATATTCTTTTAGTTCTTTAAATATAAAATGATTATTCTTGTATTTATATTCTTTTAGTTCTTTAAATATAAATAGGATTATTCTTGTGTTTATATAAAATTTTATTATAGTTGAAATTATTAATACTACAATAACTAGATAATTTTTTAAAAATAACTTAAAAGTCAATTCATGTTTAATTCTTATCAAGAAGGGGGTCTTTATATTTAGATGCTATGGTACAAAAGCCTTAAAAAAGTACCCTAGTTTAAGAAGAAAATTTATCCTTTTAAAGCTTTGTTCTTTGAAGATAGTGTAAAGTAATAAGAGGTCATTAAATAGATCATATATATATATATATATATATATATATTCACACTAATTTGACATGGCTTTTTTATTTTTTATTTTTTGTAAAATACACTTCTTAGAGATGGATCTACCACATATTTTGATGGACAACACAATTTATGCTATGTACAAAAAAAAAAAAAAAAATGCATTTAATTTTACTATTTTTTTTTTTTTACAACCTTTAAACTAAGCCAACTAAGTGAGACTTTTTTAATTAGCCAATCAAGGATTGTAAGGATTTAAAAGTTGAGACTTCTTACCCTCTCTCCTAAGTATAAAGTCCACCTAAATCCTTACAAGTTAAAAATAATAATATGCACAATTATATATTAATAGCATATATTTTTATTATTCGGTGATATACAAATGATTTAGTATGTAACAAATTATTTATTATATTGAGTACAAGTCTAAAAAATAACAATTACACTTATAGAAGAATAAATAAAATATTTTTAAATTCATATGATCTATATAAATTTTTAAAAAATAGTAATAATAATTAAAAATATTAATAATGTATAGAAACATGTCATTATGCACATTCCTGATTTCTTTTTAAAAAAATAAAAAGATAAGAATAATAATAAGAACAAAGATATATGACTAATATCTTGTAATGATGAATTTACATGTAGGTACAGTAGAATATTAACTTTTTTACTATGCAATGATGGTGTGTATGCATATATAAGTGTTTGTATACATATACATATATTTATACACACACTTATCTTTTGTAATTTATCTTTAAATAATCTTGTAAAAAAAGAAGAATAGTAATGTGTCAATTGGATTATTGGAAATGTCTAAGTAAATGTAAGATTAGATTTATCAATACTATCATGTGAGATGTTTTTATATTATTAAATTTTTATTTTGAGTTCAAAAATGAAACAAATTAAAAATTTGAATGACTTTTTTGTTTTATTTTTTTCTTTGTTATATTTTTTAAAAGTATTTTTATCATAAAACCATCACATAAATACCACTGTGGAATCATTTTAATAAAAAAATTATAATTACAACAAATACTGATCATTTGTACCTCAAATTTTATTATTTTTATCTTAAAAATATCATGAATAAATAATTCTAAAAAAATTAACATAGATTTTATTTGTGTTTTGTGGTTCTAAAGACGAATATTTTATTAATAATTTCTTTTGTATTTATATGGTTTTTTTTTTATATAAATAAAGTCTCAAAAATTGTATGCTACATATTTTTAATTGTTCAAACTTACAAAATTTTCAAATAAATATCAAATTAACCGAGAATGACTTGTACTTAAAAACATTGTAAATTTTAATACATTTGAAATGTAGCCATTAAAAAAAACATCATATTTATCAGTTGATAATTGGTAATTTGCATATACAATTGATATAATTGTGGAAAAATTAATGTTTTGTTTTTATGTTTATTTTATATTTTTATATAATAAATTGTAGTTTCTTCTTTTATTATAAATGTATATATTTTAATTAGTTTAATCATTTTTATAAAAAACAACATAGAACTTATTTTTATTAAATTTGAACTAGTCTAGAATATCCCGAATAATATATAATGCATTAAAGATAAGGTGTAATTATAAATTTACATTTTAGCACAAGAAATTTGATTATATGGGTGTATGACTTTTTATCAGTGTTTGATTAATTTGGGTTAGAAATTCAATTCAGTATCCATTATTGTCAATTGCTTAAGTATCAAGTTCTCTATTACCCTAACCAGCAGATACAATTTAACTTATCAAACGATTCCGATCATTTGAAGTTTTCAAGCACAATTTAATACTTTTGACCACCTTCTTTGTAATAGTTTGATAATCATAGTAATATTAATAATCATGGACTCTGCAACCATGTGTATCAATTCCACACTCAGAGAAACTTGTTACTCTTGCAATCAAGTTGCAACCTGGAATATAAAAAATATATCGTAAAATATCGTCTACCACCAGTGTTGAGAAACAGATATTTACTTATCGTTCTCATCCCAAGCTTGATTTTTCATCCATCCAAAATATTTATTTCATCCTTGTGTGCCTGGATTAGTTTTAACGTGGACAAAGATTAGTTTCTGTATTTTCCTCACACTCTCTCTCTCTCTCTCTCTCTCTCTTTCTATATATATATATATATATATATATATGTGTGTGTGTGTGTTTAGCTATAAATTTTAAATATGCAAATTTCTTCCCATTGTTCAATTAAAACCCAGGATATTTTGAGAATTTTGCAAACTAAATTTCTGTTGACAAAGAAAATTACGAAACATGTGGCAAGTGTGAGATGTTACATTTTAAAAAGAAAATTTAGTTCAATTTATAACCCGAACAAAAATGTGGTGGTTGGTGAAATCTCAAGGGGTTAAAGGTTAATGGTAAAAGTAAGGAAAAAACCAAAAAGGAGGAGAAGAAGGGGGTTGGAACAGGAAGAAACACGCCGCATTCAGTGGTGGCTACCATCTTCATTTAATAAGCGCAATTCTAATTGGACCCCGGCGCGGTCACTGCCGCCTATCCAACGGCTACTTGGCCCTGCCCTCTCCAACCTACCCAATCGCGATCATCGGCGGCGGAAGCCACGTTATCATCGAGCCCCTATGACCAGGTACGCCCACCAAAACAGAAGGTACATTATTACACCGCAGGCGTATGATTCAGTCGTGTATGGCTGGTGACAGATCATCACCCTGTCAGAAAATACATATTGACCGGGCCTGGGCCATGGGTGCCGCAGCCGGCCTTTTGGGTCAAATCTCGTTGACCGTTTCGGAATGTGGAGCCTTGGTTGCGATGCTGTCTTGACAGAAGAATGGTATGAATGAGTATAGCAGAGAAAGCGTTGATACTTGTATTGATACCCTGCATTGGAGGGTATAGAGTAGACACCACGGTACCCGGACGTAAGAGGTTCTTGGGTTTTGGGGCTTCGAGACCACGAGCTATGAAGCTGTCGACGGCTTCGTCTGCTGATGTTTAGTGTATTTCCCACTCATAAATTTACATAAAAAAATATTATTCTTGTAATTTAAAAAAAGAAAATTTAGATCCGTTGAGATGGTGACGCTGATATATTTGCTGTGGGTCGAGTGTGGACTTGGTTTTATTTGAAAATAGTGGAGTTAGCAATTCTTTTTCTTGATGAATGCGATCTTCAAGAGTGATCGTGGATAATGCACGAATCCCGATATTGAGATATTGTGAGCAATCAAGGTTTTGATTATTTGAGGACACGTGAAAGCATTCTCGAAGCGCGAGTTTCCGTGGTTTTCTTCACACTTCGCAATATATTTTTTTGATGTCGGTGCATGCTTAAGTTCCGTAATTATAGTGAATACAGTTTTTTCATGTTCCTTGCATTTGTTTCAGGGCAGGGGCATTTTTGGTCTGGACTTAGTATGCTAATACTTTTCGATGTGGAGCTTTTTCCCTCATTAAGATAAGTAGCCGTAGAACAGTATTGCATTGGATAGAAACTCAAAAACATTGCCATCGTGCAGAAATATGCGCTGCAATTATGTGGAATGGTAACACGAGTAGGTAAGGACTCAATGATCTGTAGTGATTTATAGAGCTATGACAAACAGGGTATCTGATATGGTAAGCTCACGAGGAGACAGTTGTAATACTTTGGCAATTTAGCCTTTGTGCAGGTTGGCCTTGTGGTCCTACGGTGTCTCTTCTACAATCCCGATTCATTTAGGTTTGCGTATTAGAAAGTATGCAAGTTGTTCTTAGAAGATTCGTCATTTGGGTGAAATTTCTGGGCACTCTCGAGGTTTATTTACTTGCAGATACAATATTCCGTTCTTTTCCCCGTTGATGGGGGTCTATATCTGCTGTTTATTCGAGGTAATTTCAATGAGTGCTCAACCTATCATCAATTTGATTCTATGCTCTTTTGAACTCTTGGACTCTTGAGAACCGCAGGAACAAGTACCGGATGTGTAATTGAGCTGTGCAGGTCAGTAAATGACCTTTTGGGCAATTTGAATCTGGCGTTACTTGTACGAGGCTTCGTTACTCCATTTACAAGGCAGGACAGGATGGCATGATCTGAAAATGTGGCATGAGAGGTTGAAATCTGTCACTATTTGAAACAGAGTGGATACACCCGTCAAGATCAATATTTTTGTATCTGAGGTTGGAGCGTAAAGAGTTGTATTCAATACTGTGGGAAAGGTCATGAAAAGCAACAGCATGTCAGTGATTTAGGACTTGTCTGGTATGACGAGATGTGGACTGCTGCGGTTGGTGACAGAGCAGCCTGAATCCGAACATCTTTAAGCTTTTTACATTATTGTGATAATGACCAGGTTCTACTGTTGAATGAGTTCAACCTGAAGGCATTGCTATGAGTCCTTCATGCATGACCCTAAAGGACGGTTTCGCTTTTGTAGTTTCAGGCTTTTGTTGGTCATCCTCCAATGTCTAGATCGTCGGATTGTATGGATTGTTGAGGAAAGATTCATGATGCAGAGAATGTGGCATTTTCTTGTGAGTGGGACATTTCATGAAACCTCGTGTTCTACAGGACCAGTTTGCAGTATAGAAAACAAATACATGGACATACCACGACAGATCCATCTTAAACGCAGTAGGATCCTCTGGTATAACCACTTGACCTTGAAGGAAATTGCTCGTTCATTCCAGGAAAGACCAATCATTATTCAGAATGCTTCGGTGACCCATGTGGGTATCCACCAATCAAGAGGAGCAGGTACACAACCGTGGGAGCCACCATGTCATATCCATTCGGCATTTGTTTCTACAGTGTTGCTCCGCTCAAGGTCTTACTATTCCGTCACGAAGCACGATGATGTGCTTTTCATGCTTTTTTGGGTCTTTTCAAAATTCCAGGTTTTCTTTCGCCCCGCTGTTTCTGCATCTTCTCTTCTGATTACGCGTGGTGGAACATTACGAACATTGTCTTGTTCGCCTCGAGCGTTTCATGTGATATGAAATTTAGACATCATATGCGCACATTATGTAATTAGAAATGTGTGTGTAGAAAAATACCCAATCTAAATGCCACACCGATTTCGAAGATGGATAGTATATTTATCCTGATCCCATCCAAGACATTCCGTTTGCTTTTCATATTATTATCGAATTTAACCATTTCGATGTTACGAACAATGAGAACAGATGACGAACAACCCACCTGGAGCGTCCACGATTCACCAAAGCTTGGAAGCATCAGCGATCTCTATAAAAGGCATGCTAGACAAGGTGGGCAGACTCTGTTCCCTGGTACGGAACATTTAAAATCATTTATTAATGCTTATCTTGGTATGCTCGTCAGTTATCATAATCACACGCAGATTCATGCGACATTCCGATAGACAACAATGTACACGTTCATCCACAGGCGGTCAGAGAACCTGGACGAGGACGTCCAAAAGATTGTGTTCGTGTCCATGGGGCTCTAGCCAACTCCCACTTCTTCTCACCCGGAAAAATAGAAAACGGGTGAGGATGGACACGGAAATTTACTTCCTCTATTTCACCGTTGTTCAACCAGGCAGATCCTCAAGACCAGGACAACAAAATGTAGGTTTCACATTCTCAGAAACAAAATGGTAAGTTGTGGGTGGGGTTGGAGGTCAATGCTAACCAGCATTGGGGATTCATGTGGGAATTAGTGATGGAAAAGGTGGAGTTCGTTGACGTATCATTGAATCCTAGGTGATTGCATATTCTACCTGAGGCGTTATTGTTGTGTTTTTGTTTAGTTTTTTCCTTTCTTTTCTTTTACAGGTGTGAAGATCCCGCAGAGATGGAGAGTCAGACGAGGGGGGAAGGGGTTGAAATTATAGCTAGGGACACCCATGTCAAGGATGGAGAACGAGAGAGAGAGAGAGAGAGAGAGAGAGGACGAGGGAGTGCAGGAGCGAGAAGGAAGGAGAAAAAGTGCTTCTCTCAAAGGGGCAGATGAACACTACTGGACTGTGAAGCACCAAACACCACCATTGTTGCAGGATCCACATGGTTGCCGGTCATGAAACATCATTCTGGCCTTGCCATTGGCCTCTTCCGAATCCCCATCATTGCCTGGTAGCTCCCTTAAACCTTTATTTAGCCCTCCGTTGATTTCGATGATCAGGTCCTTTCTAGCCTTCTCCTCTCTCTTTCTCGCTTTCTCTTTCTATGTGCCATTGCTCAACCGTTTGGCTTTCCATAAGTCCTCGGAATAGCAGCCGTAATTACTCGAAAAGACAGTAGGAAAACGGAGTCAAGGAGTGAGTCTGGATCATCTAGTGTGGGTGGGTGGGTGCTGATGTGGAGGTGCATGACGTCATGTAAAGTGTGTGCTGTGACGCCATGAGTTTTTGTTTGTTTTGTTTTGTTGTAAATAGAGGTTCTAGTGCATCTGGGTCAGTGGAAAACATATCTTGAGGTCCAGGGTCCTGTGGAGGCCCATTTTTTTATTTTTTTTTAATTTTATTTCCTTATTCTTTAATTTTGAAAAGAGCGAAAATATGCATATTGATTCCTCTTGGTTTCCAAATTTATATTCCAGGTAGTAGAAGCATCTTTAAATAGGGGCTTCTGGAAATGGATCGTATTAATGCCCTTTTGAATGTTACCTTGTGGTGTAGTTTTATTGGATGTTATAAAACTCATGATTTTCTTCCTAAAAGAGAACAACAAAAACTTGACTACTTTTTGGTTTTAGAAGTGACGTCTATATTTGTAAAGCAAGTTGTTTCTGAACTAACCAAACACAAAAAAAAAAAAAAAAAAAAAAAAACAGATGGATGTGGTTAACAAATGTAGCTCAATATTGCCTTTTTCTTGATCATGTTTTATTCTATAATTGTAGAATTTTAAAAATTCATTGATAATTTTAGATAATTTTATAAAAAGTATCCATTAATTTGAAATAAAAATAAAAATAAAATAAAAATTATTTATAGAAATAAATACAAAACTGACAGACACACAGAAATAAAAACTTAAAAAAAAATTTAAAAATTAAGATTTAGTAAGAAAAATAAAATTTGTAGTAATGTATTTAGTATAAAATAGCAAAACTCAAAATTTTAAAAAAATAAAAATAAAATCAAATTCTTATATTAGTCTTTTAATAGAAAAAACAATGGTTTGAATGGAAGAAAAAAGAATAAGGTGTTTGAAGAGATAAGGAAGATGGGAATTCAGACACTCTTAATCCTCAATTAACTTATAATCCTCCACCGAATGATTATAATATATTTTTAGTATCAACCAAGATATTTATACTGAAGCATTTTAATATATATATAAATATATATATATATATATATATATATATATTAATAAAAACTTTAAATATAATTTAATTAAGAATATTATTAATTTTTGCTAATTATGTAACATGTGAAATAAATAGATTTTTTAAATAATTTAAATATATTAAATTAAAAAAATTTCCAAAGAGATCATGTTATAAATAAAATCACAATACAATTATAAACTTATTATCAAAATTTTATATTATGAATCTTTAATATGGATTGTAACATGTTATTTTATATATTTAGAGATAAAGAAACTGTAAACTAGATGTTAGAGAAGATTTATGTACAATTTTTATATTTTTATACTTTAAATAAATGCTACTTGATTTATAAATATAAACTTAATGAATTGGTCTAATTATTATTAGTATGTAGTATTAAGTAAATTTAATTTTGAATAAATAAAATATAACTATAATATTTTTACATAATTTTAGGTGTTCTTTTAAACCATCATGTATTTATTAAAAATCAAAAAGATATCTAAGAATTATTATTAAATCTTTTTTGAAAGTGACATTTTTTAAAATTTGGTCATTGAAAAATTAAAAAGTTTGAAGTAGGCATTGCAAAGACATTAAATTTTATTTTAAAGCATATTGAATGTTATAAAAATAGAGTCTTAATTCTATAATCATCTATAAAATAAAAATTAATAGTTTTTTAATATTTTAAAAAATTATATGAATTATATGTTCAAATATATTTTCTAGAATATTAGTATTGTAGATAATAAAAATAATGTGTTGACTTGTAGACTTACAAATTATAATAAAAATTACTATTATAAAGAAATAGTTATGCAATGACTAAATTTTTTTTTAAAAATAATATTAATAAATTATTAGTAGAGTATTTAAAATTTTAAAAATAAGTTATATTAGTTGAAGGAGTTTATTACAAAAATAAAAAAATAATTATATATATATATATATATATATATATATATATCAATAAAGAAGATAAATTCAAGCACTATATATTTATATTTATAAGCACTAATTATTTATATTTATTTTTAGTATTAGATTTATATTTTCTAAGTACAAAATAAACCCTAACAATTTTCAACTACATCAAAGTAATACATAATGAATAGTATGGAAAACAAAGTTTGATATCCATATATAAATAATATTATATTTTTTGTAAAATTATAGAATAGTAGATCTAATCTTATAGAATATGATAAAAACTAAAAACAATGTATGACTTGGTTATTATAATATTTTATTCTAACCGTTGTAATTTGTGCCAATTGTCTATACTTGCTCATAGTCTAAATTAAAGTCTATTAAAATTTGGTTGTCCAAGTGTGTTAATATTTTTGGTGATAATTTGTAAAGTAGTAGCAATTCTAATATAAAATAATAATGCATATTACAAATAAAAGTTTTAAAAGTTATTAAGAAAAAAAAACAAACAAACAAATACAATTAGAATTATTTACAAAAAATCTACGCAATACAAAGAATTATAAGTTGTTTATACTCTATAACTATTTGTATTTAAATCTAATTTGATTTTTTTGAAGTATTAAACGTCTTCCAACTTCAGTACAAAGACATTTCTAACAATAATTTTTTAATGTTATTTTCTAAACTTTAAACAGTAAAAAATAAAGAATATTGATAGATATTTTAAGCACATAATGTCCTTTGTTATAAAATTTGAAAATACCTAACAATACTATTGTATTGAGTAATTTTTTGTTTAATTAGTCAAATATCTTTATATAGAAATTATTAGTTTGTTGTACAAATATTTAAAAAAAAAACTCTATGTTAGCAATATTTGCACTTATTCTAGCTAAATAAGATATAGCTAATTAACATGCTTAAAAAATTTGACAAGCATATATATTTATATATATATATATATATATATATATATTTAATATAAGAAATACAATTCTAAATCTTCAATTTATTATGCTTGAATTTTCCGTTTTCAACAAACTTTGATACTTGTTAAATTCCAATATGCAATATACATCTTTAATATAAAAAGTATATATATATATATATATATATATATATATATATATAATTTCTTTTATCTATAAGATTTTAAGTGCATATTTTCAGCAAATGATTTTTTAAATAAATATTCTAATCATATCTAATATACAACCATGATGCCATCTATTTTGTAAAAATGATAGATCTTTGCTAAACTAAATGTATTATAAAAATTTGTGTTGCAAGTTCTAAATTAATTAAAATAATTAGTTCAAACCTTTAGATCTAGATAGCAAAAGAAATATTATGAAACTTACTAGTACATAAAGTTGTGTAGTTGCAACATAATGCACATGGCATAATATCTATTTCTACTAATAAAATACTATTAATTGTTATTAAAAGACAAACACCAAGGACTAGCCTAAAAATATATATATTATTGAACTATCTTAAACTTATAGATGGTTTAATTGTTCAAACAACAAAAATAATAAAAAATATTGCAATTAACATATGTAGCATCTTTTATTAGATCATTTTATCAATAGTATTAAAAAAGAATCTCAGTATAAACTATAACATCTTTTTTGGCTAATTATAATTGATAGTTGTTATAATAATCTATAATTCAGCAAATGATTATATAGAAATTATAAGATATAAGATGATTTTGAATACAATAATTGATAACTTGCCTTTGATACCACTACATTATATATATATATATATATATATATATATGCTTTTAAATAATCAATAAATTGATAAATGAGAAAAAAAAAAAAATCCAAATAAATACCTCATACTTTTTTGACACTTTTAACGTATTTCTATACAAACAATCAATATTTTAAATGAATAATAGTATCCTATTCTACAAGATAATCTCCAAAAATTATAATTTATTAAAAAAAGAACAACTTTGTTAAAAATTATAGAAACAAAAAAGAACCACAAATAGTAGTAGTAGTAGTAGTATATATATATATATATATATATATACATATATATATATATATATGTGTGTGTGTGTGTGTGTATAAGAGTGTGTATATTATTTTTTTCTAATTTAATGTTGCAGTTTAAAAAAATTCTAATTTATAATTATTTTTTATAGTATTGCTATTGCTATCATAGTTTTTGCTATTGCCACCACAACCCTCCATCTACCACATGCCACCTTTGTTCAAAACTTTTTAAATCAATCAATTGTTTTTTATTCAATACCTTTCAAACCATTTGATTGAATAAATTTTTGATTGGAATAAAATAAACTAAAAAAATATGTCAAGTGAGTGGTGGGTTGTAGTGGCAATAGCAGAAATTATAGTGGCATTAACAATATCCTTTAAAAAAATCATATATAAAATTGTTTAAAATGAAAAAATCTTTCTTGCATGGATTGAGAAGATACCATCAAATCAAATCAAGATACATCTTGAATATAGATACAATACCATTTTTGTTATAAAACAAGGTATTTTTATATTGATGGTTGTATCTTTTGGATTGAAAATTGACTTTCATACCTATTAATTGGTGGTCAACCATGATTTAACTTAAAAAATTCATGCAATTATCTTTGGAAAACTTTTGTATATATATCTCTGCTAATGTACATTAGAAAAATTAAGATCATATTTTTATGTCTTGAGTTTAAACTTTAAAAAATTATCTTACTACATAGTTTTCTTCTATATTGTACTTACAAGCAACTTCTATTAGTTGTAGACCATAGCAATAATCTTTAAAATCTATCAAAAACACAAATAAATTGCAATAGATAATGAGTTCAAATATAATAAACTTACTTGTATATTTTAGAAGGAATTTTTTTAATATATATACACACACACATACATACATTGTATGTCCTTAACAAAAAAAAAAAAAAAAACAAAATTTGTTCTATAGAGTTGTGCAGCCTTACTATAGAGCTTTTTAATCATTTTCAACAACCTTCAAAAAAAAAAGTTTCTTTGTTGTTAATTTGCCAACAAACAATTTTGTCAAGTATTGTTCAATTTTTTATGCAAAAAGACAGACTAGGGTGGAATCATTAAAGAATATTCAATTGAATAATTTAAAAATTAGTACATCTTCACACTTTCCCTTAACATTATGCCTTTTAAAAATAAATTCAATGAAATATTTAGTATATAAATTGATGATTTTCAGAATCTAAAAATGTATTACTAACCAAAGCCACAAGATCCGTGTAGTTGCATTGTTTTACTGCTGTCTTCTTAATATACATATTTTTTTTCTGTTCACTGCATTTTCTTCCTCATCATTTGAGTGGTGTTACTGGAATATACCTTAGTGCTACTTGATTATAATGTTTGCAATGTGGTTCGTTGTATTAATATTGTTATACATCAATAATATTGCTTTGATACTCCTGTAGCAAAGCAAGAACCCCAGATAATACTACATATATAGATAAATTAAAGTAAGAATCAGACATATGATCCACAAAAGAGTCCAAGGTGCAATCTGTGAGCACATCCCTTTGAGCTTTAGTAGAGGCACACTTTTATAGATGTCCTCAGATTTGAGACTTGTTTTATTTCTGACCTTAAATCACTCCATTGCCTCCGTAAAGCACATCTGAAATACTCCTGCATTTAGACGATTACTGGAAGGGAGTCGGTTATGCTTGTGAATGTATCAAACCACATAAAACCAATTTGTAGAGGCACGGCGATAAAAAAACTCGGGTGGGAATATGAGACCATGAGTTACAACAAACAAATGTATGTGATATCATGAAAAATCTCCGAGCATGTCCTTAAAATGGATAGAAGGAAAAACAGGAGACACCGAGTAGATGACAATGGAAAAGTGTAATGTTTACTTCAAGCTTGAAGAAAACAAAACAAAACAAAGCAGCTCAGTAAATGTCCTACCACCACCAGGACAATCCTAACAATGCGGCACATTCGACAGGTGAGCCCAGTTTCAGTACGATAATACAGGAGACTAACGCCAGTTTTTTTAACGTGCCCCTACATTGCAAAATCATAGAACCACATTTCCATTAATCTAACGCCTGCCGCATGTGTTGGAAGTGGTAAGGCGGTTCAGAACTCAAAATTGGACGCTACAATCTATAAGAGTAGTAACTTCTTTCCCGGTGCATGAGACAGTCCAGACGCTTCCTACGCATGTAGGACATTCCCAGATGATACGTCTTCGTTCCTCCGACTAAGACCTTAAGAAGATAAATGACAGATTAATCCTGTATGTTAATGCAGATCTCACCTGACCAACGTGTTAGCAACTTGAGCTGGGGTAGGCCTGCTGAGCAACCGAACCCGTATACTGATACCAGGGCGGAGGCCCTACACCCAATTTTGATTCCCCAGGCAATAGGAAACAGGTCTACACAACTAACTTGAGTAACTCTGAATAAAGTCACATTATACTTAGTGTCTCAAGAAAACGGATACGAAATAACTCACACATCAGTGACACGACGAACACCACAAATGCATTCTTGCATTCAAAACTCATCCACGCGGAAAAAGATTACGATGTACTTTATAAAAGTATTGTCAACTACTCAAATATCATCCAGCACCTGTGAAATGCAGAGCAGTCAAAATGCCCTACCATATCCACATTATATGAGTCCACGCAAACCCTAGAATAAATGCTTACTGTAGTGCAGGAGTGCATAACATTAACGTAAAATTTCAATCGTACAAAGGGTACATTAAGGATAGAGGTCAAAACATCTCAATTCGGGCGAAACAGCCTCCATTTTCTCCAATTCCCCTAACCATTCCTGCCCACCAAAGGGCCGGAAAACCCTAAACAACACACCAACTCACAAAGGGCTCATCGCCGACTTTATCATCCCATCAGCTACCGATCCCTCTACAAATCGTGGACAGTAAGACCTGGGGGCAGGGACTGCTTCAGCTTGTCGGCCTTGTCAGAGTCGGAAACGCACAAGGTGTACAGGTTCTTCGAGCACCTCACTTTGAACTTGACCACATCCTTGGAGCGCTTAATCTTGACGCTCCGGGCGTCCTTGCGCCTGGCTGTGAGTAGGAAATCCTTAATCTCGTTGATTTGCCTCGGCATGGTGACAGGCGGGACTTGCTCAGATGCACAAGAGGGTCTGTGAGGGCTATGGCGGCCCCGGCGAGCAACAGAAGCTCAAAATTGTACAACAACGCGAAAGAGTTAGGTCCATCGACCCCCTTCGACTTAAGACCAACCCTAAATCCCCCGTGACGTTCCCATCCTCTGTATGACTGTTCTCATGTTAATTAACGTTCCATTCTGTCGAGAATTTTAGGGTTTCTCCATCCCTGAGATGACCACAGTGAATCTCACAGTGAGCCTTTCCACCGTCGATTTGAGATGGATCGTAGGGCTTACAGATGCCTCAACGAATGAAGGCTCTGTGTGGGGACCGTTGGGGAATGGGAGCTAGCGACGGAAGCAAAACTTGTGAGCGCAAGAATTTGTAATTGTGTCAGCACGGCATTCCAGATTTACAGTAAATTCGCGGCTGCGGCTGCGGCTGCAAAATCCAGTAGCCGCAGACGGGCGTCGGCGTCTCTCGGCGCCCACGCCTTCGCACAGTCGCTGAGCCTCTTGCGAAATAAGAAGAAACAGTTGGAATTTTCGCGTGGCTCAGGAACCGTTGCAGCCTGAGGACGAAGCACAAGGATTCGTTGCGGTATCGTTCTTGCAGATGGTTCCCAGTTGAATTTCGTGGGGGATAATTGGGGAGTTGATTGTTATTTGCTATCAGAAACCATGGCTTCTTCCTCGTTCACGTCTACTGCGTGCCAGTGTAAGTGGGTTTCCCCTGCACTTTTCCTGAAAGAAGACAATTCCAGCTCTAGTTTCCAGTCAGAATTTGGCCAAATTTCATTCGGTACCCTACCGCGAATGAGTTCATGGAGTGGAAACACAAGTATGCTGCGAAAGGGCGTTGGGTCAATTAGGGTTGCCAGGGGAAAATCGAGGTTGCAGTTGGTTGAGGCCGCATTGGCTTCTGGAATCGAGAGCAGTGGTGATGCTTCGACTTCCATCCGCGATCACGAGTTTCTTCAGGTAAGTATGCAGGTTCCTAAGCGCGAATTGAAATCCTAAATTTTGAGTTACGACGCATTTCTCTGGTCAGAGGTCTTTGAATGTCAACCCTCTGCAAAGAAAATGTTGTGCAATTAGAACACGCTGGATACAATCATGTGAGTTTTGTGGTCACGACAATGAAAAATAGACGTCATGGACTTGCGTTAGGTCATCTTTATTGAATTCCAATCTTATGTGCGACGAAAATATCGCAGAGATTATTGCAGCGTTGACCTCTTTCTCTCTGAATTTTTGTTTTTGTTTTTTTGTTTCCGCACTTCCCATGTTTTGTGAATGCGTCTCTTTGAGATTAGCGTGCAGGTTGCTCAACTGATGGAGCTGAAATGTTTATAGACTAGCGTTTAAGGAATAAGTTCTGCATGGAGGGTGTCTAGGGTTGTAACCTTTTTCAATCAGCTAAATTGTCGTTGTGAAGAACGAACCAGAATGTGACTGTCATTCCTGCCTTAATCAAGTACCTTCGTGCACTCAGTGTAATTATCGTGAAAAAATGTGTCCATCTCTATATGTTATTAGAGGTTTGGTAGCGAAATTGAATCTGAAGTTTTTTTTTCCTCATTTTTCTGTAGAGATGTGGGATATTGTGTAGGTGCGAGGTGTCAAGTACAGGCCACCGGGTACTGCAATTGATTTGCTTAATGATGTCTCTCTTTCTCTCTCAGAGAAAAGGTAACGCGTCACAGATCTGGGCACAAAGCGTCCTCGTTGAAGGAGTAGAGACAGCACAGCCTGCATCAATCAAGTAGCTGTGCCATTATCTAGCATTTCAGTTTTTGGGTCCATTTATTGGCTTGATTGAAGATTACACTATATGCGGGTGCTGACTTTCCGCATTTTTATGTGATCGTTGTGAGCAGCCTTGGACTAGTGTATGGTCGCAGTGGCAGCGGGAAAACAACTCTTTTGCAGGCAAGTGTCAATCATTTTACGTTTAGAAGCGCATTTCAGGGAAAAAAACATGTTCTTAAATTCCTCTTTTCCAGCAGGTTTTAGCAGGCTTGGCAACACCTACGGAAGGTTCAATCATCCTCGGCAAAGACAGCACAGAGAAATCGCTGTCATCAAAAGTCGGGATCGTTTTTCAGTTTCCTGAACGGTGCATTTTCCTATCATGCCACTAAAGGAATTTTTGTCAAGCTATAATGTACTTTTATTACCGCTGTATCTGTAAGCAGAACCAGCAGGAGCACCCCCGTTTCTTGGTCTTCGACTTTCATCGTTGATTACAATTATTGAGATGTCATTTATTTGCTGGCAGATACTTTGTCGCAGACACGGTCTTAGAAGAGCTTACTTTTGGGTGGCCCAGAAGAATGGAAGATATGCTTCTGAGACAGCAGCTTGCAATGAGGTTACAAGCAGCTGTATTTGCGGTAGTATCTCTGAATTAATCTGTTGGTGTCTGTGGTTGTATTGGACTGTATCTTTTAGAATGAGCAAATCGTAAGTGATTTCTTGTAGCACATTGCTTTAAGAGATTGGTTCAGGAGTAGAACTTTTTCTTAACCGTTAGTTTGTCTCAGTGTTGAAATAGCGTGGGGTATTGCTTCTTGATCCATGGTGTGAATGATGTTTTCGAAGTCTAAGCTTGAACACCACTTTTTACAGTTTTAGTTTTGCAGGTTGGAATGGCTGACATCCCCTTTGACACCAATCCGCGGGCTCTAAGTGGCGGGTACAAGCGGCGCTTGGCATTAGCTGTGCAACTGGTATTTTGAATTAAATCGACATGGAACTTTTGGCGATTTAGAATTTCTGAACATATTTTTTGCAACCGTCCGCGTCAAAGTACATGTTACCAAAAGTCACTTTCACGTAATCTTTGTGAGGTTGTTGTGCATACTGAAGTGTCGTGGGTCATTACCATCTTGTACCAGGTTCGAATGCCCGATCTGCTTCTTTTGGACGAACCACTCGCTGGCCTAGGTTTGTATCTATTTCAGTAATTTTACGGTTTTACAGCTGTGTAACTTGTAGGAGTTGTTTGTGTGGATCCTTTGTCTAATCTGGAAAAATGACTTAATCTACAGACCAAGGACGATCTCAATGTACTGTAGAGTTCTTTCCTTTATTCAGCTTTAGAGTGCAATATTGGAGAATTTCAGATCCTGAAACCTGAGGTATAATAGGCGAAAAAGTCTGGTTTATGTTGTGTGTTTTTAGACATCTGATTGTCCGATGTATGTGCTGCTGTGGTTGTTGCCAGATTGGAAAGCTCGTACAGACGTGGTGAAGTTGTTGTGGGGACTCAAAAAGGAGTGCACCATTATTATCGTTAGCCATGATCTCAAGTACTTTCCTTGTGCACGTCTTGGTTAATATCCTTATCATATATTTCTCTTTTGCCGATAGTCATGTATAGTGCTGTCTTTTTTGTGTCGTGTATAGCTTCTATTGTCTGTGTTGTGTGTTCTCTTTGCCGAATGAACTGCTACTCATCCTCTGATGTTTCGCGTGATTAGGGAATTGACGCCATTGGTAGACCGTGCTTGGCATATGGAAATGGGCGGTGTCCTGAAAGAGAAGCCTTGGCCTCCTGGTCTGTCGACTGATTGAATCATCATTCATGTAATTACGGCAGAAATCTCAAATTCAAAGAGGCTCTCAGGCACAGTTCATGGTTTGTATGACAATCTACAGCATGAGCATCATTGCACTGTTTCCTTAGTTCAGCTTACACCCTGGTGCTAAAGAAGTGATGTGGAGACAAACAAATTAATTAGTTGTATTTTTTTTTTTTCCACCCAAGAATTTTTTATGTTCAGGATAACAGTGTGGTTAGCTTGGCGATGGCTTGTATGGCAAATTACTCTCAACTGGATCATTTATTGCTTTTGGTCGCATATTTCTGACATTTCATAGCCAATCTAAGAGGAGCTGAGTTTTCTTACAGGTTGAAATGTTGGAGAGGGTTCATACATGTGGGTTCTGATCGACAGGAGCATATTGGACAGGATCTTGCTGGGACTCTGGAATTATGGGGGTTCTCCTCGAGTTTGGTAAGGTCTTATACATGTGTACGTTGCAAACCTTTAGATATAATTCACGTAGTTGTCAAAAGCCAAAGGTACAAATGGTTGTATTCAGAAGTGCGAAGGTAGTACACATATCCATCATGTAGGTTCTGTTTCGCCTCACGAACACTATATTAGTTACAAGCTTGTATCATCAATGTGAAATGCCAACTCTATTAGACCAAATCGATGAAGTTTATTGTTTTCTTGGAGTTGTGCACGCACGATAAATTGTTGCTTTCTGCTAGCAATTGCTTAAATGCTGCTTCAAATCACTGACTCTTGCTTCAGATTTGAAGTCCTAATTTGCTTTAAATGAAACAAGCTTCCCTATATTTGAAGACACTTTGAATTCTAAAACATAATTGCCATGTCATTTGACAGATGTATCCCACTGGTTGCCTTACCACAAACAAAGTAAATTGTGTCTAAAATGTAACAGTATTCAATTTCAACAATATAAGTATCGAAATATTAAGTGAATCCAATATTATATGCAATTTGCTTAGTTTTTAAAAAAGATAATGAGATCCTTAAATATTGTTATCAATGCTTTTATACATGTATTTAAGTTCTTGAGTTTTGGAATATGTTAATAAACACGAAATAGTTATAATAATTTTTGAAATAAAAATGAAGGAAAACTATTTGGAAAATCTCAAATGTGTTTGATTTTCTTGTTAGAATCTTAATGTCAATCAGATTTTTGAAAATCTAATAATACAATATATATCCCTTGCTACACTTCAAAGTATAATGTTATAATTGCAAAACTTCATGTCTTGTAAAGTGTAAATACAAATTTGCAAAAAACTGAGTGAGATATCTTCCGAGTAATACTTTAAAACTGATTCTTAAAAATATTGTTATTTTTTAATCTAATTTTGTACTCTAATATTTATTTAGAAAACAGTCTATATATAATTTATTGCTTTATGTCTTTCAACTTTAAATTTAACAATTTATTCACTAATATGTATCTACAACACATAAATATTGAAATTTTCAAAAAAAATAAATAAAAAGGTAATGTAATAAAATTTATTCATATATATATATAATATTATTACATTTAATAACATTGATTCTATTTGATCTATTATTATTTTTAAATTAGAATGTAACAATTAAAAATATTTTAAGAAGTTAAAAAACATGTTTTCTACAAGATAATAACATACCAATAACAAGACAATACTAAGTACAAGATTAGAAAAGATATAGTTGTTAACAAAGTATTATAGTAAAATAATATTATAATTATATCACATAATCTATAGTTAGACAAAGTTGGTTAATTGGACATAGAGTGTTAGTGATCTACAATGCACTAATATATTTGAAAGTTTTGCCAATCTTATAATTTATGATAATGCATGAGATTTATTTATTTATTTATTTATTTAAAAAATTTATAAAAAATTAAATAAAAATTAGATTTTGTAGATCTTCTTCTAAAACTTATTATGTTGAATGCAAGTACATGTTTGCATCTATAAGCTATGTCACCAAATAGATGGAAGCAATGGTTCTTTGTGGTACAACTATTCAAGCAACAACACAATTCTTGTCCAACCACATATTGACACAATTTGGCTATCTACATAGCCTCGATGGTATGTGATCAAGGTATCCATTTTACAAGCTCAATATTTACAACTATAATTGATTACATTTTATTTACAAATTTTTGAATAAATTTCTTTTTTAAAAAATAATCCACAAGAAGATAGTTGCATAGAATCTACAAATAGGATCTTTATTACCATATTGTAAATAGTAGTGACAATACAATCAATAGATTAGAATTAATATTTAGCGATAATCTTCTATACTTGCAAAACAACCTTTAAACTTTATACTAGGCTTTTTATTTATAATTATATTTTTTATTTTAAAATTAGATTATAGTTTATAATTTTTATATGTATAAAAAATTACTACCAATTACTAAATCAACTACACCTTGGCACAATTATTTGTAGTCCAACTTTGTAAGAAAAATAACAAACTTAGACTATTTATAATGTATCTTTCATACTATCTATAAGCTATTATAATGCATATTAATGCTTGGGCATATTTTAAAAGAATTATATCATATAGATAGATATCAAAGGAAAAACCATACATTATGTTCTAAACAATTATATTTGATAGTATCTAGTTTTTATACAAAAGAAATTAAAAATAAAATAAATTAAAACTTAACAATATAGTTATTATTATTACAAACAAACTTAAGCCATTTTTATTTTTTGATAAAAATAAATAATAATAATTATGTTTTGACATATTTTCTATATATGCTTCTAAACCTAATTAATTTTATAAGAATTTTTATTCTTAGAGATCCTACTATCCTATCTATAATCTTACACTTTAATTTAAAATCTCAATTATAAAATAGAGCATGTTTTATAATACATTGATAAGTTTCTAACTTTATTGCTATTATAATAATAATTATAATATAAAAAATTTCACGTATTGATACAAAATAATAATTTTACAAATCATAGTTTTATTTACCTTTTCACTTTGACTTTTCTTATTCTATTGTTCTACTTGTAATTAGATATTTTTTAGTGCAACAACTATTAAAATATTATTGATTAAATATTGCATGTAATATAATTAAGATTTTGATAGGATGTTAAAATTTTATATTTAGAGGAAATAGATAAATAAATATTATAATTAAAAAAATATTTATAAATAACCACCTTAATACTATTTTTGAACTTAACTAAAAATCTAAAAGTGCAATACATGTAGAACTTTAATAAACTTATAAACACTAAAGTAATTTTAAGATATAAAATGTAGTCTATAGAAAGAAATATATCATTGTAATAGATCTAATAATTAAAAAAAATATATTGCATCATAAAATTCAACTTGTTATATTTTATTATCAAATTTAAAAATAATATATGTAGTAATTCATATATATATATATATTTTTCACTAAGAGTGTTGGATAATATTATAATATACAATAAATTTAAAAAATACCATTTTATTATTAAATTCTTAATACATTGAAAGTAAGACCATTACATTGGCCTATATGAGATATCCTATAAAAGAATATATTTAATTAAGATCAGTCAAACTAAAACTTATCTTGTTGATCAATAGAATAATTTTGGTATTAAAATAATAAAAAAATAAAATTAAAAAATTTATCAACTTCTTTTGTCAACCAACCAAAGAATTATATCCAACTATTTTAGCATATAATCTAGCCGATGCATACTAATATGACCATAATGAAGGAAGAATATTTTTTAAAATCAGACATATATTTAATTTTTTTAATCTATAAATAATTATCTCTAATAAAGTATTGATTAAAATAATAATAATAATAACTCTACACTAAGAATATTTTCTTAATTAGACTTCAATTCTAATTTAATTGCACTAAAAAGAAATTGGACAATTTTAGGAAGAAATTTGATAAGGAATTAAAAAGGGTCTCAATTATCTAACATCTTTTGAATATTTCTTAAAATAATTTTAACAATTTTTTTTTAAAACCTTGATGAATTTTTTTTAAAAGATTATTATGCATCATAACAAATTTGATGGAAGAACCTTTGTGTAGAACAATATTACTTTTATCTTAGGATCAAAAAAGTATAATGTTTATAATTCATTCTATAAATACATATAAAAGAACTAATATTAATTGTGAAAAAAATGACTCTATTAATTTTTATTCCAAAACCAAATAAATAGGGATTTTTTAACCTATCTTTTTTTCATGATACTCTAGCAAATAAAATTATTATTTTGAAGGTTAAAATTTTCAACAATCAACCCATTTAGTATCATTCATCACAATAAAACAAGAAATAGTTAGTTAATTATTTTATTACATATATTTATTTTAATATATATATATATATATATATATATATACTATTTACTAAAATAAGATAATATCTATTTAAAAAATCAACTATTAGATTTATTTAATTAAGTTATATAATAAAATATAACATCTAAAATATATTTATTTAATATAATTTGTATGAAAACATTAAAATTATCCAATATATTATAAAGTTATGACGTTAACAAACATTCAAGTGATTTTTTTCTTCTAGTTCTAATAGTGCATTCATAATGTTGATACAATAGACTTGGAGATAAGAGTTAAGATTGTGACTGCTTGACTGATTAGGTGAAGCATATCAACAAACAATTTGGAGAATCTTTTGTCATGTAAGGCCTTACGAGTCAAATACAAGTATACCACACTGTACAAGAAGATGCAATGGCAAAACATGCTCATCACAACATTGTAAACATAACTACAAATCATCATTCACACTCAAAACATCAGTTATGAATATGTTTCCAAATCGTACATTTTCAACTAGTTGATAAGTTGAACATCTTTCAACTCTTAATGAACACACCCAAGGATTTATCAGTCATCCTCACTTGGAAAAAATTGGTAGCAGTGCTGTATGAATGTATCATGCTTTCTTGATGAACATGGTAGCAAAGTTTTAGATCCATTTTTCATGTTTGACTTTGATAGTTAACAACCCAACAATTTTTATATGCCACTACTTTCACAAAAACAAACAGATATTTATCACACAATTGGGAAACAGTCAAACTTGTGTGACTCAACTTTGGGGTTTAGGCCATTCCGCAACGGCATCAAAATAATCGAATGATTCGGGATGAAGCGCTAAGCAAGAACGTCGTTTTTTGTATTTCTAAGAACGAAAATCACAAAACCTACAACTGGAAGTAATCGGATGTGGTCACCGACCATGCAAACATGTCGAACAGGAAACTGAGTCAACGCCGCAAGCCACTGGAAGAAGGGAGATTGGATTCCAACCCATCAGATTCAGTTTTCGGTGAGATTCATGTCACGATGACGCAGCATAAAGATGAATGCACTGAGCGGAACAAAACAATCCACAGATGCCACATAGTCTCTCTTCAGGTGGAGCTGCGGTGGGCTCCATTGACAGCCTGCTGTTGCTGCCACACTCGCAGGCTCCACATCGAAGTTTGAATGCGTCCTGGGAGTGTGTGTTACTTCACTATGTAACGCTACCCTACCAGCTCTTATTTTAACAATGTTGCACTGCCCCATGGGACTGCAACCTTCCGAATAATAGAAGTAATTTTTCTCCAGTGCGTATCGTCTATACATGAACCGCTGGAGGAGTTGTGTTCGGCTTAGCGAAGGGAAAACCGAGCGCAGTGAGAGCATCTACTTACAGTGCCCACTGAGGCTAGATAAAAAAACACGGCAAGGTCTATCACGAAAAAAAAGAGAGGAAATGGAAAAGAAATAAATAATTGTAAGCTCGCATCCTCAACCGATCAAGTCTCAGTCCGTAGCCTTGGAAGGTAGCTTCATTTTTCTCACATCCTGGCCCTTCATAACGCCCTGCCCGCCGAAGGGTTTTTAACGCAACAGAGGTCACTTGTGGGTTCATTGACGAAACATTTCTCGGGACCGAATAGAGGATGTTGGTTGAAATGGAAAG
This sequence comes from Physcomitrellopsis africana, assembly GCA_036785485.1. Taxonomy (NCBI): domain Eukaryota; kingdom Viridiplantae; phylum Streptophyta; class Bryopsida; order Funariales; family Funariaceae; genus Physcomitrellopsis; species Physcomitrellopsis africana. The sequence goes on along the minus strand of JAWRVF010000403.1, from coordinate 118,458 downwards.
GATGAGGGCAGTCGCTATGAGTCTCCGACAAGCGCTCTGTGATTCCTCTCCTTCATCTGCATGCAGTGGAACCAGGTGATAGGCTCCAGGATGATGACGACAATGCCTGCGATACCGAGAATGAAGACGTACACATGTTTCCAGTTATCTGCGCCCAACAGATCGGTGCCTTCGAAAATGTTGATGATGGCCAGGATGATGATTGCAAATCCGGTGACGTGGTGGATTGCGTTCCACAAACGTCGGTGCTTAGTTTTGGGCTTAGGTCTCAACAGTATTGCTGCCAGTACCTGCACCAACAAAATGATTGAGCCCACGAATTGGCCTACAATTCACGCAAAACATCCGCGACCAGTAGATACCTAATCACTATTTACAAGGATATCTGGGTGCACGAGCATCCACAAACATTCTCAGCGACCAGGTGTGGATCGACATAAGAATCACGCTGACAGACATTAAAATAACAGAAGGTTGGGAAACGAATTGGAGTAGTACCTGGAAAGTGGCCAACGCCCAGATTGAGATACCAAGGTTGCGATGATAGTACTTGATAGGATTGGCGAACTTCTGGAGCCGCGAACCCAGCACCCATCCTGCTGTCCCGCCAGCGTAGCCGGTAATCTGACAGAATACATGAAGATAGAACCAGGCAGGGTCTGCGGATTCAAATGGGCGCAAGTAACGCGCCGCCATGATCCCAATCGGTAGCAGAATTCCCCACGAAATCGCATTGATAATACCATGAATCTGTAAAGGAGAACAAAAAAATTAGTAAAAAAACTCGCCTATCCAAATCACACATTAGAAATGCGTTCCGATTAGAACTCCTAGAGAGTGCTACTGTAACTCCGATGGCTTGGACCATCAACCGAACTCATTATGTCAGACTGTGGATGTCACGCTTACATTTTTGAGCCGTTTGTTGGGAATTTCCCCTCCGCCAAGTGTCTGGCCAGTCCCCATATCAATCACCAACGTGCTTCTGAGATTATCGGCATTAGTTGTCGAGTGGCTCGTTAAGGCGGCAGTTGCGACATTCACTTGAGAGCCTCGGTTCCACACGGTATTGACCGTTGTGGGCTGTCCTGATTGCAGTAGCACAGTGCCGGTGATCGTAGCGGTGGTGCCAACCACGACGGCTGAGTAGTTAGAGTAGGCGACAGATACTGTGCCTGGAACTAAGGCTGCCTGCCCGCCCTTCACTGCGCCGTTTACGTTGTAGGTTAGTATTGAGACCCCCGTGCTGTTGGAGAATGCCGCAAGCGCTTGAGTTCCCACCATTTGGGCTCCGTCGGGGTTGATTCCCCAAGCCACCCAACCAGACGCACTTTCAAGGTCCTCTGCAAGAAAGAAATTTCGAAGCATTCTCCCAGTGGTTAAGTCCCAGTTTCGATGCTTATTTGAACTGAAGAAAGCTTTCAAATAGCTAGCGAAATGAACACACCTGTGAAAGCAAAGTCGATGGAATTGGAGGATTTGTTGTAGGTAAAAGCGAGGGAAGCACCCAGAGCGGGGAGGAGCGTGCACTCGGCATAGACCTTAGCTGTGATCCCCTTGCCGCATTGGTATGTACACGATGCTTCTTGTAAGAGACACAAGATGGCTACCACAACGACCCATGCCCATATCGACGACATAGTGGCGCACGCCCGCAGGCTCCTCCCGTCTAGAAATCGTCCTTAAACCCTATTTCTAAGATCTAAACCTCTCCAATAACTCAATTTGAGGTGTATAAACTTTTCAGGATGGACAAGTATGTGACGTTGACGTGAAAGCTCCATCCAGCATTCGCTGCAATTCAAAAGTCTACCGCGTTAACAGGTGCTACATGATTCGCGACCTTCCACAATCATTTTAGAGTACACCCTGGCTGAGTTCAGCCTCAGAGATGCTCAACTACCCTCTCTAAGAAACGCGATCATGCAGTACGCTGGCACGCACCCGTCCCACCGCACCAGGGGGGGGAAGTGAGGAGGAACGAATGCTCACAGGTTGCTATCGAAAGATGGGGGCACATGAAAATCCTGTGATGACATAAGCCCTCACTGTAGAATACGAGATTACAGCTCATCGCAGCACAAAAAAACGTGATCTAAAAGAGTGCGGAATTCTTTCTTTACCTACAGCTAACGCCAGCTATCTGCGGCACTTAATCACCAATTCGAAGTAAGCTATAATTAACCTGTAGTACCAAAACCGTTTTCTTCTAAACAAAACCTTTCGCAATTTCCAGCGAACACCTTGGAGGGAACGGGGACATTCTCAGCGAGAACTACACACATCGAATATTTTACACAATCAATGCGTTGTTCACTGCGCTACATTCTGCTCGGACTCTGCTCTTGAACCAGAATAGAACATCTCCGGACGAACTATAGCTCGGCTGCAAGCTCGAACCTCCGAAGCTTCAAATCTTCATCGATATTTCGACACTTTCATTCAGTTCACATGTAACTACTTGCAGATTCTCCCCGCTCATTGCCTAGTAGCTGACGCCAAACAGTGTGTACCTTCACGCCAAGCATCCGGGCATGGTCTACAATCACTCCTACCCCTTCAGGGAAAAAGCAAGTAGTTCCGAAATGGACAGGATGCACGACGCTGACAGAGGCCGGAGATTGAAAACTTGACACTCTCAACAGGCAACAACAGATAGTCGCATACGGAATATGGTAACCTGAGGGATTTTTCGTTAACTGATTGTTCCGTGCTCCAGGTACAGGTTCAAGACATCGGTACAATCAGAATCGGAAGATGGCCTTTGAGACTTATCTTCGACATTGACTGGGAAACTAGTAGCGAGATCTCCCAGTCTTGCCAGGTCCCATGAATCCAGTTGGTTGGGTCCAAGTGATACGTTGAGATGCTCCGTTACCGGCGGACGTTGTGTGGTTCAAAATTTGAAACCTCATCTACTTTTCCTGTCCTGGTTACGCCCTATAGTACCTAGCTAGGATCCAGTTGGATGATCTCTCCGTTTTTATCTCTGTGTGTAGGTCACAGAAAAACAAAAAAACAACCCCCCGTTCATGGTGGAGCCACAGCTTCCCGGGTGAGAAGCGAGTTGCATCCGAAGCATTCTTTCCTAAATGAAAGCTTCATTGGGAAAATCGCTTCATAGAAGCATTTGCTACTTGTGCTTATCCGGTGACCCTAAATTTTTTTCCAATCTAGAGTGATTGGATGGCTTATTCATTTTCCAATCTAGAGTGATTGGATGGCTTATTCATTTTCCAATTTATCTGGAAACAACCAAAGTAATATTCAAGACGTGAGAAATACGATAAATGTAAAGAATGGTGTCTAGAGCATCTTGAGGCATGTGTACTTTTTGAATCTGCATGAACTCAATTCTGGCACATCTGTATTTCCAGTACGGCCTAATTTAAGTTGCAATAAAACATATTGCATTCAATACACACTCTTTTCACGTGAAACCAAAGGTCGACGTGGACACGATAAAAGCTCCAAAAGCAAATCTGGGGTAGTTCGTGGCATGCGTACCTACAGTTGATATGACCTCAATTTCAACGCATCTGAGATTACGCGTTTAAGAAGCTTCAGGTAAAACTGAAATTTGGGTTTTCGTTTTGAGATTGTTTACATGACCGATACCAGAATTTCGGTGCTCAGTGTGGTTCGATAATAGCATGTACTGCATTGATGAAGATATCAGCTTAAGTATATGGTAAAGTACGTTTGTACTGTGCGTCGAAGTCTAAGATCACTCAAATGCCCCGTTTTATATGGTGAAGTTGATTCTTTGGAAGCGCTAGTTATACACTCACATCCCATCAAATTGAAATGCGTACCCAACTGTTCGCCGAATCCTAAAAGCCGCCCTCGCATGAATCAGCCATGCGTCTATAAGCAGCTGGTGCCAGGTTGTTTCGGATTAAGATCAATCCACAAGTTCACATGTTCCATGAGCCTAGGAACTGAGCTGCTGAATTACTACACTACTCAGCTGCCCTGCGACAAGTATGACGGAGTGCTGTTTCGACACCTAGTCTCCGTGTGCCGAGATATTCGATTACGCAAACACTGCGCATTGCGTTGGCGCCAGCCAGAAAACTTCACCCCAAAAACAAAATAACAAAAACGAGAGAAAATCTCAACAAACACGGCAATCAATGCAACTGCAACGTGCCTGTCAACGTTTCCTGAAACGGAGACCTGTTCCACACCACCAGCGCTCCTCTCCTTTTGATCTATTTTTAGTCCATATCTAAAGTTCCTGGTTCTTGCGCATACACTGCCAGCACATTACGGTAAAACCTACCATGTTTCCATGAACTCCCCGAATAACATCCTATGCACACACATATACACACACCCAATAAACCGTTTCGTTCCCTCATCCCCACCTGCAGTGCCTTCTAAAATCGGCGACGTGAGGGATTTAACGTGGGGGCGAGAAACTGCGTGCGAAACTGAGATAGACCCCCAGTAAAACAGTCTAGAATTACTATTTCGCACGACTGGTAGCAAAAGGGTACGAATTCCAGGGAGGAAACGCGATTCCATTCCCGATTCAGCAATTCGGCGTTCGGCGATCGCGATTCTATTGTGCAGCTTCAAGGGTTTTGCTATATCCGTCTCCTCACGTGGTCAGCAAGAGCGCGTGATCCCGGTTGTCGATCTCAGAGGCCTCGCACTGAACACGATCGCTGCTTCTATGACCTCATGGTTTGTCTTTCTCTGTCTCGAACGGCGTTCCGCCGATTTGCGACAGCAACGACGGCGTGGAAGGCCTAGAAATACAGAAGCTGTTCTGCACCGCTGCCTGCATTGCGTTGAATGCATTCTATGAATAGAGTTTGATTGCGTTCTAAAGACGTCAGTGCATACAGTTCCACCGTGATCTTTCGTTCAATAATTCCAATGCATGGAGTTTAATCGGTACCATGGGAGTGGCGATTGTCGTCTTATGTATTGAGCAATTGTCAACAATCAGTGCAGGAAGCCAGGAATTATTGAAGTGGTATGGCTACGGATGAACTTCTCCGGGCTAGGTACCAAGGAGGGTGAGTGTCTATTATATATTACATTTTGAAACATGTTCATCCAAATTAAGAACTTCGGTAGGTCCAAAGTTTGTTGACTTTGGTAGACCAATGGAGATGAGAATAACGAATGAGCCTAAGTGTAGTAGCTCAAGGGTAGTCTTACAATAATGAGGGTGATGTGTCCAAGTGAAAACACTAGGACTAAAAAAATTGTTACAAGAAGCTATTTTTTTATTTTTTTATTTTTATAATTAAAATTTTTCTTTTTTTCTCTCTCTATATATATATATTAAATATTATATTTTTTTTGAAAAGAAGTTTTTACTATATGTAAAATAATAAATTTTAAAATTTGTTTTAATGATAATTTTTTTAAAGAAATATGTGTTAAAAATATCTTTAAAAATTTGTATTTTTAAAATATAATATTATATTATAACATTCTTATTATACTTATTTTAAAAATTATGATATGTCTTTAATATATATTATTTTTTTACTTAGATTTTTTTAAATTATACTTTTTGTTATATATTTTCAAAGCTAAATATTGATAAATATGAAGATTAATTGAATATTTATGTTTATATTAATTGATCAAGATGGTATTTTAGATTGTATATTAAGTTAAAGATGTTACAAATATATATATATATATATATATATATATATCAAGACATATAAGAAGATAGATAATTTTTAGTTTTAAAGTCAAAATTAGATTCTAAAGTTATTTTTTTAAAGTCTATTATTGTTGTATTTAAATTTAATTTAAATTCTCTTATTAAAGCTAGAGATAAATTATATCACTTCAATACCAAATATATCAATATTAATTGAATTCTAATTAATTCATTATAAAATATAAAGAAAGGTCTTGTAATATAAGAAAATCATCTAACTAAACAAATAGATTATGTACATCTTAAATTTAAACAACATCACATAATAGAAATTTTTCCAAGAATTGATACAATTATATAAAAAGAAAGTTATAATAATATTAATTTAAGTAAAGTGCAAATAGATGATTAAAATTTAGAAGATATTTGCAATATAGAATTCAATAAATCCATTTGAAAGATTATGAATATATTCTAAGCATGCAAATTTAACTATAAGTTATTATAAATACATCTATATAATGTAATTAGTATATTATCAAGGATATGAATCTATACAATATTCAAAAGTTAATATATTCATATATTAAAGAAGAAAAAAGAAAATAAAGAAAAAAAATATAGATATGAGATTAAAAAAAACTAAAATGGCTATTGTCAAATACAAAGAAACTAGAGAGTCTTGAATGAAGATTGAAATGCAAAGAAGACATTGACAAGATTAAAAATGGCTTCACTCTTGTTTCTATATATATTAGTTAGCAAAAAGGCCTTATAGAAGATTCCTAAGGACCACAAGACTTGTAGTTTAAGCATTAAGATGTAGGTTGCTTTGAAAGTAGCTTCTTAAAAGTAAAAAAACTATAAGATAAGTTTTAATAGCCATATGGCATATTTATAGGAATATAAAGCTCTAATCTGTGTCTAAAAAAATTCTTAAAAATTGCTTAAGGAAGATATTATCTATCTAATATATTCTATCTACTTCTATTTTCTTCTATTTATTTTTATTTATTTAAGTAATATAGACATTTGTTACATTATTCTCTCTTCTAGAGACATTTTCTACAAGAAGTGATTAAGTTGTTTTAGAAGTTGATAAAGTCCAAGATTTGTCAAATGGTGTTAGTAATAGACTTTGATCTTTGTTTTTTGATGAAAAGTATAAATAAGTTTTGATATATTTGTAAGATTCTCACATAGCTCCTATATATATTGTTGTATAGTAATATGTCTATTAGATAAAAGAATAAATAAAGACTAATTTTAGAAGAGTCTAATTGAAGATTCAATAGAAAATTACTTTTTAAATCATAGATAAAAGATAAGAAGAAATAAAAAATTTAGTGTTTATATTATCTTTTTTATTAAAAATACTTCTAATTACTTTATAGAACCATAAATAAAGCAAGATAAGATAGTTTAGACATAAAATTATTATTGAAATCTTTAAATAAAAGTTGAATGTATTTTTTTGTAAAAATTATAAAAAAAAACTTATGTTGATACATGACAAGGATTGTTTGTGAACCAAAGTCAAAATTAGATTCTAAAGTACAAAAACAAGCACCCACAATAAATACATGGTTTATTTTTGTTAATCAAAGAATGGAGATAGAAAGCAAACTTTAAAAAGATTACACAAGTATTAGCTTTGGGCATATTAAGTTTGTATGGACTTTGTGAAAGCCATACAAAGTCAAGGTTTGGTTTTTATGATTCTATATTTAAAAAATAAAGTAAGATTTATTTTTTAGAATATTTTATAAATATAATAACTTACCTATAAGTGAAATTTTGTGGATTTGTGCTTATACTTGTGTTAATATGTGACATGAATTTGAACTTAGTTAGTTGGTTAGATTCAAAATTATTAAAATTCAAGTAAATTAGGATATCAGTAGTTGATGATTTGAAGGCCAATAAAGATTTCAAAGATTTGTAACAATCTATTAATTGAATTAATCTGAAATTTTGTGGATTAGTAGTTGACATAAATAGTCATATCTATACAAGTTTTGAGAGTAAATCAACAATATCAAAAGAAGATCTTAGTATTAGGATTTTGACATTGAGATTAAAAAAAGAAGCTGTTTGATACTTGAGTAGTTTCTTTGTCTTTTTTCTTAATCTATAAGTATAATTTTTTAAAATTTTTTAAAATTTAATTTCAATTAAGAGATTGAAAGATATAAATTTTCTGAAGTAGAATAAAAAATTAATTAAAAAATTATAGGATTTTAAATTTTTTTAGATCTATTTATAATTGATTAGGATTTATTAGAATTTGATTAGGATTTGTTAAAATTTGATTAGAATTGCTTATGATTTGTTAGAATTTGATTGGGATTTGATTAATATTTAATTAAAATTTGATTAAAATTTATTAAAATTTAATTGAAATTTTTAAAGATTTTATTAAGATTTTATTAAGATTTATTAGGATTCATTTAATATTTATTTAAGGTTTTATTAGAATTTGATAGGATTTATTTAGGATTTGATAAAGATTAATTAGAATTACTAAGAATTTATTTAGAATTCTTTGGAATTTGATTAGAATTTGATAAGATGTATTTAGGATTTTTCTAGGATTGATAAGATATACTTAAAATATCTTGAGTCTTACTTAAGACTTTATTTAAGTTATTTGTAATTAAATAGGTTGTAATTTAGAATTAATAGAAATAAAAATTGATTAAATTGAGGATTCTAAAAAAATTGAGATTACTAAGATAGATGTTTTTTTAATAATTTATATATTTTTGGATTATAAGAAGAACTTCAAGGTTAATTGAAATTTTTCCATTATTAGATGCCTATTACATTCTTAAGTTGAATTTTACATAATACAATATTATTCAATAATATCATATCTACACCATTATATAAAATATTTCAATTTATTTTGGCACTGCCTTAAATCCAAAACTTCTTCTATTTCAAATTCTTGATTGTTATCTATTTCAATAGAAGGTAGTGGTAGGTGTTCTCTTCAAAATATGTTGGTTGTAGTATAAGGCTTGAAAAGAAATATTGTCAATGATACGAACTAAAATAGATGCATAAGTTAGTAAAAGATTATATTAAAAGAAAATAACAAGATAGAAATAAAGAAATATATATATTCAAGAAGAAATTGGAATGGATATTGCCAAAAACTAGAAAATATATGAAACTCTTGAACTAGACTAAAAGCAAGAAAAGAGTTGACAAGAGTCAAGAAGGCTTCCCTCTTGTCTCTATAAATACTATCTATCTAAGAGCTATGTGGCGGCATTCTATAGGACCTTCTACACATGTCTAATTTGTAAGACACATGTTAAACTTGCAAAACAAGTTTCCTACATGTACGCCACGTACTTAGCTTGTTCTACAAGCTACCAACATGTGCAACACATGGCTAGTTTGTACTATAAGCTACCAACATGTGTAACACATGGCTAGCTTGTTGACCAAGTTTCTAACCTACCAATCACCTATAGACATGTATAAAGATAAATATACAAGTGCTCATATTCAACACACAAGACCAGACGGTTCTCACGTGAAATGTATGAGCCGTTTGATATGGTAGGTGAATTAGATGACTTTGTTATAGTCCTCTAAAAAACTTTTTTTTTAAAACAACTTGATTCCTGCTGTCATTAGATCCCTAATAACATTTATAAACCAATCAAATTAACTTATTTTACTTACTTCTATATTAATTAGATAATTATTGGAATAAATCTTATGTCTGTGACAGATACATAAAATATAAGATGAATCTTTATTGATTGTAATAATTACAATTAATAAATAATTAGATCAATTTTTTTAGATAATAAATAAACCAAGCCTTTATAAATTTAACTTATTAAAAGGTTGATTAATTTTGATATTATAATAAAATAACTATAACTTATTATTGACTTTGAATAAAAGATTATTCTTTTTTTAGAACAACCATATTAATTTTTTTATTATCCTTAAGCCTCTTTTAGTTATATCTTTATTATTGTGTGAAGTTCTATTATTTTATTTGTCAAATCCTATATTATTGGATTTATAATTATTAAAAAATCAAAAATATTAAATTATAGATAATAATTATAATTCATTATAAAATTAAATTTATTAAATAAATGAATGTATTATATTATTATATAAATTTTTTGCCAATGATAAGATATTTATTCAATTGTCTTAGTAATAGTTAATGATGCATTATAAATATTGTTCTAATACTTGATTCTTACATTCTATTTGTCTATCAATATAAGAATAGAAAACTAAAGATAATTTGATATTAATCTTTAATATATTAAAAAATATCCTCCAAAATCTTGATATAAATTAAGGCCCTTGATAAAAATATAATATCACTTGGAATTCTATAATATTAATAAATATTATTAAAAAAAAAAAAAAAAAATTTATCAATAATAATTTTTATATATAATAAAAAATGTGCCATTTTGATTAAAAAATCCACCATCACTAAAATATAATCATAAGAATTTGTAATTAAAAGATATATGGTGAAGTCCATCAAAACAAATGATCAAAGTTTCTTTGAAATAAGTAGAGATTAAAGAAGTCTATAGGATTGATGATGTAGAGTCTTTATTCAATAATAAATATTACAAGATTGAATAAATGCTTTAAGAGTTATTAATTAGCCCAATCAACTTAACATTAGACTTAGACCAATTAAATTTGAATAATAAGCAAAATCTTGATCAATAGGATTTAGATAGTAGCTTAAGGTGGATTAGAAATATTCAACCTACTTAAGATCCAAACACCTAAATTAAATCAAATTAAGGTAGAACAACAAAATAGTTGTGTAAGCAAAGACAACTAGCTACTATGATTAAATAAGAATAATATAAATATACAATAAACATGGATTGAAAAAACTATCTTTCTTTTGGTGATTTTAGTTATTCTATTAAATCAAATATCTCATTTGGATTATTTGTGCAAACTTAATTTTTAATATTGTCTTTTTTTTTTAAATTTTTTTTTGTACTATCAAAGTAATATTATTATAATTTGACTTATAATTATAATTAGTATAAAATTATTTATAATAAATTTTGATTTTTAACTTATTTATTTTGATAGAAATTAACTATGTTAAATTGTGTTACAAATTGATAGTGATTTATGATAACACTATCCGATAGCTTTTCAAAATTGATCACTAAAATTTGACCAAATCTATTGTAGAATTTGGCTAACTTCAAGCTATTAGATTTCAGACCAACATATATCTATAGTACCAAAATATAGACTAAAAGCTTTATAAAAAGAAGTCCAAATTCCAAATCAAAAAATATAAGTTTTTATTATTTTTACTTTCTTTCAATTTTGTATGTTCTAGCTTTGATAAGAATTGAGATAATAGCTACTTTTAAACCTTGAAATAATGCTTCTATATCTTAATTTTACTTTAATTTTTCTTTGCAAGTTAATTATATAAGTGGATCAACAATTTGAGAGAAATTTAAGACTACAAGATATCTAATTTATTTAAAGATTATATTATTTTAACTATAATAGTTCTAAAATTACAAGATTAATTAGAAATTTTATAATATCAATTACTATTAGACTTTTATGACCTTTTATAATTATTTCTACTAATATAATTTTGTAGGTGACATCTTGTCACGGACATATACATAGTTACCTATATGATCAAATAGAACTAGATAAAAGAAGGTAAAAGCAGGTTAATTCCATAATATCTTTAGAAAAACTTCCTAGAAACTTCATAGACGCTGCTTTGACTTTATAAGTGTCTATAGTAGACTTTGGATTAGAAACTTGGTCAATAAGTTAGCCACATGTCGCACATGTTGGTAGCTTGAAGACCAAGCTAAATACGTGGCAAACATATAGGAAACTTGCCCTGCAAGTTCGACACGTGTCTTGCAACTTGGACACGTGTCTTGTAAATTGGATACGTGTTGGAGGTCCTATAGAACGTCGCCACTTAGCTCTTAGGTAGATAGTATAAATAGAGACAAGAGTGAAGCCTTCTTCACTCTTGTCAACTCCTTTCTTGTTTCTAGTTTGATTTCAAGAGTCTCTAGTGTCTTGTCTTTTGGCAATAGCCATTCCAGTTTCTTTTAATATATACACTACCTTGTTTCTATTTTGTTATATTTCTTTGAGAGTGTTTTTCACTTACTTATTTGCTTCCGTTGAGTTCTTGTCCTTGACAGATTGACAAGAGTACACTTACAATATCAGAGCTTTGTCTTTTCTTGAGTAAGAGTGGATTACCCCTTTCTCTTGACAAGACATAAGCGTGTTAGAAGTTGCGGATTACCCACTTCTAAACTGATATTGTTCTTAGCATTTTCTTTGTTATTAAGTCTTTCTTTTTCTTTTGCCTTGAGCAATATCACATAGTTCTTTTCTTCTTAGTGTTATTATGGCAGAGCTTATCGAAATGAAGACTGCAATGGCACAAATGCAAGAACAATTAAGGGAGTTAATGCTTGCAATGCATCAACTCAATCTACCACCACAAGGAAGAACAAGAATAGCAGAAAGTGGAGATGTAGAGATGATTGGAGCTGCTTCAACACCTGCATCAAATCACATTCCTTCTCCAATTGTAGAACACCCTGTAAGCGCCAGAGAACCAAGAATTGCCTTACCCGAGAAATTTGATGGTATGAGATCAAAGTTTCGAGGGTTCATCAATCAAGTACAATTGGCAATCGAACTTCAACCGCAAAGCTATTCAACTCCAGGATCACAAGTCAGGTTTATTGAAACTCTACTTTCTGGTTCTACATTATCATGGTTTTCGTCTTTTTTTGAACAACGAAATCCCATACTAGACAATTTGGAAGTTTTTTTGGTGGAGTTTCGATCTATGTATGGTGAACACGATGCAGCTCGTGTTGCAACAAACAAGATTCAAATTTTACGACAAGGAAATCGCTCTGTAACAGTGTATGCTTCACAATTTCGACAACTTGCAATCGATATCAAGTGGGATGATGCTGCACTCATCAGTCAATTTCTTTATGGATTGCAATATGAAGTAAAGAAATTGATGCTCAATTTACCTGATCCTCAAACATTGAGTCAAGCAATCGATTTTGCTGTAAAGTGTGACAATCGACTTTTTGAGTTTCAATCCGAGAATCGTACAAGGGAAACTCAACGTTATTACTCAATGGCAACATCTTCACCAAATGTACATTCGAAAGTAGAAGACATACAAATCAACGCAGTACATTTCAAACCTCTTATTGAGCAAGAAAAGATTCGTCGTCGCCAGGGAGGATTATGCTTATATTTTGGAGAACCTAAGCACACTGCTCAACATTGCCCAAAGAAACGACGCAACTATAAAATGAGGGGTACGGCGGTCAAAGGAGACAACATGTCGGAAAACGAATTTGTCCAGCTACAATAGGGACCGTGCAGCTGGAATCTTGTACAATTCCTAAAGAAGGTCCTATCCTCTCTTCAGAACCCTCTCCTTGTTTTATAATAGAACTATATTTAGGATCTAAAAACCACAAAGCCTCTGCTTTATTAGATTCAGGAGCCTCAGCATGTTTTTTAGATGAACAATTTGTTAGAAGTCGTAAAATACCTCTAGTACAAAAAACTAAACCTGTACATGTAGAAGTCATAGATGGTCGTCCATTGTCTTCTGGAGATGTCACTCATGAGACCCACCCTATAAAAGTAACAATAGACGGTCATAATAGTTACGTAACCTTTAACATAATTAAATCTCCGTCTAATCCAGTTATTTTAGGTCTATCATGGTTAGAAAAATATAATCCTAAGATAGATTGGAATTCTCGTAGACTTCATTTTTCTCAAAACATTATTAACACTTCCATCGACCAAGTAAAAAGCTATAAGTCTAGTATAGTAAAACCCGTACTTATAGGTGCAAAAGCTTTTATGCATGAAGCAAAAGGAGGATCAACTTTTGCTATTTATGCCACACCCGTCTCTGATAGTAAAAGCACTTCAAGTGGCTTTCCAAGCCAATACCAAGATTATCAAGATGTTTTTGAGAAGAAAAATGCCGATATCCTTCCGGAGCATCGTTCATATGATTGTTCAATTGATCTCAAGGAGGGATCTCAACCTCCATTTGGACCAATCTACAGTCTATCACAAAATGAGTTGGCAGAACTCAAAGAGTATATTGAAGAAAATCTGGCCAAGAACTTCATACGCCATTCTAAATCCCCAGCAGGAGCTCCAATTCTATTTGTGAAAAAAAAAGATGGATCGTTACGAATGTGTGTGGATTATCGAGGGCTTAACAAGATCACTATCAAGAACAAGTATCCACTACCTTTAATCTCCGGACTTCTTGATCAACTGAATCAAGCTAAGATCTATACAAAAATAGATCTACGAGGAGCATACAACCTGGTTCGCATCAAAGAAGGAGATGAATGGAAGACTGCATTTCGAACAAGGTATGGACACTTCGAATATAATGTTATGCCTTTTGGACTCACGAATGCACCAGCCGCTTTTCAACATCTCATGAACGATATTTTTCGTGAATTCTTAGATGATTTTGTTGTCTACTATCTAGACGACATTTTAATCTACTCTAAGAATGTAGAAGAGCATGAAACACATGTTTGTCATGTCTTACAAAAACTCAGAGAAACAGGATTGTATGCCAAGATGAAAAAGTGTGTATTTTACACTACTCAAGTTGACTTCTTGGGATATATCATCTCAAATGATGGCCTCATGATGGATCCTAAGAAAGTCCAAACAATCATGGATTGGAAGATTCCAAAAACAGTAAGGGATGTACAATGTTTTTTAGGATTTGCCAATTACTATCAAATCTTCATCAAGAACTTCTTTCAAGTTACAGCCCCACTTACACGTTTGACTTGTAAGGACAAGCTCGAGTGGAGTAAAGAAGCAGAAGCATCG
>JAWRVF010000403.1:0-103783 GCA_036785485.1 Physcomitrellopsis africana | reverse complement strand
CGCTTATATGTTCCAGAAGGTGTAGCACGATTACGTGTTCTTCAAGCTCGTCATGACTTCCCAGCAGCAGGACATTTTGGGTACAATAAGACTCTAGAGTTGATATCTAGAGATTTTTAGTGGCCTCAAATGTGGAAGGGAGTCAAAGATTTTGTAAAAACATGTGATGTTTGTTCAAGATCAAAAACTCCTCGCCACCGACCCTACGGACTTCTTCAGCCATTACCCATTCTAGAACAACCATGGTCTTCTATATCTATGGATTCTATCACGGATCTTCCAAACTCAAGTTCTTATGACTCTATATTCATGATAGTAGATCGTTTCACTAAGATGGCACATTTTATACCATGTAAAAAATCTATCACAGGCAAAGAAACAGCTAAGCTTTTCCTTGACAATATCTACCGCTATCATGGATTACCTAAGGATATTATATCGGATAGGGGAACTCAGTTTGTATCGAGATTTTGGAGAACGCTTTTCAAGATTCTAAAGGTGGATATAAAGCTATCTTTAGCTTTCCATCCTCAAACTGATGGACAAACGGAGCGCGTAAATCAAGTCTTGGAACAGTATTTGAGATGTACCATCAACTACCAACAAGATGATTGGACAACTCTTTTACCATTGGCAGAGTTTGCTTATAATAATACGATACATTCTTTACACAACAAACACCTTTCTTTGCCAATTATGGTTACCATCCACGACTTGATACTTTTGACTATTCGAAAGTTGACAATCCTGCGGCGGAAGACTTGGTAAATCATTTGTCAGAACTACATACAACAATGAAGGCACAATTAAAGGAAGCTCAAGAACGACAAAAGATAAACGCTGATGCGTATCAAAAGGAACAACCACAACTCAACGTAGGCGACAAGGTATGGCTACTTCGTCGCAATATCAAGACTATGTAACCTTGTGACAAGTTGGACTATCGTAAGCTTGGACCTTTTCGTATTTGTGAACAAATTAATCCACTTGCATATCGATTACACCTACCAGAGTCTATGAAGATCCACCCTGTATTCCACGTGTCTCTTCTTGAACCATATAAGACAAGTGAACATACCAAGAAGAAGACAAGTGCCACCTCCTCCTATAGAAGTGAACAATAATGACGAATTTGAAGTGGAAGAAGTCTTAGATTCAAGGCGGCGCCGAAATAGGTTGGAATATCTTGTTCACTGGCACGGATACGATATTAGTGAGCGCACATGGGAACCAGCAAAAAATCTGGCGAATGCAGCGAGGAAGGTGGAGACCTTTCATCAACAACATCCATCGAAATCAAGATGAAGACTTTCCCTATAAAAGAAACAAGATGTAGGCAAGATAACATTCAACTTTCTATCCTTGTTTGTAGCTTCTTTGTATTTTGTGATGCTAAGGAGATGGAGAATCAACAGCCAGCAGATTTGACTCAAGAGCCTTCATTTGCTGACCTACCGGACGAGACATTGCGACTGTCACAACCCTCAAGACGACGCAACCGAGATGAAGATCTTCAAGAACGACATGTTCTTCCTCGAATAGATGGCGAGATACAACGTGTTTGGTATCACGACCTTGGAAGAGATTCTCAATGTTTGGTGATTTTATTGGAGATAGGAACAACTCCTGACGGTGTTCCAGATGTGACATTTGAAGGAAGTTATGAAGGTCACAACAATGATCAAATAACAGGGTGGTCTTCTCGCCCTGGAATGGGACACTATCGATGGCTGAGAGGACCCATCAATTACCTTCGAAGAGAACAAAGATTAGAATATGTGGCAAATACTATTCGTCGCATCTTAGACTTTCTACACATGTAATCACCGCTCCTCGTGGAACTCGTCCTTTAAAGGGGGGGTAATGTCATGGACATATACATAGTTACCTATATGATCAGATAGAACTAGATAAAAGAAGGTAAAAGCAGGTTAATTCCATAATATCTTTAGAAAAACTTCCTAGAAACTTCATAGACGCTGCTTTGACTTTATAAGTGTCCATAGTAGACTTTTGGATTAGAAACTTGGTCAATAAGTTAGCCACATGTCGCACATGTTGGTAGCTTGAAGACCAAGCTAAATACGTGGCGAATATATAGGAAACTTGCCCTGCAAGTTCGACACGTGTCTTGCAACTTGGACACGTGTCTTGTAAATTGGACACGTGTTGGAGGTCCTATAGAACGTCGCTACTTAGCTCTTAGGTAGATAGTATAAATAGAGACAAGAGTGAAGCCTTCTTCACTCTTATCAACTCCTTTCTTGTTTCTAGTTTGATTTCAAGAGTCTCTAGTGTCTTGTCTTGTGGCAATAGCCATTCCAGTTTCTTTTAATATATACACTATCTTGTTTCTATTTTGTTATATTTCTTTGAGAGTGTTTTTCACTTACTTATTTGCTTCCGTTGAGTTCTTGTCCTTCACACATCTTTTGAAAATAAAAGTTGTCCATTTATGACTTTTATATGTATAAATTTGACTTTTTGTACTAACAATATCCTATGATATTTATCAAATTTTTTATCAATAAAACAAGTAGAAGTATCAAAATCTAATAAGACAAAAATAAAATATTGTAATGCATATGTTGATACAAATCAATTTATTTGTCATAAAATTTAGATTTTATTAGTTGTGGTATAAGTTTCATCATATTTTTTATACATAAATTGAAATTTTGTTTAAAATTTATAAAAATTATCTAATATAGGATCTTGTTTAAAAAATGATGAAAATCAAAAAGAATAGATCTATTAAATAAACTTCCAATAAATCTGACTTAAGATGCTTGGATTGGATAACTAAAAGAATTGAGTTGAATAATAAGACGTACTTAGTTGATGAATCTTCAAGACTTAGATCTAATACTATCAAACTTCTCTGTAAGAGCAACTTTTGTTTCTTTAATTGGTACACTTGCATAAATTATTTAAGATAGTGGAATTATTAAAGAAAATCTTATTATCTCTATGTCTTCATGATTAATCACTCTTAATGTTGATTGAGATGGTACATACAATTGATGCATAGGAAATATCAAATCTTTTATTTGTTCTTAAATCTATATTATATTATTTTATTTTTTTCTCTTCTAAATCTGCCATATTTATAAAGGCTTAAAAATATCTATACAAGATAAAAAAAAAGAAAAAAAAAAAAGTGGTATTGAAAAAATAACATCAATTTAAAAGAAGGTAATTTGCAGCCTTTAAAGTACTTTAATGCTTTTAAGAGAAAGGGATAATCTATTTTTTGTCAAGAATGATCAAACCGTGATATTATGAATGTTAGTCTTATCAAATTGTCAAAGACATAAATCTACACAAAAATCAAAAGATAATATACTCATGTATCATAGAAGAAAAAAGAAAGTAAGTAGAAAATATATAAATATAAGATGAAATAGAATTAGAATGACTATTGCCAAATACAAAGAAGTTAGAGAGTCTTGAATTAAGATTAAAAGACAAAAAAGGCATTGATAAGAAAGATATTGACAAGATTGAGGATGGTCTTATTCTTATCTCTATATATACTAGCTATCAAAAATACCTTGTGGAAGGTTCCTAAGGACCACAAGACTTGTAGTCTAAACATCAAGTTATAGGTTGCTTCCAACATGGCTTCCTAAAAGTAAAAAACTTATAAGATAAGTTTTAATAGCTACTTGGCATATTTATAGGAATATAAAGCTCTAATTTATATCTAAGAAACTTCTTCAAAGTTACTTAAAAAAGATATTATCTATCTAATATATTCTATTTATTTTTATTTACTTCTATTTATTTAAATAATATAGGCATCCATTATAAACACCCTATTTAATATCACCTTAATAAAAAAATGTCTAAACTTCAATACAAGATATAGATTGGAAATATAATGCAAAAAACATATTGAGATACTAATTGGACAATTCAACCCCTAATAATATATTAAACTTTTATATAGAGAGAGAATTAATTTAAATTTTAAAAAATCAAATAGATTAGTTGCTATTATAGATAATTAAAGTTAAAAAGTATACTATTAAATAATCAAAGTGTAGGTTTAACTAAAATGATATATACAAAGAAAAAAAAATATACAATTAGTTGAACAAAAAATATAATATAGAAAAAAAATTTAGCATGACCAAAATAATCAAAAAAAATAAAAATAAAAATAAAAATTAGAGAAAGAAATAATATAGTTTTGGATGTCAAAACAAGTGGACAAGGACTTAGTTCACAATTAGTTGGTAGATATAAAAGATCTATCTATAACATCATTGGATTCCTACATTCAACATAAATAACAACCTTAATTGAATCTTGTGATAGTCTTGCAATTGGTGCTAGACTCTCTAATTAGAAAATATACATCTTTTTAAGAAAAATGTCTTCTAATAGATATCAGTACAAGAGTCTATAAAGCATAGAAACAATGTTGAAATTTGTCTTTAGTAGGAGATTTATTGAAATAAATAAGCACAACTCTGTCTTCACCAAATGTGCAATGCACTTGCTCCTTTGCCACATTGGAATAGAAACAATTCCAATCTATGTATAAAGGTGTAATCTTCTCAAGTTTTTCCCAACTGTGTTTGCTTCAGTGTAGTTGCACAAACCAAAACCAAAAGCCTATGTTGTGATCTTGTCTTCTCAAAATCTAATACTATTTCATAACTAAGAGATACTGGAGTCACTTCAGCTTCAATATTGGACAGAAACTTGCAGACAATCTCTTGCTGTCATTACCAGAACATCTGCAACACCCTTCACTTCGTCCATAGCCACTATCACTCCAAATCCTCCTTGTTATTGAACCGATCAGAGAAATCCACAAATTCATCTTCTTTCTTTTTCTCCAGAGCTCAACGTGGGTCGAGATTATCCTGCTTCTTCTGCTACTGTCGCTAATGATGATGCAAGGATCGCTCTATAAGTTTCTTCGATGTGGCATCGTATTGCTTCTTGCCTGCCCTTCTTGCCGCTTGCCAATAGCCTGCTCCAAAACTAAGATTATCAAATCCAAGCCACAACAACCTCTACTTTGTCGCACACAAGTTCTGAAAAGACGAGTTGAGAGCTGCGTCACTTCCGACCTCCACCTCCATTACCTCCTATGCTGCCTGTTAGATACGGCTACACAACGTCCTACATCTCTGCTCCAACTCTTGTACATCACCAAATATGCCCCTTTGCTTTTAGTTGTTCGCCAACACAAGAAATCCCACCGTGATATACAGCAACAACACCGGGTACACGGCCAGCGCCTTCCGACTCGACAGTACTGCTGTGCTCACGAACGGATATGTTGCCCACGAGCTCCACGCCAATGCTACCAGCGCCACCAGGCTCCGAAACAACTTTGTGTTGTTTACAACGGCTCCTTCAGAGTTACATCATCTAAATTCCCCAGTTCCGCAACACTCGCCACTTGATTTGTTGCCACAGCTTCCACTTGGTTCCTATTTCGATGATAATAAGCCTTTCGGGAAGTTATATTGAGCAACTTCTACCCCCAATGGCGTACTCTGCTGTATTAGGCACTCGTACAAATCCTATCGCATCAAAGGTTTCCTTCAACCCTCTCAGACAATCAACACAATTTCTAGAACAAAGTACTGCTCTCTCAAAACTTCAACACCAACTTGTATCAATACCGCACTTCTTTAACACTCTAGACCACCATCTGATTCTTCAGAAACATCAATAAACCTCTAAATCCATCGAAGTCATTCACGTTTCTCTTACTACTCACCAAACATTCTTGTCCTCATTTCTAAATTAGATTATTACAAAATAGAACCTCGCCCTTGCATCCAAGGCGATCTTTCTTTTTAGCTCCCAGTAGCTTCCCTTGCACAGCTACTAACCTTCACACCCGCCGCTATTGCCACCGCCTACAGCCAAATCTCAAAAACTCCTAGATCACGCTGCCGACTTATCAACTATGTTTAATCCCTCTTATAACGGAACAACTGCATTGCAACTCTCTCACCCTACTTGTCCCAGTCTAAGGTTTCTAAGCTCATAGACGGCCTATACTAAACCACCTACTTCGATCTACAACGCAAAAGGGACATTAACTAGTAGCCTCCTAACTAGTAACCCCTCGGCATACCCAAATCGTCCATACTTTCAGTAGACATGAGCTCCACGTCTAGGTGCAATCACCGTCCACTTTGTGCTCCTTCTCCTCCTCAGTTTCCTTCAATACCAACCCCCTTCTTTCGTAGCCGACACCAGCTTCTTCCCGTCATACTCCTTCAATTGTCCTACCGCATGCTCATCAATAGCATCCACCATGTACAACACCTCGTACTCTCTCCTCCATAAGTCTGAAAACCAGCTCGAAGATCTCTAAGACTGAAACCGATCCAACTTGAATCCTGACTGAACCTGACGTTTTAGACAACATCCACCCATACATCGATGTATTGTTCCACCATTCACCATCATCACTCGAAATTTGCCACACTTACACCTCTCCGCAAAATCCTCCTAACTTCATGTTGCTCTATCCACAGCGAGATTCTCCCGGACATTCATGACTTGATCACTTTTGTTGTCTGCTCCACTTGCAAAATATTGGCAGTTGAGAGAGAACTCTTTGTAGTACATAGGCCTGGGCAATATTCACATGTGGTTGGCCTCGCATTTTGTTCGCAGAATCTACTCACAGTTATCATCCACTTCCCAGTCGTATCATTTACACTAGATTCCATCATTTTCTTCCACACCCCATTTCCCACTTTGATGTAAATGTTTTTGTAGTGAGTGTAATTCGACTCATATTCATGTAGTATTTAATTAATTTATGTAGTTAAGTAAGAGTAAATTTTTGCATTGTTAAGACTAAGATATACCTTATATTAAAAGCAAATTAGTGTTGGAACAAAATCCAACTTAATGCTAGACTAATTCCAAATTAAGGGTCAATTTTAC
Source organism: Physcomitrellopsis africana (assembly GCA_036785485.1). NCBI lineage: Eukaryota > Viridiplantae > Streptophyta > Bryopsida > Funariales > Funariaceae > Physcomitrellopsis > Physcomitrellopsis africana. The sequence goes on along the minus strand of JAWRVF010000403.1, from coordinate 96,850 downwards.
TTCCAACATTGTTCATTAGGCACTAGAGCTAGATACCAAACTAATATCAAGCTAGTTGAATTTGGAAGGCCAACTTGTGCACCAAGTACCATTTATCAATATAGAAAAATGGCTATACAATCACTTCTTAGTAACATCTATTAAGATGGAATAGACAATCTATAGAATATAGGTAAGGAAGCTACTACTCAGTGGAGATAATCTAGATGCCACTACTTTAAGTACTTTCAAATAGATTCCTACGGTGTCAAAGACAGGTATAAATTGAGTGCCATCATCAATCTAAGGCTGAATAAAATAGAGATATTTAAAGAAATTAAAGTGCCATCAAGAGGATAAAATTATATATTATGGCAATACAAATGGAGATAAAGATACTTGATGATAGTTTAGCTTATGTATGTATATATAATGAAGATAGGAGAAAGGGAGTATAATTTTTAATTGTGCCTCTTAATCATGAGTGGAAACAAAGAAAAATTGAGAGAGAATCCATTATCAAGGTTTGTTAAAGAATTTAAGGATTTTAAAAAAATACCACTATAAAGCAAGATTATAGAGGAATAAAAAAGAGAAGATACTCTTACAAGATGTAGGTGCCTTTGATACAAGTTTTTTAGTATTTTTAAAAATAAAAATATTATATATAAAAAAAATTAAATATTTCAAAATATATATATATATATATATATATAATATTGAAAAAGAATTATGTGAATTGAAGACATTAAAAGATGATAAAAATATTTTTAGTATTTATGAAAAAAAAAGTACCAATTTAGAATGTGCTACTATAGAAAAGAACTTTTAGCTATTAGGATTTAGTAACTTAAACAAAGACCAAAAAATGTGCAAATAGCATTAGAAAGATTGAAAAGAACAAGGTTATAAAATAAGGCTCAATTTTGATAAACAACATCGATTAAGGCCTAAAACAATTGAAGAAGGTGATTGGATTTTGTTCTATAATAGTAGTTTAGATAATCAATATATTATCTTACAAAAGTTTTCTAAATAAATTTGGATCATATGTAATAATAATGGTTTATAATAATGCAACCTATTTACTAAGAAAGTTGAATGGAATAAAGTTAAAAATACCAATTGTTAAAAAGCAAGTGAAAATATTTAAACAACAACATTCAGAAATCGATATAAAAGATTTTATTGAAGATTTTAACTTTCCAAGCTAAGAAGATGGTTTTGATTTGGATAACAAAAATAATAAAGATAAAACTGGTGAAGACATTGAAGATATGATATGAAGCCAACAACAATATATGATTTATTTGGGGCATATTAGAAGATGTGCAAGTTCAAAAGAGGTAGATATTATATTTTAACATGGGTATAGGATGAAAAAACAAAGGAAGACTTATATTATAAAAAAGCTTAGTTGAAGACTAAGTTATAAAATTACTTTAAAAAATATAGATAAATAAATAAAATAATAAAAATATAATAAAAATATTTATTATTTATACTATTTTTTTTATAAAAAAGACTTCTATTTATTTTATAGGGCCATAAATAAGATAAGACAAGGTAGATTAGCAAAAAGACTACTATAGATATCTTAAGATTAAAGTAAAAGGTAGTTTTTAGCAAAAATTATCTTTAAAACCCCTAAATTAATATCCAAAGAGGGCCAGTTATGAATTAGGGTCAAAACTAGATCCTAGGATATAAAATTATGTGCCTATGACAGATGTAGACTTCTTTGGTTGATTTGAGAGTCGGATTTGAGAGAAAACTTTAGAAAGTTTTTTTGAGCATTAGATTTGAGTGATTTGGATAGATATTGACTTCATAAGAGCTTTGCAAAGTCAAGGTTGATTTGAGTGACTCTGGTTTTTGTGAAATAAAAAAAAAATTATAATTTTGAGCATTTTGTGAATTTGGTTATAAATTTGCATATCAAATTTTGTAGATTTGTGATTGTAGTTGTATTGAGTATATGCTATAAGTTTGAACTTGATCTAATAGTTCAATTGAAGGTTATTGAAGTTTAAGTGGGTTGGAATCTCAAAAATTGGGTTTTGAGGGTCAATGAGGATTTCTAAGATATTTAGCCATCTATTAATTGGATTAAGGTGAAAAATATTTGTGTAGATGGTAGATTTTATTTTCTATCTATATATGAATTTTGGAAGTAATTAATTTGGTTATATTATAAATAAATATAATCTTTTTTAAAAAATCTTTTCAATTGCATCAAATAGGATCTTTTACAAATACGAGCATATTACAAAGTATCATGGTGTTGTGAAATAGACAAATTCTTTATAGCCATGCATATGGCATGCTTAAAGAATTTTTTTTATTTATGCAAACATTGCATCCAAACATTTGGATCATCCAAATCTACCATTGGAACCAATTTCTCACATAATAACTTAATAAAATAGATTTCTTTCCATACAATAATTAATAGGAATTATAAGATGCCAAAGATGCTTGTCTATTAAATCAATAGTCCATAGCAATCTATAGTAGCATCAAATCTCAATCACAGTGGTGGCTACAAAACAAACCATATTTTTGTAATCTATGTTTAATCATTTGAACTACCCTTTTAGTCAAACCATCAACCTCAAGGTAATATTTAAAAGTAGTATGGTGACCTATTAAGGCTTTAGTGCATAAGTCTTCAAATGCACTAAGAAACTTCTATCCTTGATCAACTAATATCTTTGCAAGTGCTCCAAATCATGCCAACACACAATCAAAAAATACCATAGTAGCCAATTTTGAAGAATTTTGTAGTAGAGTCATAAATTCAACTTATAACCAACTTATATTCGCTCCAAATAGGCTCTATTTTTATTACAAAATGTTTTTATATGAAGATTTATTGTTAAAATTGAATTATACCAACATTATAGAAGTTCCTAGATTATACGCTCACTCAAAAAACTTCAATTGCTGAGATTCTTGTATCAAGTGCGTAAGGATGTCTTACTTTATAGAGGCTTGGGATTGATAGTATGATATTATCTGCATTTCCTAGCTCCTTTATATAATATGCTTGATAGTGAGCTTCATATAATGGAATCTGCTTTCGTTTATATGCTATGGACAACTGGATAACCTTTCTAATTCAAATTCTTACTTAAACATCTAAAATAGTCCTTACATCATCTATTTTGATATTCCTATTACCGCAGATGGCACAAACCCGGCCTAACTCAGACTCATAAAATTTTTTAGCCGAACTTGCATAACTTAATCCGGAGTAGTTATTTACCTTATAATCATATAGAACCTTATAATTATTTAGAATTATCAGGCTACTCTAAGTATTCAAGCATTGAAGCTTAGCTCCAATTTTATTAAACCCAGTTCAGAACTTCAATTTTAAGCTTAGATGAGTGAACTAAGAACCATATCACTTTTTATAATTTTTTTTTATTAATCACACCATAATAATTAAGCAGTCCTATTGGCCAGGATGGATATTTGGATGTGATAGTCTTATCTTTTAATACCTTTGGTGCAAATTCATTTATAATTTGGCTTTTGCGTATACTTATCTGTAAGTTTGAAAAACCAGTTTCTATGCAATCTATAAGAGGTTGGACCATCTGAATCTTTTTCCACAAAGCCAAAAAAGCCGATTTTATAAATAATATCCCCAGATTTACCTTGGATACTTTCATAGCAATAAATAAAAAATTTAGGATCCAATAGAATTATTTTTAATCTATTATAGCATCCAATTATTGTTAAAATATTCTACCATTACCAATACATATTTAGCACCATGTAGAGTGATGATAAGTAGTCTAATAAAATCCAAAGATCAACAATAATCCAACTCCATGATCAATATGGGTCTTAGTTTGAAAGATAAGTGGTTGAGGCTTGATCTAACCTAATTATAAATTTTACATTATCCAACATAAGTAGCAACTTATTGATACATGCTATTCTACTAATATTGATTATGCAACATAAAATACATCCTATATATTTCAAAATGACCAAATTCCTTATATACTTGTCATATTAAAGAAGTTCTTTGGTCTAGCCTTAGTACTATATGCCTAACACCATATAGCCATATATGAAATAACAATCCATTATTCCAACAAAATTGTGCTATTCAATGACTAATCTTATCTCACTTTATAGTTGAGATAGATAAAACAATGTTCCTTGTTAAAATTTATATAATACTAAAAGATCCTCCTATACATCTCCAACAATTTAGGCCATACTGATTTTTTCATGTGAGTCTTGATTAAGCATCATAGAAGTAGAAATTAACATCAAAGTAAGATAAGTAGCTGCATGCCATCCTAGAATTGCCTCTCTATTATAATTTCCATGCCATCTAGCCCTAGTAAGATCTTTCTTGTAGGCACTTGGATTGCGAGAAAGTCCATCTCCATCCAAATTGATTATACCAACTCAATGTATAACCTCAAAATCATACACTTGAAGCAACAAAGTCCACCTAGCAAGCTTACTAGTGAGCTTATTTGATTCCATAAGCCATCTCAATGGTTAATAATTTGCCACCAAGATGAATCGTTGACCATATAGATATGGCTTAAAATTAATAATAGTCCAAACTGTAGTCAATGCTTCTCCCTCATAAAATAAATACTTTGATTCCATATTGTTGTTATTCTAAAAAGCATAAGCAATCACATATTCAAGCCATTCTTCATCTTTTGGATTAAAACTGCTTTCAAGCTTAAAGCACTTCAATTAGTATACAACTAAAATAGCCTAGATACAACTAAAACATCAAGATATTGAAGTACTAGAGCTAAATCCAATCTTTGCTTTAACATGGCAAATGCTTGTTGGTACTTATGATTCCAAGTCCATAGCTAGTCTTTACTCATAAGTATTGTGAGGGGCTTGGCTATTTGAATTAAGTTCCTCATAAATCACCAATATTAATTTATAAAGTTAAAAAAAATATAAATTGTAGTACATTGCTAAGTCTTGAAATCTTATACAAAGCATCTATCTTTACTTGTTGTATTCTTAGACCTCCAAAGACAACTATATGTTCTAAATATGATAGTCCATCATAAGAAAACTTACACTTGTCATGATCAAGCGCAATCTCTAATGTTATAATTATTCAAAAATAACTTACAAGTGCTTCATATGTTCTTGTAGGCTACTACTAAAGATAATTACATTATCAATGTAGCATCTAGCAAATAGTAAGCATGCTAAAATTTGGTCTATCATCTGTTGAAACTCTGCAGGTGCATTCTTCAATCCAAATAGAAGAGACTTTCAATGGTAGAGTTAATTCTTTCTATCTTGATCAACTTTTTAAAATACTATCTTCATTATGTCATCCATTTGTAGTGGAAGCTGGTGGTACCTTGACCTCAAGTCTAAGGTACTAAAAACTTGAGAAAAGTCCATCATATCAAAAAATTCTTTTACCATTGGCATTGAATAGTGATTTGTTTTGGTCTTGTGATTAATTGGATGATAATCCTTGAATATCTTTTGTTCCATTTAATTATTAAAGATATCTTTTTTAAAAGGTACAATAATAGCATAAGCATATTTACCATTGGAAAGTTGAATAAATCCTATAAATAATAATTCCTTATACCAAACTTGAATACTAGTTTTTTCTAAGGCACTCAGTTTAAAAAGCCCATTGAAGTTTGGATGATCATTCTCAAGCTAAATGTAGATGGGCTTGTCTCTATAATCTTTTAGATCTTGGAAGCAAAAGGCAAAATATTTATAATATAAGCAAATGAAAGTTTATACCTTTTGTACTTTAGCACTTATAAGATGTGGTCCTAATTCCAATGGCCAATCATCAAATTCTATAATCTCTTTCTCATCCAAATGACTGTCTCTAAATACTAATACAATCTGTGATTGCTAATCAATGGATGGAGCAACTTGCATACCTCCAACATCTTTGCTAAAAGCCAAATAAAAAGCTTCTTTTTCATAACCTATCTAAGAAGCTCCAATTTATAAAAGATTGCTTAAAAATACTCAAGAAAATATTTCTCAAGTATTTGCTCTTCCAAAATCTTGAGCCAAAGCAACAAAAATCCTTTCAGCTTGAAGTTCTTTTATTGCCTAATATTCCAAGTGAAAAAATTGTTGAAATTCTTCCATCTCAATCAAGTGTAATTTTCACTCTACTCCCTGGTCATTGCTCTTTGTTCCTAGAATAAGCAAATGACCACCACTGCATTATTAAGGTAAACAGAATTTGCCTCAAAAAAGTGTTGGGCTTTTGATTGCTATTAAACACTCAACTAAGATCTAAAATAACAAAACCCTCAAATTTATATAATAATCTTTTTCATAGGGCTATTACACCTAATACATAAGTCTTATTTCACAAAACACTCAAAATATAACAAAATACTCTAAACCCTCATTTATCAATAAGAAGGGGGATTTTTATAAACTTCAATAATCTATAACACTTAATCCAATTGTCCAAATCCACTCAAAATTTTTATGAAGAAGTAATATATTTTTAAAAACTAGTACAATAAATTTCAACTATTGATTGCTTATTAATCTTTAGATATCATAAAAATCCTAATAATAGCTTCAAATCCTTATTTATAAATACCTATGTACTAAATCCTTCATATTTCAAAAAATTAAAGTCAAAATGCTATAAAACTTTGATGTATAGCTTTTTAACACAAAGATTTGTCTTTTTAGACAAAAATTCATCCGAAAGCATAAGATATGGCAAAAACCATCACTATCAACAAAATGGTCTATTTACTGCCTTGGAACTCGCTCTATTGTCTTTGACTTGTAATATCTCCTTCTTTAGAAGTCCAAATTTAGTAGTTCTTTCTTTAAGTGTAGATCTTAAAATCATCTCTCCAATTGTACCTCTCAATCTCCAAAAGCTCTTATATAACTCCTCAAATCCTCAAAAGAGTGACAATAGATATTATTTGTACACCTTAACTTCAAGCACCTACTTCTTCCTTATAAAAACTTCAAATCTCTCAATTTTTATATCAAAATTGTAGTACAAAAAATAAGCTTTCTAATCCTAATCTCTGATTTTCGAATGCCTCCTTTGAAGTCACCAAAATCTTTCTTCTCCTCGCAGACTGCCTCTTCAAAGCCTATTAGGCATGACTATTGACCAATAGGAATGAAGAACTTCATCCCTTGTCTTCATTCATCTATAATTTTGTCTTCATCCTTCCAAATAAGCCTCTTAGTAGTTTAATTTTTTTATCTTTGGCCTCTAATCTTCTAAATATTTAGATTCTATATAATTTAAAAGCTATAATCAAAATAAATAAAAAATCTAAAATGAAGTTTCTTATACCAACTCCCTTTAATTTATTTTACTTATCATTCTAATATATACTAGAATCTATGAATATATTATATATTTTAATTAATTTTTATATACTATAAGCAATTATAATACGATAATGCTATACTTCAATACACACACTAAAAAACCACACTAAAGAGTTCAAATCTATAACTTGGTTCAAAACAAAGTATTATTAATTTTTTGTAAGATCATAGGCTATTGCAATACCAATTAAAAATCCTATGGCTTTCTTTCTTTCATGTGCATTTATTTCATTATAAATTTTAGTATTAGAATCTCATATCATGCCAGGTCCTGCATTGCAAAATACAAAGAAATATGGATAAGTCATAAAGATTAAGAATGTTCTACAAGCTACCTCTACCTTATTAGTTAATGCAAAAGGATCAACATCATCTTTGGTGACTACTAAAGATATGCATCAATCATCCAAACTGTCATCAACCTTGCGCCATGTAGGTATGACAACTTGAAAAAGTGATGTGGTAAGCATAGAAGATGGAGCCAAATTTGTCTAAAACCACCCAGATCAATGTGCATAAAAACCCAATGTTGTAGTATCTACAAAGGTTGGAGGATTAAAAATTTGACAAATATAATGTCCATCTACTACAATCTTTGGCTTTGAATTACTCAATGAATGCATATTCTCAAAAATGTAGCCTAATAAAGTTGACTGATGTGTCAACCACCACTGAGTGAGTCTCATCAAATGCTAAAAAAGATTAGAGCATAGATCATCTAATCCTTAACCTACTCTAGCTTGTAAATGATCTTAGCATGGCCATCCATCAATTAATAAATCCACATGATCCAACCTCTTTAAGTCCTCATTACTAATGAAGATAATATCACAAGAAAGATGCCCAAAATATCCGTGAATGATTAAGATAGATAATTGCTTTAGATATAGAACCAACAACCTCTGTAAGTAATGTCGAGTGGTATGTTTGGAGACATATCTATTGTTAATATGAATATATCTTTTCATCTTGAGGCCAGCCTCCAAAATCACTATTAAACCAATGCCCATGCTTGTAAATAGCTTTGAGATGGCATAGAAAAATCTCCAAAATGGACACATTTTTTATGATCTATTGGATCACGAACAAATGCAAATGTCTTTGACAACATGATTGCTCCAAAAAAGAGATTCTTTGAAGAAACAATGCAACTAAAAAAAATCTCTATTGACATAGATATGATGGTTGAGATTATCTAATAAGAGCATCAATAATAGTGGAGACAAATTCTTTGCCATTACTAAGAATGATCATCAATTGTAATATCTTTGATATTGTCATACTAACATGGATTGCATATATTAAGTCTTTAAATCATAAATTCAAACATATAGCAAGTAAAAATAATCTAACAGCAGATATGCTATTTTAGGTTGAATATGAACAAGAAGAAGATTTTATTAATAACACCAAGGATATAAGTACTACCTTTAATTCTAAAATATAACAAAGAAAGAATAAACATTCAAAATTGTTTATAAAAGAACTATATGAAGAAGAATGAAAAGATATTGGACATTATTTGAGCACATTATTAAAGGAACCAGGATGGAATAATATTCATTTCAAGCAAATTAGATGGAAAGCCTATAACTACCTTTATAAGGTAGATACTTATGGAAGCGGTGTAAAAAAGATAGTAGTATATTACAAAGAGTAATTTAAAAAAAAGAAATATTAGAAAAATTGATCCAAGAATCCCATAATAGTTTGTAAGTTGGTCATAGAGATATTTATGCCACCTTTAATAAGCTTAAAAACAAATATTGGTGGAATAAGATATATAGAAATGTGATGAAGTTTGTAGAATTGTGTCAAACTTGCCAAATGTATTTGGACATTTGACACAAAGATGAGTTGCATCCTACATATTCTCTTACAATATATTATAAGTAGGTAGTAGACTTAATTATTATGCCTATGGAATTGTAACAAATGCAATATTTGGTTTTAAGATAAGAAGATTTATCAAATCAAGTAGAAAGGAAGAGCTTTACAAACAAAATCCACTAAAGAAGTTTGTAGATTTTTATTAGATGATGTGATTTGTAGATACAGATGTATTGAAAAGATTAGTGCTGATCGTAGAGAATTAAGTATATATGAGGCAAGAAAATTTCATTAGCATATATCTAATTATTAAACAAATAGAGAATCCCTCCACGTGCACTTGCGCCTGGACAAAACACTTGCACCGCCCTTCCGATGGACGGTCCAGTGAACACGCACGGGCAGCTGCTATATCAGTGAGCGTTGCTCCCACACGGGGGAAGAACGACGATCTCACACCCGAGTCGGATCGGGTCACAACCTCCTCTTTGCAGGGGAGGAGGGGCAATGGGCATTGGATTTTGCGACGTGCACTTCTGACCCCGACCTCTGACTGTGCCGATGAGAACGCGAATGGGATGAGGCACAGCCCAGCGCACAAGCTGGTGGTGCGGCCAGCTTTAATTGGTGCAAACTCGGGACGCTTTAATTGCTGGTTGAAAACTATTTCCAAACCCCCCCCTCCCTGTGGTGCTTGCGAGGGCGTCCCAGAATTTTTGGAAGGTTTGGCGTAGGCCGGGACCTCACAACGCACGAACCCCAAACAGGATGGCTCCGACTGTTGAAGTGCGCACCTCTCCTTGACGCTGAGGCATCCACTTTTGCGTGGGTGCGTGGGGAGACGGTGCACGAGATGCCGCAAACGGGAGCGCCCGTCGGGATCAGCCAAATACACGACGCCGTGAGCGTGTAGTCGTAGCGGCCGTGGGCCTGTGTTGCGTGGTCCGGGCATCTGGCCGTCGGCAGACGCGACGTTTAAAGTCTAACGGTTAGGATAATTGCCTTCCAAGCAATGGACCCGGGCTCGACTCCCGGAAAACGCTCGCACTGTCAAATACAAACCCTTTTGCACATATGCACACTCGCGCTCGCCCCTCTTCTCGCGGCATGCTATGCTCACGGATGATGTGTGGCCCGGCACCAGCCCCTCCGTGGACCGCGAGACCGCTGCTTCTCTCCCACTCTCGGCTGTGGTCGCACACTCCTCCCACCCGCCCACGGAGACAAGCCATACAGAGACCCTGTCCCTGTTCTCCATACAATCCATTACATTCCGTTAAAATCCATTACATTCCTCTGCAATCCATTACAATCCGACTTCGTGCTTCCAATTGATGGACCCCGCAAGCGGGGCAGTCCAAAAACTCTGCCTATGCCGGTCGTTGCGCCCAGCGCACGGTATTCTTTAGTAAAAGGCGAAAGAATAGTTCGCTCTGTGCTGAGCGCCCGGCTCCATGCCTCCCTGCCCGCACATCCACGCTCTTCTACGCATGCCCTGCCCCTTCTTCCATCCAACCGTATGGGACCCACGCATACATGCCTTCACTTCTCCGCCCACTAACCCAGCAACCTCCTGCATCTCAACTTCCCACCACCACCACCACTGTATGTCGATGTTGGAGTCAACCATGTGTGTTCCTGCCTCAAAACATGGATGCACAAAACCACCCCCATCTCCCTCACATCCAGTCAAATCCATGGATCAATGGATGAACACAATTCAAAGAAACAGGCAAGTGAAACAGGCAAAGGGAAATCTTAAACTTTCAAGGTGTGTTCTTTCAAACAAACAGATAATTATCATCATCATCATTAACACCATGACAACGACAGTAGGCTATGAGAAAAACACAATAAAACAAATCAATCAATCAATCAATAACAAGCATACACTGGTACATAGAAATAAGCACAGTAACATTTGTGATAAAGAACCAAAACGTGTATTTCAAAAAACACAATAATAACAACATCAACAATAAACAAAATAATAAAATCAAGTTTTCATAGATAAGAAATGGAAACCGCAATGCTGAAAAATAAAGTTTAATAAATAAATAAACAAACCAACATACATACTCCACGAACCACAAAAACAAATTCAACCAATACTCAAGAACACAGTATTTCAGACAAATATATAACAATAACCCCAACAAGAATAAAAAAAATAAAAAAACAAACACAAAAGAAAAACATGAAAAAATAAGTTTCAAAAAAAATTAAACAAATAAAGAACAAAATGTAACCAAGTTTGGTTAGATTCATTTTGTGTTTATTATTCATTTCTTTATTTGTTTCCTCTTACTACTTCTTCTGTGTTTTGTTTTGTTTTTTTTTCTGGTGTGCATATTTTTAGTTATGCTTGCGTGATGTGTGTTTGTAGAACCCGGGCACGGGATTAGTGGAGATCCACCTCGTGCTGAACAGAGTCCAGGGGTCTGGGTTAGCGGGGCGCGGGTGAAACACAAGGCGACGGAACCGCGTGTGGCTGACAAGGCTGACAAGGTGGCCTCCGCGGGGTGGGGAGGCGGCGTCCAACTCCGACTCCGACACCGACTCCAGATCAAGTATCAAGTATTAAGTACGAAGCATCAAGCATCAAGCAAGCATCACCAGCACCAGCACCAGCACCAGCACCAGCGGAGCGTGACAAGGCTCCTTGGCTCTCTTCCACCCAGCCCCACTGTCGACCACTCACGCGCACACTCTTCCCTGTTTCGCTCTTTGCATTTGCATTGTAGGGGGGTCCCCTCCGGGGAACGGAGGGGGATGGGCTGCTCCGCCCGAGGAGGTAGTGCAAGACCAAGGCGACGCGCGCCGGCCCGGGCAGCAAGCTGCCGGATGGGCCCGCACCCGAAATAAATTGGATTAATATCATCCGGCTCGGTCAGCCTTGTATCAGATATTTAACTGATGAGAACAGAAACTGTATTTGATCTTAGCCGAAAGTCCGAGAAAGGTTTGCCACTCCACTCCCGCCCCGCCTTCTACCCCCACCTCCGCTGCACATGCTATGGGGCATTCACCACCCCCTGCCTCCTCTCTCCCACCCAAAACCTCCTCACCTCTCCTTGCCCCACCCCACCTCTCCTTGCCACTTTAACATATCAACACACTCGCCACACCACTAAATCAAGCCCCCGCCCCCGACCCTCTCTTCCATTTTGCAACCACCCAACACCACAAAACAGAACGGGTTTCCACCACACCCTGTCACGCTTTGCACTTCTTACCCCACAAACCATGGGAGGGGGGACGGTTAACAGGTTCTGAACCTGATTACCATTTTTCAGTTTTCGTGGTTCTGTTGCTTCTTTCCGTTCCTTCTCTGCTCTGCTCTGCTCTTCTCTTCTCTTTCTCTTTCTGGCGTATTTTTCCTTCCTTCTCCTCCTACATCTTGTTTTGGTGTTTCTTCTGCTTCTTGTGTTGCTCCACAGAATCACGCATTTTCAACACCACATCCTCGTAAATTCCGTACACACATACACATGCACCCATGATGTACAAGAGAAAAAACAGAAACCAAAACTGAATGAAGGAGAGGGAAAGAGAGAACAAGAGCAAGACAAATTCAATGCTCCAATAATTGATCATTGGGTTCAAGGAATCGTGTATTGCTTATTTCTCTAAATCCACCTGCCAATCTCGACCAATGACATCTTCTGAACACACCAAAACAACCATGCTTCTGAATACCGTGATTTTCTTCGTTTGAAGACTGTAAAGAGTGGAGGGGGCTACTATCCATGGTGAAAAACAAATACCCCAAAATATGGGAAAATGTGGCATTTAGTTACCTAGGGTATATTCATGTGAGTGAGTGTGGTTGAATGTCTATCTCTATGTACATACATACAATCAATCAATCAATCAAATGGAAAAAAAATAAAAAATAAAAAATCATGTGAGATATTTATTGATTGTTTTGTTGATCTTTGAGTTTTCATTTTTGTTTTTGTTTATTTGTCTATTGGTTTATGTTTTTAGTTTTAGAAATAGAGAAAAGGTTTGCAAGTTCAAGGGTGGATTGTATAGTGCAGATGTGAAGGCGGCAGTGCAAGAATTGTGGAATAACATGAGGATTGATATGTTGTAAGATGTAGTGTTGAAAATGTTTGAGCCCAGGGGGCATGGATGGCATGGCATTTGGAATAGAGAGCGTTTTGGTTTGTTCCAAAAGGAGATTTGTAAGAGTGAACAACTGCATGGTTTCAAAAATCTTATTTAGTTATTTATTTGGTTTTTCCTTTTTTCTTCCAGCAATGAGTGTGGTGTATAACGCAGGGGATGGTACAAGTATGGGGTGTGGTGGGGCGGGGAGCAATGGAGTGGTTTTGTGGTGAGATGTTGGTTGTAGCAGAGACAGAAAATGAGTGAGAAATGGAGGTTGGGATGTACAATAGGCGAAGTAAGAGAGCAAGGGTGGGTGAGAATGTCTCACATAGATTGGAGCGGCGGGATATGGGTGGGTGGTAGAAGGATGCAAAGGAGGGTGGGAGAAAGCACTTATCTGGGTGGTGTTGTGATAAAGAGAATTTGCCTCAAAAAAGCGCAGAGCTTTTGGTTGCCATTAATTACTTAACCAAGATCCAAAGTAACAAAATCTCCAAATTTATATAAAAAACTTCATAGGACTATTACACTCAATATATAAGTCTTATTTCTTCAAGACACTCAAAATATAACAAAATACTCTAAAACCCTCATTCATCCAATGGGAGGGAATTTTTTTGAAATTTATTAATCCATATTTTTTAATTCAACCATCCAAATCCATTCAAAATTTACATGAAGTACTAATATATTATTAAAAACTACTACTATAAGGTTCAACTATTGATTTATTTTGGATCTGTTGATATTGCCAAAAATTCTAATAGTAGCTTCAAATCCTTATTTTCAAACACTTGCATATTAAATTCTTTATATCTCATAAATAAAAAGTCTAAATACTATGAAACTTTGATGTATAACTTTTTAATATAATAATACACTTTTTAAAAAAGATTTAGATAAAAATTCGTCCAAAAGCTCAAGATATGGCAAAAACCATTACTCTCAATAAAACGGTCTATTTACTGCCTTAGAATTCAATTTGGTGTCTTTGACTCCTAATATCTCTTTCTTTAATATCCTAAATGTATTAATTCTTTCTTATAAAATATAGACCTTGAAATCGCCTCTCTAGCCGCACCTCATGATCTTTAAAAGCTCTCATATAATTCTTAAAATGCTCAAAAGAGTGACAATAGGTACAATTGGTATACCTTAACTTCATGCATCTACTCCTCCTTCATAAAAATTCCAAATCTTTTGGTTCTTACACCAAAATCATAATGAAAAAAATAAGCTTCTTAATCCTACTCTTTGATTTTCTAAATGTTCTCTTTAAAATTGCCAAAATCCTTGTTCTCCTTGCGGATATCCTCCTCAAAGTCTATTGGACATAACCATTGACCAATAGGAATGAAGGGCTTCACTCTATGCCTTCATTCATCCATTCTTTGTCTTTATCCTTCTAAATAAGTCTTTTAGTAGTTTAATTTTTTATCTTTAGGTTCCAATCTTCTCTCAAGGTTTTATACTAAATATTTAGATTCTATATAATTTAAACGTCATAACCAAAATAAAGTTTCTTATATCAACTCCTTTAAATATTTTACTAACCATTCTAACACATACTAAAACTTATGAACATATTACATATTTTGACTAGTTTATATATATTATATGTAATTACAATACAACAGAGGTTGAAGAATAAATATACACTTGGAATGTTTTAGCTTGATAAGACAACATGTTTAGAAAAGAATTTCTTGCATTTTGAATTTGTCAATTAGAAAGAAGACTTGAAGATATAAAAAAAACAATTGTAAATTTAAAAGAGGCACATTTAAGAAATGAGGACAGATTTGACAAGCAGTGCTAGGTAAGGTCATAAGAAATTTAGAAAAGTAATTGGATTTTGGTATATAATAGTAGCTTAGATAATTAGCATAATACTCTTAGAAAATTTTCTAAACACTGGTTTGGATCCTATGTAGTTGTGAATGTTCTAAATAATACTATATATATATATATATATATATATATTAAAAGAGCTAAATGGAACACATTTTAAAATTCCAATTGCAAGAAAACACATAAAAATTTTCAAACAATAGAATCAACACATAATACATGAAGATGAAGAAGAAGAGATTGATCTCTTTACAAATGAAGAAAAAAACTTGGATTTTGAAAAGGATATTGCTAGAGCAATAATATAATGTCAACTACAACTTTAATTCTTTTTGGTATATATTAGAAGATGCTTAGGTTCAGAAGAGATGGATGTCATATTATAATTTGGCTACTATATGAAAATATTATATATATATATATATATAAAATTTATCAATGGATTTTTATTGGTTATAAAATATAATTAGATTGTTAGTTTAAAAGGGATCCATTTAAAAGGGCTATTATTGATATTTATACAACGTTATTTTCTTTTTGATAATAACTTTTGAGATTGATTTTATATTGGTAATAACTTTACATATTTTCAGTCACCTTTGTTAGATATTGGTGATCCTTAAAATCTTATTTGATTTTTTTATTTAATATTTATGACTCATATTAAATAAACCTTATTAGAAAAAAGATTAGAAAGGAGTTTTTAATGTAAAAAGGAATAATTAGGCCATCTATGTAGATGTAAAAAAACTATATATAAAGATTTTGTGGCATTAAAGTTTTGGATTTTTGCAATATAAAGAAAATAGTACTCAAGTGTCTATAAATTAGGATTTTAAGCATCTACTAGGATTTTTAAGATATCAAACAATTGAAAACGAATATATAGTTGAATTTTTTTATAATGAAGCTTAAGGATATAACTTAAACTTTGAAAAAAATTGATAAAAATTAAACAATTGGATCAAAAGTTATTGGATTCTAAAGTTTAAGAAGAAATCAATCTTTTAGAGATAAATAAGCTATTAAAAGATTTTATTGTAATTTGAGTATTTTATATAAACTAAAAGGATTTTTTAAAAGCTAAGACTTTATAGAGGTGGAAAAATAGATATATAGAGCTATAATAAAATTTTGATATAAAGATGAGATTTTGAAAGAAGATTATGGATTTTCTTAAAAATTATTGAAAATCTAACTTATCAACAATTGATTAATTATGATTTTATATAAAAAGAAATATTAAGAAATTTTTTATATACCAATTTTTTTTTTATGTATAAATCTATTTAAATATAAGATATTTTTATTAGTATAATATTTTTTATAATATTATTGTATTATTTATCTTTTTTATTAAATACAAATCACTTATTGGAGTCTTGCCAATAAGTTACAAATAAATCCCCTAAAGCTAAGTATTTAGTGTATTTCTATATTGAAGATTATACTACACAATGTCATATTATGTATTGTTTTGTTTGAAAAAACATCAGGCACCTAACTATGGAGGATAAAGATGTGGTTTACAAATATACAAGAATCCTAATAGATTTTACCTATATGAGAAGAATGTAATTTGAATTTCAATTCAAAAATGCTTAAAATAATACAAAGTGGTAAAAAATACTCTTCTTAATAACCTCAATTATACACAAACTCCAATTGTCTTATTACCTTCACAATTAGGCAATTTTAATTTTTCTTTGCAAGTCCTAATCCTAGTTAGTTAGCTTCAACAAGTTGTAATTTTTAATCCAATTATCTATTTGTGTCAAGGACATGAATTAGAAAAAGATGTATAATCTAATAAAAACTATATTAAAAAAAGTCACAAAATAAGAATCAAAAAGTATGTATATTCAAAGGAAAACTGGAATGGCTATTGCCAAAGATTAGAAATATGAAGACTCTAGAAACTAGACTAGGATGAGGAAAGGAATTAACAAGAGTGAAGAATGCTTCACTCTTATCTCTATAAATACTATCTAACTAAGAACTACGTGGCGATATTCTATAAGACCTCATATACGTGTCTAATTTGCAAGACACGTGTCAAACTTGCACGACAAGTTTTCCACATGTACGCCACGTACTTGGCTTGTTTTCTAAGTTATCAACATGTGTGACATGTAGCTAGCTTGTTCCACAAGCTACCAACATGTGCGCCATGTGGCTAGCTTGTTGACCAAATTTCTAACCTACCAATCACCTATAGACATGTATAAAGATGATTCCATATCTATGAAGCTTCTAGGAAGCTTCTCTATCAACTTATTTTATCTACTTCTATTGGTCTATATTAATTAAGTAATTATTAGAATAAATCTTATGTCCGTGACATTATCCCCCCTTCTAGAGACGAGTTCCACGAGGAGCAGTGATTACATGTTGAGGAAATCCAGGATTCGTTGAATTGTATTTGCTACATACTCTGATCTTTGTTCCCTTCAAAGGTAGTTGATAGGTCATTTCAGCCATCGATAATATCTCATACCAAGGCAAGAGGACCACCCTGTTATTTGATTATTGTTGAGGCCTTCATAACTACCTTCAAAAAAAACATTAGAAACACCATCAAGAGTAGTTTCTACCTCTAAAAATATCACCAAATATTCAGAGTCTCTTCTAAGGTTGTGATACCAAATACGTTATATTTTGCCATCAATCCAAAGAAGGATATGTCGTTCTTGAGGATCTTCTTCTCTATTCCATCGTCTTGAAAGTTATGATAGTCATAATGTCTCGTTTGGTAAATCAGCAAATGATGCTAAAGAGATGCTTTAGCATGAACAAATCTAATGAAATAACAAATAATATATAAGATAGGATGAAATCTCTATAGAACCTATTTTGTTTTATAGCAAAGATTTTCTTGATTCTTTATCTTAACTTTGACGGATGTCGTTGATGATATATATTGACTTTTATTGGTGCATTTGCTAGATTCTTGGATGGCTCCCATGTGCGTTCACTAATATCGTATGTGCACCAATGTACAAGATATTCCAATCAATTTTGGCGCTGCCTTGAATCTAAAATCTCTTCAACCTTGAATTCTTCATCGTTGTCCACTTCTATAGGAGGCGATGGCATTTGTCTTCTTCCTTGTATATCCACTATCTTGTATGGCTTGAGTAGTAACACGTGGAATACACAATGGATCTTCATGGACTCCGGTAGGTGTAATCGATATGCAACTAGATTGATTTGTTCAAAAATAAAAAAAGGTTCAAGTCTACGATAGTCCAACTTATCAGAAGGATGAGTAGTCTTGATATTGCGACTTATAACCATACCTTGTCCCCCACATTGAATTGTAGTTGTTCCTTGTAATATGCATCTGCATTCATTTTTTGTCGTTCTTGAGCTTCTTTTAATTGCACCTTCATTATTGCATGTAGCTCTGACAAATAATTTGCCAAATCTTCTGTCGTTGGATTATCAAATTTTGAAAAGTCAAAAGCATCAAGTCGTGGGTGATAACCATGATTGGCAAAGAAAGGTGTTTATTGCGTAGAAGAATATATTATATTATTATAAATAAACTTTGCCAATGGCAGAAGAGCTATCCAATCATCTTATTGGTAGTTGATGGTATACTTTAAGTATTGCTCCAAGACTTGATTCACGCGCTTTGTTTGTCTGTCAGTTTGAAGATAAAAAATTGAAGATAACTTTATGTCCACTTTTAAGATCTTGAAAAGGGTTTTCTAAAATCTTGATACAAATTGAGTTTCCCTATCCGATATAATATCCTTAGATAATCCATGATGGCGATAGATATTATTAATGAAAAGCTTAGCTATTTCTTTACCTGTGATAGATTTTGTGCATAGCACAAAATGTGCCATCTTGGTGAATCGATCTACTATCACAAATATAGAGTCATAAGATCTTCAGCTTGAAAGATCTGTGATGAAATCCATAGAAACAGAAGACCATGATTGTTCTAGAATAGGTAATGGGTGAAAAAGCCCAAAAGATCAATGATGAGGAGTTTTGGATCTTGAGTAGATATCACTTGATTGTACAAAGTCTTTGACTGCCTTTCACATTTGAAGCCACCAAAAATCTCTTGATATAAGTTTCAAAGTCTTGTTGTATCCAAAATGTCTTGCTGCTGAAAAATCATGACGTGCTTGAAGAACACGTTGTCGGGTAGAGAGAATTTGCCTTGGAAAAACGCCGGGTTCCTAGCTGCTACTAGAACTAGCAGGGAACATAAGAGGAAGCCGTGCAAGTATGTTCTATACTTGCACAATATTTCTTCAAGCTTTCAAGTTATACTTGTATTATACTTATACAAGTCTTGTACAAATATAAAGTATAAATACTTGAATAATACTTATACAAATACTTATATAAACACTTGTATAAATCCTTGGTATAATACTTGTACAAATACTTGTACAAATATTATGTATAATACTTGTAGAATACTTATAGAATATTTGTATAAATACAAGTATATATACTTGTATAAAAGGTATAAGCAAAGTATGTATGTATTCACCTCATATACAAAGTATAAAAGGTATAAGCAAAGTATGTATGTATTCAAGTATACCTCAAAATACAACCGCATATGAGGAATACAAGTTATACAACAAACTGAAACTAAATAAATCACTAAAAATTCATCCAAAGGTCGAATCAAGCGTGCTTATAGCCTATGGAAAGCCAATAATCCATTGTAAAACATATCAAAATTTCACAAATAGATGACTTACCATTTAAAAGTTATGGCTAAAAGAAGTAGGCGCTAAAATTTCCAAGCAAATGCAAAGGCAGCAAAGCTCCTCTTCACTTCAGCCTTTGTTGTGATCACTTCCCTTCTCCAAATTAGACATGCAATAGCTTTTTAGAAAGCTCACTCCATCATCTAACTTGTTCTAAAATTTCGCATGCATGCCTCTCAAACTCCAAATTTTGTAGCTAGTTGATTCTACTCTTCAAACCCTAGCAATAATTTGCCCTCTTTGACACTTCACGGCTCATAAAACTTTCATCAAAGCTCCAAATGTATTGATTTTGTTTTTGTAGAAAGCTTACACAAGCTACTATAAGCATCTAAAATATCAAAAAGAGAAGAGACTGTCCGACTTGGGTGGTTGAACAAAGTTTCTGCCCCTCTTCATCGGATGGCAGCAAACCCTTTCCCACTTCCTCACTCACAACTTTTGCTCTCCAACTCCAAATGCTACAAGAGATGTCTTGATAGAAAGCTAGCACAATTTTCCACACTCTCTATAAATTTCACTAAGAAAGAGTCGAAATCAAACTTGCAGCAGCTCGAAGTTTCTGCCCCTCTTCGTCGGGTGGCAGCAAACTCTACTCTACTAAAACAAGCATAATGTTTTGCTCACAACTCCAAAACAAGCAAGTGAGTAGGTTCTAGAATCCTCACAACTTGAAGAACACACCCACTAATTTTCACTACAAACACTTCTATCTCCTCGGAGCTATCTCTCTCCAAAGTTCACCACTCAAAAACTGCCTCTTCTCTCGGTCTAGCAAGAGGAGTATATCTCCCTTTCTTTCCATATTAGACTATGAGATGTCCACATGGGCAGCCAAATCCTATTGGATGGGCCTTATTCACCCCATGCTCTTCTTTCTTATCCCTCACAAGGTCCATTCTACCTCAAAAGTCAACAAGAAAGGTAAAACAACCTTTACTTTTCTTCTAATTACAAAAGAGTCTATTCTAGGATATAAATAAGGTAGGAACAAAACAAATAGCCATCTTAATTCACTAACTAAGTGGCTATAATAAATCCTCTCCTTATAATATCTTCTAAAATAACTTCTAGCACTCACACATATATTAACAATAGAAACAAGATTTTTAATATTTTTATATACTGCACGTAAATGCAGTATGACAACGTAAATATGCTTCTTCTTCTAGAACATATAGGCGTCTTTTGATATATAGTAGGTTATTCTTGAACTCAAATTTAGAAGAACCAAGAGTCTTAGAAGAATTATTCTTGATATCATGAACAAGAGGGTCTGAGGATATACTTGACTAAATTTGCTTAAGAAAAGTTGAATCAATAGTCAATGTTGATTTCATTGCTTGAAGATGAAATTGCTCCAGTTTCAAAAGAGCCATTTTTTGTTGCTCAAAAGCTACATCTCCTTCTTTTGGTAAAAAATAAGAACGTTGTCGTGTTGTGGTTTGGCTACTATGTGAAAAAACTGTACATATATATTTAATGTACAATTTACTACTTAGCTAAATGAGAGCCATATCAATGGACTTTTATTGGTTATAGAATGTGATTGGATTGCTAGTTTAGAAAGGATCTGTTAAAAGGATTATTATTAAGGTTTATATGACCTTATTTTTTTTCTAGTAGTGACTTTTGAAGTTAATTTTATATTGATAGTAACTTGTATATATCTTAAGTCACCTGTGTTGGACATTGGTGATCCTTAAGATCTTAGTTTACTTCTTTTATTTGGTGCTTAAAGCACCAAGTAAGTAAATCTTATAAGAAGAAGGATTAGAAAAGGGTTTTTAGTGTAAAAAGGGTAGTTTGGCCATCCATGTGGATGAATAGAGGTAGATGATAAAAATCTCTATTCTAATTGGCCAAAAATCATGCCCAATGGGCTTCAAGGAGGCTGCCCGAGGGTTTATTAGGAGTTAGGGTTTGTTTTTCGAGAGGAGTCGAACATCAGAGGCTAGGGTCATCAGGTTTAGGTTTTTGGGTATGGTTTAGGTGCAAATCTTGCATGATTTGGACTTTTAATGAAGAAGTTATAGGCGCTCAAAGTTAGGGTGTTGATTTTGGACCTACTGTCACTCTTTTGGATATATCTCGCGCATACAGAAAGCAATCAAAGATCGGCGACTGGGGTTGGAAAGCGCACTTTCTTGGCTACACTTTTCATGGACAGTTCGATAAAATCCAAGCTAGGGTCAAGGAGATATTACGAGTTGAAGTCAGTACTTGTAAGCTAAAGGCAGTATTTTTGGAGCCAAGACTTTATGGAGGTGTAAAAGGTGGATGTATAGAGCCATGATATGATTTTGATATATAGATGAGTCTTTAAAAGATTTTTAAGGATTTTCTACATATCATAGAGAAAACTTATGTACAAACCTACTTAAAAATAAGAGGTTTTAATCATACAAAACCTTTTTCTTATATTATCGTGTGTATTTATCCTTCTTATTAAGGAAAAATAACTCATTAGAATTTAGCCAATAAATATTAAATAAAATTCTCTACAGCTAGGTACTCGGTGTATTCCTAGATAGAAGTTCACGCCACGCGACAACGTCTAGAAAGGGCATCGGACAAACCTTGTTGTTTTCCTGGCCGATAAGTGATAATGAATTCAAATCTTGACAAAGATATATTTCAAGAAGCTTGACAATAATTCAACATGCATACCAACATGAAATATTCAAGGTTCTTGTGATTTGTATATACGATGATTGGATTAGAAGCGCCTTTTAGATAATGATGCCATTCTTGAAAAGAATCCACAATTGCAAGAAGTTCTTTGTCGTGGATCTCATAATTGATCTCGGCTACTGAGAATTTTTTTGAATAAAAAGTTACTAGATGAAGTTTGTCATCTGTTCCCATTTGTGACAAAACCACACCCAAGGCAATGTCTGATGCATCTATTTCCATAAAAAATGACTTGGAAAAGTCAACACAATACAAGAGGGGTGCAAAAACAAATGATGTCTTCAGAGCTTCAAAAGTTGCTTCTGCTTCTTGATTCCATTGGAATTTGTCTTTACAGGTCAAATGTGTAAGTGGAGTTGCAACTTGAGAGAAGTCTTTGATGAAGATCTGATAATAATAATTGGCAAATCTTAAAAAGCATTAGACATGTTTTATCGTCTTTAGAATCTTTCAATTCATGATTGTCTGGACTTTCTTAGGATCCATCATGAGGCTATCATTTGAAATGATGTATCCTAAGAAATCAACTTGAGTAGTATGAAATACACACTTTTCCATCTTGGCGTACAATCTCGCATCCCTAAGTTTGTATAATACTTGACAAATATGTATTTCATGTTCTTCTACGTTCTTAGAATAGATCAAAATATTGTCTAGGTAGCAAACAACAAAATTATCTAGGAATTCATGAAAAACATCATTCATGAGATGTTGAAAAGCAATTGGTGCATTTGTAAGTCCAAAAGGCATGACATTATATTCAAAATGTCCGTACTTGGTTCGAAATATAGTTTTCCATTCATCTCCTTTTTTGATGCGTACCAGATTATATGCTCATCTTAGATCTATTTTTGTATACATCTTAGCTTGATTTAATTGGTCTAAGAGTCCTAATATCAAAGGTAATGGATATCTATTCTTGATTGTGATCTTGTTGAGTCGTCAATAGTCAATACACATTCGCAATGATTCATCTTTTTTCTTCACAAATAGAATTGGAGCTCTTGTTGGAGATTTAGAATGACGTATGAAATTCTTTGCCAAATTCTCGTCAATATATGCCTTGAGTTCAGCCAACTCATTTTGTGATAAATTGTAGATTGGTCCAAATGGTGGCTGAGTTCCTTCCTTGAGGTCGATTGAACAATCATATGAACAATGCTTTGGAAGAATATCTACATTTTTTTTCTCAAAAACGTCATAATAATGTAGATATTGGTTTGGAATGCCACTTAAAGTCTTTCCACCATCAGAAATAGATGTGGCATAAATAGCAAAAGTTGATCCTTCTTTTGCTGTATATATAAAAGCTTTTGCACCTATAAGTACGAATTTTATTATACTAGACTTATAGCTTTTTACTTGGTTGGCAAGATGTTTAATAACGTTTTGAGAAAAATCAAGTCTACAAGAATTTCAATCTATTTGAAGGTTATATTTTTTTAGCTATGATAAATCTAAAATAATTGGATTAGACGGAGATTTAATTATGTTAAAGATTACATAGCTATTATGACCATCTATTGTTACTTTTGTAGGATGGATTTCATAAGTGACGTCTTCAAAAGACAATAGATGACCATCTATGACTTCTATATGTACGGATTTAATTTTCTGTACTAAAAGTATTTTACAATTTTTAATAAATTGTTCATCTAGAAAGCATGTTGAGGCTCCTGAATCTAATAAGGCAAAGGCTCTATAGTTTTTTGGTCCTAAATATACATCTATTACAAAATAAAGAGAGGGTTTTGAGGAGAGAATAGGACCTTCACTAGGAATTGTACAAGGTTCCAGCTGCATGGTCCCTATTGTAGTTGGACAAATTTGTTTTTTGACATGTTATCTTCTTTGACAACCATACTCCTCATTTTGTAGTTGTATCATTCCTTTAGACAATGTTGAGCAGTGTGCTTAGGTTCTCTACAATATAAACATAATCCTCCTTGACGACGTCGAATCTTTTCTTGTTTAGTAAGAGGTTTAAAATGTACCGCATCAATTTGCATGTCTTTTACTTCCGAATGTATGTTTTGTGAGGACATTTATGTTGCCATTGAATAATAACATTGAGGCTTTCTTGTACAACTCTTAGATCAAAACTCAAAAAGTCAATTGTCATACTTCACAACAAAATCAATTGCTTGACTCAATGTTTGAGGATCAGATAAATTGAATATTAATTTTTTATCTTATATTGTAATTCGTAGAAAAATTGGCTGATGAGTGCAGCATCATCCCATTTGATATCAGTCGCTAGTTGTCAAAATTGTGAGGCATATAATGACATTGATTGATTACCTTGTCGTAGGATGCGAATCTTATTGGTTGCAATACGGATTGCATCATGTTCTCCATACATAGATTGAATTTCCGCTAAAAATGCCTCCAAATTATCCAATATTGGATCACGTTGTTTAAAAAAAGTTGAAAACCACGATAAAGCAGAACCCAAAAGTAACGTTCTAATAAACCTAATTTGAGATCCTTGCGTAAGATAATTCTAAGGTTGAAGTTCAATCACCAATTGTACCTAATTGACAAATCCTCAAAACTTAGATCTTGTGCCATCAAACTTCTCAAGCAAATTAATTTTTGATTCTCTAATATTTGAATGATGCTCCATCATAAGTGAGGTAGTATGGTTTGGTGTAGATATTGATGCAACTCCAACCATCTCTATATCTTTACTTCCTGCTAGTCTTGTTGCTCTTTATAGTGGTAAACTGAGTTGATGCATTGCAAGCATTAGCTCTCTCATTTGTTCTTGCATTTGTGCCATTGCACTCTTCATTTCTGCAAGCTCTGCCATAATAATATAATAGGAAAGAAGGTGTCTACTCTGACTTCAAGAAATATAGAATAACACACTCAAAAGAAAAAAATTCTAAAAACAATATCAATTTAGAAGTGGATACTCTATAACTTCTAAAATGCTTATGTTTTCTCAAGAGAAAAGGTTAATCCACTCTTAATCAAGAAAAGACAAAGCTCTGATACTGTATGTGCATTCTTGTCAATCTATTAAGGACATGAATTAGAAAAAGATGTATAATTTAATAAAAATTGTATCAAAGAAAAGTCACAAAATAAGAATAAAAAAGTATGTATATTCAAAGGAAAATTGGAATGGCTATTGCCAAAGACTAGAAACATGAAGACTCACTAGGATCAGGAAAGGAGTTGACAAGAGTAAAGAAGGCTTCACTCTTGCCTCTATAAATACTATCTAACTAAGAGCTACATGGCAATATTCTATAGGACCTCATATACGTGTCTAATTTGCAAGACATGTGTCAAACTTGTATGACAAGTTTTCCACATGTGTGCCACGTATTTGGCTTGTTCCGCAAGCTACCAACATGTGTGACATGTGGCTAGCTTGTTCCACAAGCTACCAATATGTACGCCATGTGGCTAGCTTGTTCCACAAGCTACCAACATGTACGCCATGTGGCTAGCTTGTTGACCAAGTTTTTAACCTACCAATCACCTATAAACATGTATAAAGGTGATTCCACGTCTATGAAGATAATGATTACAAAGTCTTCCCAAATCCTATAAAAAAAAACCTTATGCTTTTGGAATAAGCTTGAAGTTAGTTCTCAAATCCTAATTGCCGATCTTCAAATGATTTGATAATTTTCCCTTAGTGGCTATTTTTATAACTAGGGATTTGATTCAACTATGTCCTATAAATGGTCGACCCTTGGATATCAATCCAACCTATCCTAAGGATTTTTAAGCTTCATTCTATCTTCAATTTAATCCTAGTATCAATTATATTAATTATTTATCTTTTTTATTCTATTTTTATTAATTTATGGCTTTTTAAAAGTAATGATAGAATTTTTACAATCTAAAAGAAAAATTTAATAACTAGTTTTTATCTACTAGCTATTAAGATAAGAAAAAAAAATCTAAGAGGCTTTTGTAAAACCTTTCTTAACTATCTTAAGTTCTTATTGAACGAAGATAATTAAATATTAAATAAAAAATCATTCTTATTTATATATTTTATCACATAAACATATTATAACTCGACAATAATAATGTTCTATGCTTTCAATTGATATAACAATGGTGATCAAATAAAGCTCAAAGTCTATAATTGTCAAATTGAGTTTTTGAATAAGATGCTTATTAAGCATTATAAGTTGAGCCCTTGTATCTATCATCACCTAGGATAGAATAGGATAAATAGCATCACCTTCTGTGCAACTAACAAGTGATATTCTATTATCATTGACCAATCGCACTACTTTGGATTTGATATAAACATACAACACTTGCTAGATAAGCCTCTCTTCTAATGATTGATATATTTACAAAAGAAGATATCTCCATTTGATACAAATTATCTGCATCAAAAGTTGCAATAGCCTTAATAGTCAATTTGGCTCACAACTCAGCCAAGTCTTTGAATTCCTTAGTATTAAAGATATCAACCACTCCTTGAGCAATTTCAAAAGAAGTCATACC
This sequence comes from Physcomitrellopsis africana, assembly GCA_036785485.1. Lineage (NCBI taxonomy): Eukaryota > Viridiplantae > Streptophyta > Bryopsida > Funariales > Funariaceae > Physcomitrellopsis > Physcomitrellopsis africana. Next base: position 69,782 of record JAWRVF010000403.1, on the reverse strand, counting down.
TATCTTCTCTTCTAAAAGCTTGTCTATCAAGTAAAAAATTGCTAATGGCTAAAAATATGGTGTCACCAAATCATCACTTAAAAAAATGAGCATCTTTAATATTTTATGAGCCAAAAAATGTGTCAAATCTTTGGAAAAAATAGTATCATCTAATGAAGGAGATGTACTATAAATTAGAGCCTTAGATACAATATTTGCCAAGTCAAAAGATAGTGGCAATCTAGCTTGATCAATTTGGTCTATAGTACCATTAAGATGATCCTACAAGCTTTGTAAGGGCTCACTTCTAATAAGTGCTATAATCTGAGTAGATGTTTGGATTTGAATAGCCATAGTAGCTACCACTTGTCTTATAGCTCCAAACATATATAAATTAGAAGCATTAGCTTTTATTTTTGTTAATATCCTAGGCTCAATCACTTGGCCTAAAGATGCCATAGTCTTGAGCTTCTTCTCTAAGATTACAAATTTAGCTTCAAAGTTTTTTTTCTTTTTTGATAGAGGCTTCTTTTCTAGGTATAAAATGAAGTAGTATTCATCATCATGGCCAAGTTTATTACAATGATTGCATTTTAATTGCTTCTTTGTGATTTTCACCTTAATTTTGGCCACTTTGTTATTTTTTTTGAATTTCTATGATGGTTGAGTCTTCTTGAAAAATTATGGACAATTAGCATCTTTCTTGATATGACTTGCTTTTCCACACTTCTAACAATACAAAAGCTTCTCAAGCTAGATATCTACCAAACTACTTGTGGTAGTAATATTCTTCTTATATTTAATAGTGTCAATCATCTATACTACCATGTTTGTGGCATCATGTTAATAAAGAACTTGATCACATCTTTTCACCTTAATAAAAGCTTATCCTAATATTATCCTACGACCATAGTTGAAGAAAATCATTGGCATTACCAAATCCAAAAACCTTTTATTAATCTTAGACAAGAAGATCTTAATAATCTAGCTCTCAATAAAAATACCACTAGATTCTATCGCAAACCATGCTAGTTTAGTGTACATTGTGCATGGAATATCTTCTTTTTCATACTTAAAATCTTGGATCCACTGCATTTGATCCCAATGGAATTCCTCATATTCTTCTTTTAAATGTGTTATAAAATAATAGAGTAGATCAAAAGTTGGTGGCAGCTCTAGCACATCCAAAGCAGCTTAGGTGGCTTGGACCACTTGTGAAAGAGCGAGAGGTTTATCACCTTAAATATCTATTTTTTTTACAAACCTCTTTTTTTTTTTTTTCTTAATAATATTATTAATTTTAGTCTTAGGATCCTTTGTAGAGATCTTTTTCTTTATAATAAGATCACATTCTCTTTTGAGAATAGGAAGAAAGAAGGAAGTAATTGTACATTCCTTGAAAATAAAAATAAGATCTATTCTTCTCTGCCAATATCTTTCTATTGCTTGGAGTTGGACTTTATGGAATGTAATCCAACTCTCATATGTTTTGAAGGCCTCAAATTCTAAGTACTAAGGCAATAATTCAAAGACATACAAATTATTAAAATTGGTAGTTCTTTGGTGCTTCTCTTTTATCTATGTGCTGAAGAACAATTTCTAATTGGGTAGGAAAATGCCTCTAATACATCTAGAGAATCAATCTCTCACTGAATTTCTAACATCATCTTCTATCTCACCAAAGTTCTAATATCACTTACTTGTATTCTAAGTTGAAGGATATGTAATAGTCTCTAATATTAATATGGATTTTTTCACATATATGAGCTCAATTGTAGGCTCCTTTGGTGCTCTTTAAATTAGAAGAAAGGATTTATAATGTCTTCTTCAAATTATGACTATAAACCAAAATAATATAAAAATATATCATGAAAAGGTTAACAAGACTAAAAGCTACATACACCTAATCTTATAAAACTACTAAGCCTTGAGTGCTTGGATATTATTTCTAAATTATTACAAATAAAACAAGCACCAATCACTTGATATACAAAAAATGTTCTCATTGATCATCAATTTAGCTTCACCACTATGGTAATTTCTATTATAATTGAAAACTACCATGACACAAAATGGAGTAATGTTAAAAACCACTAGCAATTATTCTTGCTATGGAAGAAGGTATTTTAATAAAATATGATAATTCTAATTAGATCTTTTTTTTCAAATAAGAAAAATATAAAATTAAATTAGAAAGGAAAGAAAGAAATTTGCTTAACATAAAAATTAGTGCCAATTTTTAAAAACTTGAAGTAAAAAAAAATAAATCTTTTTTTTATTTTTTTTAAAATAAATATTTATAAATATTATTTATTAAAAAATACTTATAAGTTTTAAAAATTGAGATTCAAAAAAAAATTATTTAAAATTATCTACTAATATTTAAAAATACTATAAGAGGTGTTTAAAAATAATAATCAAATTTATAAAATTATTTTGGTATCTAAAATCTCAAATATCTTTATCTTGGTCTGTCTTGAGTTGAAGAGGCCTCTAGCAAAATTTTGAATTTTAGATTCAAAATCATAAGGATTTTATAAAAAAAGAATAAAGAATAAATTCTATATCAACCCCTAAAATTGAGGTTTTGGAAAAGAATCCAAAAGTTGTAATATATCCTTGTATAATATGCATATATCTCTAAAAATCCCCAAACAACTTTAAAATATCAAAAAAAAGTTTAAATTTTAAGTTATTAACAACCAATTGTAGGAGTTTAAGGACAATTCCAAGTTGAAATTGGATTCTTAATATGTTTGGATTTTATCCACAAATTTGTCCCTTAACACTCTTAGGACTTCTATATTTTTTATATGATTTTTTATTCCTATCTCGTTCTTGTACTTGTTCTCAATAATTCCTACATGTATTTTCAGCACATGTGTTAACCATTGGTCTTGTGGCATACACTAAGCATTGCCCCACTTTTTAAGCCACAATCTTTAATTGTGCGCCAATCCTTATGCTCATTAGATGTTGTTCTTGTTACCCTTCCTAACTTCTGATTACCTAATCCACATCCGTAGGATGCTATCTATTAAGTAACAATTGTTGGTCACCTTCCGATCACTTGCCAACAACTAGCGATTACCTAACAATCCATAGGACAATCCTGTAGCTGTTTGATGGCTTAAGAAAAACCACAAAAATACCAAGACTACTTGACACTCAAATTCAACACCTCTAGTATAAAAAAATTATAATTTAACTTATAGCCATGAATATTCACAAACTTAAGAACATAATGAACTCCTAAATCACAAATTTCTTCATCAAATTGAGAAAATAGGAGGATATTCTTATCAAGTGAAGAAGAATGGAATCTACACTTAACACAAGCTATTTCTCATTCCACAAAAGTTGAATTCAAAAGTGCAAGTATGAAGAACTCAAGAATTTTTTACTAAATGGCAAACCACCATTTCCAAGCAAAAACATAAGATATAAGAGCTTTCTCTAAAACACTCATAAGACTTGACTTGATAAGAATACCAAGCCAAAGAAGCTTTCCCTCTTAAATCCTATTCAAGCCCACTCAAGTCAATACCATTAGATCTAAGAAGATGAACAAGACTTTTTAAACAAGATAAAATCTTTTCAATTACATTCATTTGATATGATATGGCACTGATATTGTGCCATATGACAAAGTGATTAAATAAAGAACAATTGAATGGAGATTAGAAAGACATCAAAATATAGCTATAATCCAAAATACAAAGAAATAGACAATCTAAATTAAATTGTGTAAGATTAATTCCATCAATTTGTAAGATAGTATGAAAAGGGCAAAACTACAACATTACTTGGATCTCTTAGGGTGCAACTATTTTTATTAATTATCATAGTAATTTAGAGATGAAACAATAGTATAAGAGTTGTTGAATGGAATTGTTTCAATGGATATAGAAAATACAATCTAAGATTGATCAAACAAGTAGAATCTTCTATTAATAATGCAAATCTATCATTTAAAGAACAAATGAAGTAGTTAGCCTCTTAGGAGAGAGGAGTTGATTCTTGCAATGGTGGCCATATTCTCACCTAACTTGTATAATCTTAAAAAAAAATATCTCTTTAATAATATATATGATTTAAGACATTGAAGAGTCTTTGACTTTTTGATGCCAATCTTTGACTACAATCATCTTAAGCAAATTAGCAAGACTTGGACGACCATCTTAGCTAGAGCAATTAGCAATATTGGCTTCTCAAATTGATCCAAGTTACTCATAAATGCCATACAATAGCAACTACAATAAAAAAGAGTTGTTTTTCTTCTACATATCTTTTCTTATACCATATGTATCAAGTATAGAAGTTACTCACTTTCATTGAAAATAAAGAGTGGGTTTGATAAGAGATATTATAGCAGCTCTAGAAGACCAAGCCATAAAACAAAGAAAATAATGATTGGCCATCTAAAGAAAAAGATGAAGAAATTTGGGTAGAAAGACCACGGTCAGGTAGAAGTTTTGTATCCCTATTAAAACAAGTTTAAGTAGAGATTAGCCCACCAATTTAGACTAAAAAGAGAGAGAAGTTGCTTCAACTATCTATAGCTATGGTTGCCTAGAAAAAACTATTGAATATGATCCATGCTATCTTAGACTACATGTATAAGAGCTATATAGAATTGTTGGCAGTTATTATAAAAGTAGTATTTATTGGCAAATTGAAAGACACAACTTGTCTTCTCACAATAGTATTGAAAGCTTTTGAGGTACTTAAGTGGATGCTGCTATTAAAAAAATAAATAAAGACATTCAAGAATGAAATTTGGCAATCTAAGAAGGAGATGCAATAGGCTAATCTTTAGGCCAATATTCGAGCATTCCAAGTTGAGGAATTGAAAGAATTTTCAATAGTAGATCTTAAGTTGGTAGGCAAAGTCCAACTTTGAGATCAAATTGTAAGGGAACAAGAAGCAATTTTAGTCAACTAAATGATTAAGATGATGGCCAATTTTGTAATGAAAGAAACAAGAGTATTAAAGACGATGCTGATTTTAGCCAAAGAAGTAGTATGGACTATTTTTCTAATCCCAAACGTAGTGATGGCTGAAGACTAGAAGGAATGGAGACACCTCTGAAGGATATTATTCTCCAAATAAGAAGACAATGATTTCTACAATGAGGTGAAAGAAGCTACTAAGAATTTCTATCCTAAACACTAATGATGGCATCACCCTCTTAAAAATTGTGTCAATTCCAAAGACATGGCTAAAAAAATATTAAAAATAAAAGATCTTATTCCTATAATATCTATAACTATTGAATTGAGTGGCAATGGAGTTGCAAGAACTATAGAATAATTGACAATTGAATTTAATCACATTAAAGAAAGAAACAAAGTGACGAGAAAGTGAAAAATTATTCAAATAGAAAATAATTTTTTTTTTAAAGTACAAACTATTTATAAGGCCTAATTTCCAATTGGTTTAAGATTTTAATTAATATAGGATAGGTTAGATCTAGAACGTATTAGATTTGGGATTTAGGATCTTTTAATATCAAAAATATTAATATTTAAATAAAGATATTTAAATATTAATTGATATTTTTGATAATATCAACATCTAATATTAAATAAAGATATTATCATATGATGGTACCTAGATTAAATTATCACTAAATTAAATACTAATGTATAAGTGATTAAAATGTATAGAACATTGTTTCATTATTTTTTCAATCAAAGCACATTTAGATTTTTCTATTTCATTAAGTCTAATTATCAAATGGATTGAAATAACTCCCATGTGTGTATTTGAATGAAGAACATTCTTGCTCCTATTAAATTATATAGTATGGTGAAGGCATATTGGATACACTATTAAATGAGGCTCTTGGCATTTTTGTAATTGTTGGCAAAGCAAAGGCAAGGATTGTGGTGGTCTTGATAGTTAAGCAAGATATTTTTGTGGCCAGCCAAATTTTATGTCCTATGATTAGGCTAGAATTTCTAAGGCACAACACTCTCTTGATCAAAATTGTATAAATCTAAGAAGAGGTGTACAAGCCAACTTGTATTTGTATCTACCTAATTTAATGACAATGTTTTATGTCTGATAAGCAATATATTAGGTAAATTTATTTTCATCTTCACCATACAAGGATTCCTTTCTTCCAACTTCTTTAATAATCTATATCCGATTAAATAGTACCTTCAAAACCATTCCAACACAATCAATTGTAAGATAAAAGAGAAGATAACACTGAGATAGTGATCCTTAGAAGTGCCAAAATAATACTTAATGGATATCTTCTAATAGAACCAAAGCATTGTTATAGTAGTTTAAAAGGAAAGTTTAGAAGAAGATGTTGAATGATACAAGTCTAGGCATTGGTTTCTGCATTGTCATCTAGCTTCATTCAATTATCAAATCATATGTCATGGATCTTTGTTAACATAAGGGATGAACTAATCAAAGATCCTCTTCTAATTTCTTTATAGATCCTTTTAAGTACAAACAAAGATTAAATAAAGATATCATTGTGATTGTAACCACCTCAGACCAAGTTAATTTAGAAGAAGAAACAAGTTCCAAATTGCTGAAGTATAAGTTGTGGAGCTCCAACTCTCACTAGAGAATCGAGGTAATGAACTAAGGGCATTCTTAGGTGTTATAACATATTTATTGTTGCACTTTGAGGATACTTCAAAATTGGGTACTTCACAATTCTCTTCAACCACACACCTCCACACCGCGTCACAGCCTGACCACCATCACCATCGACACTGACACCATCCACTCCATGATCTCCAAACACAATTTCTTCCTATAATTTCATTGACTGGCTTTTATAACTTCTCAAAGAGCAAGGAATCTTCAAAGGCTAGTTGTAGAGAATTAATAATTCGTCCTGTTGTTAGATTGCTTACGGCCACCTGAACTTAGGATCCCCTAAAGTGCTGCAGAATCTATGCACTATGTGCAAATCTAGGACTGCTTGGTCACAAAACCTGCTATCCCCAACTGAACCTCCACCCAGAAGGCCACCACTTCCTGAACAAAAAATCAACCTAGCTGGAGTGACCAATAACTAGAAATCCTTCCTTGCGAGGTTGATGTACTAACATGCAGTCCAACCCTTAAGTCAAAACCTCAGCTTCACAAACTTCGATCCAAACCCAACTCACTGTCTAAGTCAAGTCGTGCGAATCGACATTACATATCTGAAATCCCCGTCTTCAACAGCTCTCTTTATCAAGCTTTCCTTCTAAGTGGATATTAGTCACAATCAACCTAATTGCTTGCTACCATGAAACTTGAACCCTGTTTCTGCGAGTGTAAATGTGCGTGCGACCGTTTGTTGTAATGAACCACTCTGCCTGTAACCAACAAACCTCGAGTTTGGTAAACTCGGCCAAGTACTTGGAGCAAGCTCCAATCTCAACTTAAGTGAGGGAGAACCACTCTGATCGCTCCAACTGCTCTTCTGCTGGTTCTCCTGATTGAACACCCACCAAGACAACCGTTGTACTCTTCCAATCTTGTGCAGTTACTACAACCTAGAAAGTCCTTAGAATCCAGCTGATTTGTGTCATCACTATGTGAGCCAGCTCGACCAGATCCAGATCAGATCATCAGCAACAACCGATTTTTTTTTTTTTTTTTTTTTTTTTTGGGAAGGGCTCGGCCCCAGCCGATCGGGATCCCAGCTCGCCGTGTCTGAATTAGTCATAATCTAGAGGAGAAACTCGCCGCTATTGGTATGCAATCCAATGCAGCTTCTATGTCAGCTCCTAACGAGGACAAAAGTAGCTTGGGCAGGTCTAGCAATCCGCCGGCGAGCGAGTGTACGAGTCAAAACAGCACCCCAAAATATTTCCTGCAACAACTTATTGTTCCTGCGACATGACTCACAAATGTCTTCCGTCTGCACTCACGCTTTCTCGATATTCACATATATTGTAAGTTTATAAACAAAAGCTTTATTACTCCGAAAAATCAAATAAAATGTATATCTTTCCGAAACACTAGAGACAATTCCCACACAAGAAAAAGGTAGAACACAAGAATATTAGTAAAAATTAGTAAAAACTAAATCTAAAATTAGTAAAAACTCAATATTAGAGTAAAAAGAATATCAAAAAAGTAAAATAAAATAAAAACATAAAAAAATAAATTAAAATTATTAGTTAACCTAAATCTTTGGCAAAAAAGAGATACAACCCTATTATACACATGAGACCTATTTACATCATGACAATGTTTCTTTTGCATTAGATTTTGGTAAATTCCAACTTATCAGTAGTAGAAAAGAATATTTTTTATCAATCAATTCTACTTTTAATAAATGGACAAAAAACATGAACAATCACCAACCATCAAGAATTAACAAGATTTCATAAGAAAAAATTCTTGTAAAATATAAAAATAATTTTAATATTTATCATTTTATTAGATTAAATATAATATTTTGATCTTAATAATACATCTAAAATCCATGAAGTATATAGTTGTTATTATGGTATCTAACTTAAATATAACATAGTTGTACTTTAAGAATATAAGCTTTGTAATAAAGAAGCTTAACAAGTAAATAACTTATAATCAAATCCATATTCTTATATTTTAGAAAAAAATCTAGATTATGTAAAAAATAATTAATGGTACTAATATAGTTGGAGTTTGTATTATTATTTCTCCTACTTTTAAATATTTAGTTATAAATATTGACTTCTTTATAAATATTAGAGTTCCATAGATTATACTTAAGGATATTTTAAAAAAAAAAAAAAAAATGAGTGGAAAATATATATTCACTTAATAAATATAAAAAAAATAGCAAGTTATTGGAAAATTTGGCAAGGGTATTATATAAAGGAATAGCTTGGATTATTGGATACTCAATGAGTTTTTGAAATTTGAAATCCAGTTCATGGATGCATTCAACGAGCTGGGACAGAATTTTCTCGCAAACAGAAAACACGGAGCACCAACGACACCATTATACGCACACTGCAGGGTGACGTTTGTCTCGAGACTACGAGCTGATGTGTCATGGAACTGCCCATAGATCGTATCTTCTGTCATCGTTGCAATCTGCTGCAGAAAGCTTGCATTAGTGGTATGCGCGTCAAACGAGCGCGGCGACGATTCATGCTCCCCGCTCCAGTCGACAAACATGACGGTTCGATTGGCTATGCCGGCTGGATCGAGCAAGTGTAGCAGCGTCTGGAAGTACCTCTCGTCGAAATAGCAAAGCTTTCGACACTCGTCTGCAATGGTTGCATAAATGGATCGATCTTCTACGATCTTGAGAGCATGCGATCGCTTTAGCGCCATCCATACCTCACCTTTGCGAAGCTGGCTGCTATTGTAGTGCGGCAGCGTCAAGTATCTGCGGAGAGGTTCAAAGGATTGCACAAAGCTGTGATGGCTGCCGATGAGATACCTGTACGTCTCGTCAAAGCTCCGCAAGGGAATGGTTGCTTCACAAAGGTTGACGAACCAAGCGTTGTTGATCTCCGAATCCAGAAGCGCCACAGCGAGCAATCGCCGAACTGCATCTGCAAGACTCCTGGACAGCCGCTCCACCTGTTTGCTTGGGATTTCTTTGCCATAGAACAGGGAAGTCTTCGGGAATGTGTAATTCGGCGATGTGTGTACATAGAGAGAGTAGCGTTTGTCCTGCCCGTCGAAGTAGCGTCTCCATAGGGGATCCAGAGGTATATCTTCCCGCACCAAAAATAGAAATGCAATTTTTGGATTCGCCCCAGCGCGCCATTTGAGTTTTTTCGAAGACTCGATTGCGTCCAGGAAGAGCTGCTCATCGGTCGAGTACAGGTATTTTTGCGATTCTCGTGGTGTACTCCTGGTATGTTGCAATGGAGATGCTATACTCTTAAAATCTAGTTTCAAATGCCCTTGATACACGTACAGAACGAATGTCGCGATGCAGAGGGATACACTCACAACGAGAACGCTGGTAAACCGAAAATGCTTCCGAGCCATCGATTTCAAGCTGAGAAACTATGTATACCGCGCGGCAGAAAGAAAGAGTTAAGTCTAACCTGATTGTAATTTTATATTCGCCAACCGATCCTAACAATGATTAGTTTACAATCTAGCTTAGTAGCACGACGCCTGCCTTTAAACCATTTGATCTGAAACAAATCGCGATGCGCCAAATCCTACACTCAGAGAATACTCCTGCACTGAGCAGCCGCTAAGCATTGCCAAAGCCTCGATCGCAGCTCACTAATCACGCCGATCCTAGAATCAAGCCAAGACAACAAAACTAAAACAAATGCTCACAATCTACTTCCACTGGGAGCCTACCAAAACATCGATTACAAAGCCTCTCGATCATCTTCCGCAATGACCTCAACCAAGAAACTACATCAGTGAACAAACCCAAGCCCTGCAAACATCTACGACGGTTCTCACTCACCTAGAACTGCCGAACGAGCTGTGGTTATCAACACAGGATGCAAAAACAGTTGACGAGTCAGCAAAGGTAAAGGTCCGATGCCCGGCACTGCACGGCACAGTTCGATGACGATGGCGACACAGAGGATGACCACAGCGACAGATTCATTGGAGCACAATAAGTGAGTCGTAATCGAGGAATAAAGCTTCGAAAGCCAAATTACAATCTGCTTCGAGACTCCCGCGGGATGGTCACCTGCACTCCACCGGTCCAGATTGATTGCAAGATGGTCCACCTGACAACTCTTGTCGCAATTCCTTGCGACGAGCGTCGCCGCAACAAGTGCGAATCTGCTCCAGGAATTGCAACGCGATGAGCCACAGACACCACCTCGTGATGGTTGTGTGTGAATCGACGCTCTCGCCATGTTGCCGGTGCATGCATTTCAAGGGTTTTGCCACACAATGTGGCAGCATTTGAGCGATGCTTCTATTCCTTTCCCGAGTATGGAATATTTGATAATCATAGACATAACAAGTTTTTAAAAGGGAATTTCCATTGGTAGGATGATTTTAAGACAAAATAACATTTTATATAAATAGGTAAAAGGTATGTACCTAATCCAACTTCAGATTGTTAAAGCATTATTTTTCATACTAACATCTTGAGGCGGATGACTGTTTTCAGGGTTCCATAGGTGATTTAAGGTATGATTAACCAATGGGTTTGCACATTCAAAGACCCTGGGGAAACTTTAATTCCACTCTGAACCCAGTAGTGTTGCTTATAATATATAATATACTTAAACCAATAGGATCGGAAACTCCCCTAGCTCAGTTTTGAGTTCATGGTTCTTCTCCAATCGGTACAGTATTCTTCTTCTCCGGTACTGCACTGCGCCTATTGATTCGCTCCTCCATTACTTCATTCATCTTTAATTCAGCCAATTTCTCTCCAATTGGTAAAATATTCTGCTTCTTGTACATATTTTGATCATGCTCTCTACAAATGCAATAGGAACAATTTTTACCCCATTGCTGCTATTCAAGTCGCTTAACTCCAATATCCATTAATCGGTTTTTATGATTTATTCTCCCAATTGCTTCTATATTGAATCTTCAATTTTATGACATCTGGTATTTTCTCTTAGTAATTGATTCATCTTCCAATCACATTTACCAATTGATTCAGTTTTGATGCATTGCACCCTTGCACAACCTCTAATTGGTACACTCATTAACATTTCCTGATTTTTTCAATTCTCATAATTCATCCTCCCATTATAATATTTTTAATCTATTGCGTTTTCTCTCTTCAAATTCTCTTAGTGTGATCAGGCTCTTTCAATTGTTAAACATTGACTTTTTGTTTTATGCATTCAAGCTTAGTTTGCATCCACCATTGCAATCGGTTAACCACACGTATACAATTGCTACACACTGATACTCAGCATACCTAATCGGGATATTCACAAAGTCGCCCCAATTACTCTCATTCATTCACCACTTAACTCATTCTCAATTCATTCCTGTATATACTTATTTACACATTAATGAATAGTTCACCACTTTCTAATTTCAAGCATTCAACTAATTGCTCTCGGACTTTGCTTCCGGAACAGTCTCTCACCAATCTCTTTCACTCTAACCACCTACTGATCTCACAGCAAACACACAATTTTCAATCGTGCACTCACTTGCATATACACAACAATCAATCAGCTCATACACCACAAACTACATTCAATAGCAACATTCACTTATACAATCGCTCATCACACTTCAACATAATTCTAGCCTCATATTAATTTGCAATAGTATTATAAACAACAAAAACTGCGTGGCCTTCTCGATGCTCACCCGCAAGAGCTCCTTCTCTCAAGGTAGACTACCTTCCAATTGCTCCCTCTCTAGTTATAAAACAAGGCAGTCCCTCCAACCGCAACAATTGTCTGCTTCCAATCCGTTCCTCCAGCAAGCGCTCTTTGCTATCCCATTGCTACTTACTCTCTAACCTCACTAACTTGAAACTATTGGTAACTAACCCTGGCGAAACACTAAATCACTTCCACCGATAGCTAATTACAAACAATTATTAAAAAAATAAAAATTATTACAAAGACCAATAGGTTTTAAGTTCACAGAGATCTAATTTTTTTTTTTATAATACAAATAGATAGCAAGTTTTGTCCAATTTATTTATAAACTAAATATTATATTAAATTTTAAAGAAATTTATATTGATGTACATGCATTGATTTTATTTTATTTTATTACTTGATTATGAAGGTGAAATCATGAATATATTGGCATAAATTATATTCATAAAAACTCTATAGAATATCTATATCATTTATTTATTTATAAATTTATTACTTTATATATAATTATATTTAATATTTTTCTAACTATAATAGAGGTGTAAGGACTAAAAGATACTTTTATCTTATATTTTTTTCTTAAAAAATTATTTTTTGAAGAAACCATTTATTCTAATTGTATTTTTTTTTTTAAAATAAATTTTATTATATAAAAAAATTGGACATCAAAACCTAATTTTTTTATAGCTTAAAAAAATAAATTAAAAAAATATTTTTTATATGCTTTATATAAATCAATTTTAATTAGAAGTGCATGCTATTTAAAAGTCTTAACTTAATTAATAGTTTCTTAAATGACCAAGAATTTGAATATTTTTATAATATTTCTTCTTTCTCCAAATTTTAAAATTAAAAATTTTAATTTTAAATAGCCTCTATAAATAATTCTTTATTTTATATATATATATATATATATATATATATATATATTCTAAATTTAAATTATAAATAGTCTATTTTTAAAAAATAATTTAAAAAATAAAATAAAAATTTTATTTTATAATAAATATTCTATTATAACTTATTCTTATTCATATTATTTTTAATTATCATTATATCTTTAAATCATATAAATAAAATATTAGAATAATAAGACAAAGAGTTTGATAATTATATTTAAAAAAATTGACTAATATATGATTTATAAAAATTATATTATTTTTTATTTTAAATTCTTGTATTTATTCTTAAATATAATATTTGTGCCTTTGTAGTCTAATTTAATTATTTTTTAGTCTAGTTAGAACTTGTAATCTAATATTTTTTATTATTTAAAGAATGCTTGAGCCTATTTTTAAGTTTAAAATTGATTTTCTTTTATAATCAAGATTTAAGCATATTTTATATATTTTCTTTATCATAAGCTAAATTCCTTCTACATATATAGATTTTTTATTTATTTTTTTATCATATTATAATTATTTTTTATTATCTATAGAATATTATTTAAAAACATATTAAATAAATCCAATCTTAATTAATTTCTTTTTTTAAATTTATTAGAAGTTTAAAATATCAATAAAACTATAGAATCTTTTAAAATTCTATTAAAGACTATCACAAATATATATTAGAAAAAGATTCTAAAAGATTTTAAAAGATTCTATTTAATTTTAGAAGATTTTAGAAGATTTTAGAAGATTCTTGATAATTCTAAGAAGGCACTAGTAGATCCTAGTAGATTTAAAGAAGGTTTCAAAATATCCTAGAAGATTCTAAAAGATCTTAAATGGTCATAGAAGGATCTTAGGCTTGCTTTACCTCCAAGCATTAAAGAGCTTTCTTGCACCTAATATATAAAAGAGTTGAGGCTAAGGAGATCCTTAGTCTCAACAACGCAATTCTTGTGGCTCAGCTTGGACCTTTTCATCATGTTCTTGTGCCTTGTTGTAGCTCTTTGCTTATGATATAAAGTTAACTTCTTTTATTTAAGTTCTTTGAACTTTTAGAATCTTGTTCTACTTGAATCGTGTATCCGTAATAATTTGTCAAGACTAACATAGCACAATATTGAAACTTGGTCTTTTCAAATAGAGAGCGGATTATTCTTCTTCTTCAAAGTATTGTAGCATTCTAGAAGTTATAAATTATCCTCTTCTAGACTAGTATTATTCTTGATTTTTTTATATCTATTTCTTCTTGTTTCATTTTTATGATAAGAAATAAAGACTTGTCAAGGACACGAACTAAAACAGATGCATAAGTTAGTAAAAATTATATCAAAGAAAAATAACAAGATAGAAATAAAGAAGTATATTTATTCAAGAAGAAATTGGAATGGCTATTGCCAAAGATTAGAAAATACATGAGACTCTTGAATTAGACTAGAAGTAAAAAAAGAATTGACAAGAGTAAAGAAGGCTTCACTCTTATCTCTATTTATACTATCTATCTAAGAGCTATGTGGCGGTGTCATACTATAATTGCTTATAATATATAAAATCCACTCAAAATGCATAATATGTTTATAGATTTAGATATGTGTTAGAATGGTTAGTAAAGTAAATTAAAGGGAATTGGTGTAAGAAAATTTATTTTAGATTTTTACTTAGTTTGATTATGGGATTTAAATTACATAGATCTAAATATTTAGTATGAAGCCTTGAGAGAAGGTGGGAGTCTAAGGATGAAAATTTAAGCTAGCAGGAGGCTAATTGGGAGGGATGAAATCAAGGCATGGTTAAATGAAGGCAAGGAATGGAGAACTTCATCCCTATTGATCGAATACCATGCCTAATGGACTTTAAAGAGGCTGCCTGCAATCTTAATAAGGGTTTTGGTGACTTTAAGGAGAACATTTGAAAATCAAAGATTAAGGTTAGAAATCTTATTTTTTGGACTACAATTTTGGTATAAAAATCGAGGGATTTGGAATTTAAATGAGGAAGGAGTAGGCGCCTGAAGTTAGGATAACAAATTGTACCTACTGCCACTCTTTTGAGGATTTGAGGAGTTATATGTAAGCTTTTGGAGATTGGGAGGTACAGCTATAGAGGTGATTTTAAGCTCTATACCTGATATGGAAGAATTACTATATTTGGAATTCTAAAGAAGGAGATATTGGGAGTCAAAGATAGCAAATTGAATTCCAAGGCAATAAGTAGACCGTTTTGTTGATAGTGATGGGATTTGCCATATCTTAATTTTTTAGATGAATTTTTGCTTCAAACTTTCTAAAAAGGTGTAGTATTATGCTAAAAAGCTATATATCAAAGTTTCATAGTATTTGGACTTTAATTTGTGAGATATAAAGAGTTTAGTACATGGGTGTTTGTAAACAAGGGTTTGAAGCTAGTGCTAGGATTTTGGCAATATCTAAAGATTGGTAAAGAATCAATAGTTGAAATTTGTGGTGGTAGTTGTAAAGACTACACCAATACTTTATGTAAATTTTTAGTAGATTTGGATAGTTGGATTAAAAGTTATGGGTTATTGAAGTTAAAAAAAAATTCCCTTCTTATGGGAGAATGAGGATTGTAGAGTATTTCTTATATTTTGAGTGGTTTAATGAAATAAGACTTATGTATTGGATGTAATAGCCTTATGAAGAAATCTTTTATATAAAGTTGGAACGTTTGTTATACTTAGATCTTGGTTGAATAATTAATGGCAGCCAAAGCCCAGCGCTTTCTTGAGGCAAATTCTCTCTACTACGATAGCGGTATTCTATAGGACCTCCTACACATGTCTAATTTGCAAGACACATGCCAAATTTGTAAGACAAGTTTTTCACATATGTGCCATGTATTTGGCTTGTTCTTTAAGCTACCAATATGTGCAACACATAGCTAGCTTGTTCCACAAGCTACCAATATATACAACACGTGGTTAGCTTGTTGACTAAGTTTCTAACCTATCAATTACCTATAGAAGGACATGTTGTTCTTGAGGATCTTTATCTTTATTCCATTATCTTGAAGGTTATGATAGTCGTAATGTCTCATCTGGTAAGTCAACAAACGATGGTTCTTGAGTAGAATTCGTTAATTGTTGATCCTCCATCTCTTTAACATAAATAAATTCAAGAAAATAAAAAATAATGATACAAAATAGAATGAAACCTTTATAAAACCTGTTTTGCTTTATAGCAAAAAATTTCTTGATTCTTTATCTTGATTTTGACGGATGTCATCAATGAAATACATTAACTTTTATTGATGCATTTGCTAGATTCTTAGATGGCTTCCATATGCACTCATTAATATTGTATCCACGCCAAAGCACAAGATATTCCAATCGATTTCGGTGCCGCCTTGAATCTAAAATCTCTTTGATCTCAAATTCTTCATTGTTGTCTATTTCTGTAGGAGGCGATGGCATTTGTCTTCTTCTTTTTATATCCATTATCTTGTATGGCTTGAGTAGTGATACGTGGAATACAGGATGGATCTTCATAGATTTTGGTATGTATAATCAATAAGCAATTAGATTGATTTATTCACAAATCAAAAAAAGTCCAAGCCTACAATAATCCAACTTGTTGTAAGGACGGATAGTCTTGATATTATGATGACATTATAAGCAAACTTTGCTAATGACAAAAGAGTTGTCAAATCATCTTGATGGTAGTTGATGGTACATCTCAAATATTATTCCAAAATTTGATTTATTTATTTTATTTGTCCATCAATTTAAGGGTGGAAAGCTAAGGATAATTTTATATCCATCTTCAATATTTTAAAAAGAGTCTTCCAAAACCTTGATAGAAATTATATTCCTCTATCTGATATAATATCTCTTAGTAATCCATGATAGCAATAAATATTATCAAGGAAGAGTTTAGCTATTTCTTCACCTATAATAAATTTTGTACATGGTACAAAATGTGCCATCTTGGTAAAACAATCTACAATCACAAATATAGAGTTATATGAACTTGACTTTGAAAGATTCGTGATAAAATCTATAGAAACAAAAGACCAAGGTTGTTTTGGTACAAGTAATGGTTGGAGAAGTTTGTAAGGTCGGTGACGAGGAGTTTTTGACCTTGAACAAATATTGCACGATTATACAAACTCTTTAACAACCTTCCACATTTGAGGCTACCAAAAATCTCTCGATATTAGTTTCAAAATCTTATTTTATCCAAAATATCCTATCGTAGAGAGGTTGTGACAAGCTTCTAGAGCATATAGTCGTGCTATGCCTTCTGGAATATATAGGCGTATTTTGAAATAGAGCAAATCATTCTTGAATTCAAATTTAGAAGTATCATGAGACTTAGATGAATTATTCTTAATTTCATGGATAAAAAGATCTAAAGATATATTGGATTGGATTTATTTGATAAAAGTAGAATCAACAATTAATGTTGATTTCATTGCTCAAAGATAAAATTGCTCCGACTTTAAGAAGATCATTCTTTGTTGATCAAAAGCTGAATCTCTTTCTTTTGATACAAGATAAGAACGTCTAGAAAGGACATCAGACAGACCTTATTGTTTTTTTGGCTAATAGATGATAATAAATTTGAATCTTGACAAAGATATGCTCCAACGAACTTGGCGATAATTCAATACATGCGCAGACATTAAATATTCAAGGTTCTTATGATCTATATATACAATGATTGGACTAGAAGCGCCTTCTAGTTACTGACGCCATTCTTCAAAAGAATCCATAATTGTAAGAAATTCTTTATTATGGATTTCATAATTGATCTCTACTGCTAAAAATTTCTTGGAATGGAAAGCTACTAGATGGAGTTTATCATTTGCTCCTATTTGTGACAATACTACCTTCAAAACAAAGTCGAAGGTATCTGTTTCCATAAAAAATACCTTTTATAAGTCGACGTAATACAAAATTGGTGCAGAAATAAAAACAAAGTCTGAGGCGTCTATTTCTATAAAAAAAAATGCCTTAAAAAAATTAACGCAATACATGATTGGTACATAAGTAAAAGTTGTCTTCAAAGCTTTAAACGATGCTTTTACTTTTTTATTCCACTCGAGTTTATCCTTACAAGTTAAGTGTATAAGTAGAGCTATAATTTGAAAAAAGTTTTTGATGAAGATTCGATAATAATTAGAAAATTCCAAAAAATATTGTACATTTCTTCTTATTTTTAGAATCTTCTAATCTATGATTGTCTAGACTTTCTTAAGATCCATTTTGAGACCATCATTTAAAATGATGTATCCTAAGAAGTTAACTTGAGTAGTTTAAAATATACACTTTTCCACCTTCGCATATAATCTTGTATCTTTAAGTTTTTATAACACATGATGAACATGAAGTTTATGTTCTTCTGTATTCTTAGAGTAGATTAAAATGTTGTCTAAATAGCAGACAACAAAGTCATCAAGAAATTCATGAAAAATATCATTCATAAGATGTTGAAAAGCAGCTGGTGCATTTGTAAGTCTAAAAGGCATGACATTATATTTGAAATCTCCATACCTTGTTCAAAATGAAGTCTTCCATTTATCACCTTCTTTGATGCGTACTAGGTTGTATGCTCCTCTTAGATCTATTTTTCTATAGATCTTAGCTTAATTCAATTGATTAAAAAGTCTAGATATCAAAAATAGAGGGTATCTATTCTTGATAGTAATCTTGTTGAGGCCTTGATAATCTACACACATTTATAGTGATCCATCTTTCTTCTTTACAAATAAGATAGGAATTCATGTTGGAGATTTTGAATGGCATATGAAATTCTTAGCTAAGTTCTCATCAATATATTTCTTGAGTTCAATCAATTCATTCTAGGATAGAATATAGATCAATCTAAATAGAGGCTGAGTTCTCTCTTTGAGAACAATTGAGCAATTATATGGATGATGCTCTAGAAGAGTGTCTGCATTTTTTTTCTCAAAAACGTCTTGATAATCTTGATATTCGCTTGGAATGCCACTTAAAGTCCTTCCACCATTAGAAATAGGTGTAGCATAAATAGCAAAAGATGATCCTTCTTTTGCTTCATTCATGAAAGCTTTTGTGCCTATAAATATGGATTTTATTATACTAGGCTTATGATTTGTTACTTGATTTACGGGACTCTTATTAATGCTTTGAAAAAAATCAAGTTTACGATAAATCCAATCTATTCAAGGGTTACACTTTTTTAGCCATAATAAACCTAAAATGATTGGATTAGAGAGAGATTTAATTATATTAAAGATTACACAACTATTATAACTATCTATTATTATATTTATGGAAGGATTTTATGAGTAACATTTCTAGAAGATAACGGGCGACCATCTATGGCTTCTACATATACGGATTTAGTTTTTTGTACTGAAGATATTATATGACTTTTAACAAATTTTTTATCTAAAAAACAAATTGAGGCTCCTAAATCTAATAAGGTAGAGGCTTTGTGATTTTTAGGTCTCAAATAGATATCTATTATAAAATAAGGAGAGGGTTTTGAGGAGAAGATATGACCTTTATTAGAAGTTATACAAGATTCTAACTGCACTAGGCTTCTGGCTGCTACTAATTACTCAAGCAAGATTCAAGTATAATAAAACCCCCAAGTTTATATAAAAGAGATCTTCATAGGGCTATTACACCCAATACATAAGCCTAATTTCTTCAAACCACTCAAAACATAACAAAATACTCTAAACCCTCATTCTTCCGTAGGAAGGGAATTTTCCCGAATTTCAATAACTCATAACTTTTAATCCAACCGTCCAAATCTACTCCAAATTTACATGAAGTACTGATGTATTCTTTACAACTACCACCACAAATTTCAACCGTTGATTCATTATCGATATTTAGATATCGCCAAAACCCTAGCAGTAGCTTTCAACCCTTGTTTACAAACACCCATGTACTAAATTCTTCATATCTCCCAATATAAAAGTCCAAATGCTATGAAAATTTGATTTATAGCTTTTTAGCATAATAATACACCTTCTTAGAAATTTTGAGATAAAAATTCGTCCAAAAACTTAAGATATGGCAAATCCCATTACTATCAACAAAATAGTCTACTTACTGCCTTGGAATTCAATCTGCTGTCTTTGACTCCCAATAACTCCTTCTGTAGAACTCCAAATGTAGTAATTCTTCCACATCAGGTGTAGAACTTGAAATCTCCTCTCTAGCCGCACCTCTCGATCTCCAAAAGCTTTCATACAACTCCTCCAATCCTCAAAAGAGTGACAGTATGTCTCATATTGACACCTTATCTTCAAATGGCTATAACTTCTTTACCCTAACTCCAAATCCTCTAATTTTTGTACACAAATTGTACTCAAAATCCTAAAATTTACAATCCTAGTCTTTGTTTTTCTCATGGCCTCCTTGAAGTCGCCGAAACCCTTGTTAAGGTCGCGGGCAGCCTCCTCAAAGCCCATTGGGCATGGTATTCGACCAATAGGGATGAAGTTTCCCATTCCTTGCCTTCATCCGACCATGCCTTCATTTCATCCCTCCCAATTAGCCACCTATTAGGTTATATTTTCATCCTTAGGCTCCCACCTTCTCTCAAGGCTTCATACTAATCATTTAGATCTTATAATTTTTAAATACCATAATCAAAACAAGTAAAATAAAATAAAGTTTCTTCTATCAATCCCTTTAATTTATTTTACTAACCATTCTAACACATATCTAAATTTATAAGCATATTATGATTTTTGAGTGGATTTTACATACTGTAAGCAATTTCAGTACGACAACGGTCTTTATTGTAATTGAACAAACTTATTTTCTGACATATTGTCTTCTTTGACAATCATACTCCTCATCTTATAGTTGTGTTATTTCTTCAAACAATACTGAGCAGTGTACTTAGGTTCTCCATAATATAAATATAATCCTTTTTGACAACAAAACTCTGTTAAAAATACTTCCAAATTATCCAATACTGGATCACATTGTCGTGATGTAACATGACTATTAGATGAAAGAGTATAGAAATAGTATATTATAGAAGATCTTAGTTCAAAATATTGTAGCAAATTATCTTAGAAAAATAGATAATAGTAAAAAGTGAATAAAACTAATGAGTGTTAATACTGCCCTTTTTACAAATGAGCTTCTATTTATTTTATAGGGCCATAAGTAAGGCAAAATAAAGTAGATTGAGAAATAAAATAGTATAGACACATATAAGAGAGAATTAAGAAGAGGTTTCAGAAAAATTTACCACAAAAATCTCAAAATAGATACCCAAAAAGGACCAGTTATAAGCTAGGGTCGAAATCAGGTCCTGAGGCACAAAACCACGTGCCTACAGCAGATCTAGAGGGCTTTTGCAGATCGGCAATTGAGATTAGAGAGAAGACTTGAAGGGTTCTGTATAGGAGTTAATTTTGAGTGATTTAGATAAGAAAATGACTTTGTAATAGCTTTGCAAAGTTAGGCTTGTTTTGGGCAACTAGGGATTTTGTGAAATAAAATAGGATTGATGTTTTAGGCAATTTCAAAAGTTTTGCAGCACATCCATGGCTGAAAATTTGTAGATTTTTGGGTATTGTTGTTGTTAATGTATGCTACAAATTTGAGCTAAATCTAACGGTTTAATTATACGTAATTGGAGTTTCAGTGGGTCAAGGTCTCAAAAATTAAGTTTTGAGGGTTAGTTAGGATTTTTGAGATCTTGAGCAATCTGCCAATTGGATTAAAGTAATTTTTATTTGTGTGGATAGTAGACTTGTTTTTCTATACACATGAGTGATTTGAGATTGATTGAATAGTGAAGAAGGGAGAAATCAACACTGGAAGGTCAGCATCAAGGTTGGAGAAGGAGGCTGGCCAACATCTGAGAAGTTTTTAGGATTTTTCTTCTATTTGGTAAGTTCGATTTCTTTCAAATTTGTTGTGCTTGTTGTTGACTAAAAGATTGAAAGGTATATAAAGTTTTAAGTAAGATCAACGGTCTTATCAATAGATATTGAGGTTCTAATTTTTCCTAGGGTTGATTTGAATTGGTTAGAATTTGGTTTAAGATTGGGTTAGGGTTTGGTTTAGGATTTGGTTTAGAGTTTAGGATTTAGGGTTTGCTTAGGGTTTTATTTAGGATTTAAAATTTGCTTAGGGTTTGATTTAGGATTTAGGATTTGCTTAGGGTTTGATTTAGGGTTTAAGGTTTGACTTAGGTTTTGACTAGGATTTGACTAGGATTTGACTAGGATTTGACCAAGGTTTGACTTAGGGTTTGATTTAGGTTTTGACCAGGGATTGACTTAGGATTTAACTTAGGGTTTAACTAGGATTTGACCAAGGTTTGATCAAAGTTTGACTTAAAGTTTTACTTAGATTTTGACTAGGATTTGACTAGGATTTGACTTAGGATTTGACTTAGGATTTGACTTAGGTTTTGACTAAGGATTGACTTAGGATTTGACTTAGGTTTTGATTAAGATTTGACTTAGGGTTTGACTTAGGATTTGATTTAGGTTTTGACTAGGGATTGATCTAAGGTTTGAACAAGGTAAAACTTAGGATTTTAATATTTCTATTTTTAATTTTTTTAAAATTTAGTATTTTATATGTTATTTTCTTTTATGATTAATATATGATTCATTTATTCTTCTTTTGTAATTTTTTTAAGATTGGATCAATATTTGATTAATATTGTTAAGGTTTGATAGAAGTTGTTTAGGATTCTATTAGAGTTATTAAGATCTTATTGTTGTATATTTCCCTTTTATCTTCCACAGCTAGGTGCTCAAAGCATTCTCGAGCAGATTTACATGTATTACGACAATGTCATTCAAGAAAGGACAAAAACCATGATAAAGCAAAATCTGGCAGTAGTATTCCAATAAACATGACTTGTGACCCTTGGATTGGATAACTTTGGGATTGAAGTTCAATCATCAGTTGTACTTGATTGATGAATCCTCAAAACTTATATCTGGTGCCATCAAACTTCTCCGACAAACTAATTTTTGGTTCTTTGATACTTGAATAGTATTCAATCATGGGTGAAGTGGTATGACTTGAAGCAGCTCAAATCATCTCTATATTTTCATTCTTTATTAATCTTGTTGCTCCTTAAGGTGGTGCATTGAATTGATGCATTGTAAGTATTAATTCTCTCATTTGCTCTTGCATTTGTGCCACTACACTCTTCATTTCAGCAAGCTCTGCTATGATACCACAATAAAAAAGAAAAAAGGTGTCTATTCTCACTACAAAATAAAACATTCAAGAAAAAAAAAAAAAAAAAAATTCTAAGAACAATATTAGTTTAGAAGTGGCTAATCCACAACTTCTAATATGCTTATGTCTTATTAAGAGAAAAGGATAATCCACTCTTAATTAAGAAGAGACAAAGCTCTGATATTATAACTTCATTCTTGTCAATTTGTCAAGGACACGAACTAAAATAGATGCATAAGTTAGAAAAAACTATGTCAAAAGAAAATAACAAGATAGAAATAAAGAAGTATGTATATTCAAGAAGAAACTGGAATAGCTATTGCCAAAGATTAAAAAATACATGAGACTCTTGAACTAGACTAGAAGCAAGAAAAGAATTGACAAGAGTGAAGAAGGCTTTATTCTTATTTCTATTTATATTATCTATCTAAGAGCTACATGGCAGTATTCTATAGGACCTCCTTTATATGTCTAATTTATAAGACACGTGTCAAACTTGCGGAATGTAGTGCATATGTAGAAAACTTGCGGAATGTGTAGATAAGTTTTCTACATGTGCACCACGTACTTGGCTTATTCCGCAAGCTACCAACATGTGTGATACATGGCTAGCTTGTTTTACAAGCTATCAATATGTGTGACACGTGGCTAACTTGTTGACTAAGTTTCTAACCTATCAATCACCTATAGACATATATAAAGGTGATTCCGAGTCTATAAAGCTTCTAGGAAGCTTCTTTCTAAGATATTATTAAATTAACTTATTTTACCTACTTCTATTAATCTATATTAATTAGATAGTCAGTGGGATAAATCTTATGTCTGTAACAAGACTTCATGATGACAAATTCTAAAAAAGTTGAATTTGATTCAATTATATATACTCTTCAAGCATTGAGAGTCAAGACCAAGACCTTATCTAAGCGAAATGAAGAACTTTATATGACCATATATACTGGTCAAAGAATAAAATTACCTCAGCCACTATCACAAGTCACCTTAGAAATTCCATAACTTAGGTCTATTTTATTAGAAGATATATGTATTTGAGATGATGTCATATGGCATGATTTTTAATCTAAAAATATACTAGATTTTTAGCTATAGTGAATTTACTTATAATTCATTGACAAGATTCTAATAAGTGATTTGTCTTTAATAAAAAAAACAAATAGATATAATAATATTATAAAAAAAAATATATATTATTAAAAACCTCTTATATTTGAGTAGGTTTGTATATAAAAAATTTTATGTTATGTAGAAAATCTTTAATACTCTTTTCTATACGAAATCACAACTAATTGATTGTTGATAAGCTAGATTTTCAATAACTTCTAAAAAAAACCATAATCTCTTTTTAAAATCTCATCTTTATATCAAAATTTTATTATAATTTTATATATCTATCTTTTTATCTCTATAAAATCTTGACTTTCAAAAAATCCCTATAATTTGTACAAAACATTCAAATTATAACAAAATCCTTCAATACCTCATTTATCTACAAAAAATTGATTTCTTCTTAAACTTTAAAATCCAATAACTCTTGATCTAATTGTTTAGTTTTTGCCAAATTTTTCTAGAGTATAGCTTATATTTTTAAACTTCACCATAAGAAAATTTAACTATAGATTTTTTTTTTTATTGTTTGATATCTTAAAAATCCTAGCAGGTGCTTAAAACCCTAATTTATAGACATTTGAACACTATTTTCTTCATATCTCAAAAATCCAAGAATTTAGTCCCTTAAAATTTTTGTATATAATTTTTTAAGATGAATATACACACTTCTAAAAATTTTGAGCCTAAAACCTTGGCAAATTATTTAAGATATAATTCATAACACAATTACTAATAAAATAGGTTACATATTGCTTTTAGATTTCAAGTATTGACTTCAACTCCTAATATCTCCTTCATCCTAGCTTAGAATTTATTAAGTTGTATATATAAATTGTAGCCAAAAAATTGTTCTTTCTAATTATAGTTGCCAATACTTTATTGCTTTTTGTATGTACAAGTTGTATCTTAAAGAGTGACAATATGTACAAATTCAATACCTTAATTTTGAGTATCTATATCTCTTTCATAAAAACTCCAAATCACTCAATTTTTGTACTAAAATCATAGTAAAAAATCTAAACTTGTTGATCTTAACTTCCAATGTTAAAATGCCTTAATAAAAAAAAACCCCTAATTCCTAATAAGACCTTAGGTAGCCTCTTTAAAGTCCATTGGATATGATTTTTGGCCAATAGGAATAGAAATTTCTATTATCCATCTCTATTCATCCATATGGATGGCCTAACTATTCTTTTTTATATTAAAAATTCTTTTCTAATCTTTTTTTTTAATATGTATTCTAAATATTAAATAAAAAAAATAAAATAAGATTTTAAGGATCACCAATGTCTAGTAAAGGTGCCTTAAAATATATAAAAGTTATTATGAATAAAAAAAAATTTAAGGGACTAAATTCAATCTCTAAAGTCACTATAAAAAAAAAATGGTTGTATAAATTTTAATAATAGTCTTTTTAAATAAATTTTTTTTATAATAATATTTAATCATATTTTATAATTAATAAAATTTATTGATATGGTTCTTACTTAGTTGCATAATAAATTATATATTAAATATATATACAATATTTTCACATGGTAATTGAATTATAATACAACAATGGTAATTCAGTGTTAATAGCAAAAGATCCAAGAATTAGCCTCCTAAAGAAGTTTGATGGAACTCATATAAAGTTTTGTAGCTTTATAAATCAAATATGACTTATTACTTTACTCTAACCTTAATAGAATTCCATAGAAGCATCTTGTATTAGTCTAATTGAAATCTTCTTTTAAATCAAGATTTATCTTAATTTGTTTTATTATTTAAAAAAAATTCTCTCATATTGCATAATTTTGAAATATTTTTGGTGGCATTTACAAAAGCTTTAGAAAAATATAATAAGATTTGTTCCTCTACTATTAAAATTCAAATTTTTTAATAAAAAATCTTTTTTATATATATTTATGTTTTAAAATTTTGACAATTAGCATATAATATCAATTAGAATAAAGACATATTGATAAGTCAATTTCATTAGGAATTACCAAATAATATAAAAGATCTATTATTATCTATATTTGATCTTCAAACTCTTAATAAAGCCATCAATCAAGCAATGAAATATAATAATGAACTATTTTAATATTGATTAAAAAAAAGTCCATTATTTGTGCCACAATTTTATACCAATTACTTGGCATCTACTATATCTTCCAATTCAAGCAAAAATTTTAAAATAAAAGATATGCAAATTGATGTAGTTTGCTTCAAACCTCTTTTTGAGCAAAAAAAGAAGCATAACAAATAAAATAGCTTGTGATTGTATTATGGAGAATCTAGCCACAAGACTAATAATTGTCTCAAATTATATCTACATATCAAATAAAGAGTGTAGCCACATTACTAGATGTTTTGTAAAAAAAAAAAAGTGTCAAATTGAAATAGGAATCATATAACTAAATTCTTTTGCTCCACAAACCAAAAAAAGATCATAGATTATCATTTAATCTTTCTCATTGCTTTACCATATTAATATATTTGGATGCTCAAAAATTCAAAATCTTTGCTTTTGTAGATTTAAGAGCCTTTTTTTATTTTATTGATTTAGAATTTTTAAAAATCCATAAAATTCTTATAGGCAAGAAATCTAAGATTATTCATATAGAGATCATAGATGGTCAATATTTATCCTTTGGAGCTATTACTTATAAAACCAGCCTATTGAAAGTAGCATTAGAGTATTATAGTAGTCAAGTCAAGTTTAATATTATTAGATCTTCATCTAATTCTATTATTTTAGGACTTTCTTAACTTAAAAGATATAATCCTTGTATAGATTGGATATCTTGTAAAATAGAATTTTTTGAAAAATTATAATTTATTATTATTAAATTTTATAAAAAATACTATATATCTTATAGATCTAAATCTATAAAATTTATATTTATTAGAGTTAGATCTTTTATAGGAGTAACTAAAAAAAAAACTCCTTTTGTTGTTTATGTAATTCTAACATCTGAAGTAGCAAATATTTCAATAATCTTTTTAAAAGAATACAAAGATTTTTAAGATGTATTTGAAAATAATAATATAAGTACCTTATCAAAATATTTTCTATATGACTATGCTATTAATATATAAGATGGTATAAAACCATCTTTTGATCTAATTTATAACTTACTACAGAACAAGTTTACAACATTGAAAGAATATATTGACAAGAATTTAACAAAGAATTTTATTTAATATTCAAAATTTCTTGTTGGTGCATCTATACTCTTTGTGAAATAAAAAGATAGATCTTTGTGGATGTGCATCAACTACCATAGCTTTAATAAAGTACAATAAAAAATTATTATTCTTTGCTATTGATATTTAGGCTCTTTGATCAATTGAATCAAGCTAAGATCTATACCAAAATAAATCTTTAAAGAACTTATAATCTAATACACATCAAAGAAGGAGACAAATGGAATACCACTTTTTATATAAGATATGGATACTTTGAATACAATGCCATGTCTTTTGGTCTTTTAAATGCACCAAGTATTTTTTTAATTTTTAATAAATAATATATATAATAAATTCTTTGATAATTTTATTACATATTATTTAAATAATATCTTGATTTATTTTAAGACTTTAAAAGAATATGAATAATATATCCGCCTTATCTTATAAAGATTATAAGATATTAGATTATATATCAAATTAAAAAAATATATATTTTATAAATCCAAAGTAGAATTTTTTGGCTATATTATCTCAAATGAAGGCTCAATGATGGATCTAAAGATTAAGACCATCAGTAATTAGACAATTCCAAAATTGATATGTGATGTCTAATACTTCTTTAGATTTGTAAATATCTATAGGATCTTTAGCAATAATTATTTTCAAATAGTTGCTTTGCTTATATGATTGATATATAAAGATAAGCTTGAATATGGATTAGAAGCTAAGAAAGACTTTTGAATGCTTGAAGACAACATTCATTATAATTCCTATCTTAATTCAACCAAATTTTTTTAAGCCATTTTTTTATAGAAACCAATGCCTCAGACTTTGCATTGAAAGTAGTCTTATTTCAACTTGAAAAAGAAGAGAGATTGTATACAATTGTATTTTATTTTTAAAAAAATTTAACTATATAGATTAATTATAAAATCAACAATAAGGAACTTCTTGCTATTGTTGTATTTTTTCAAGAATAGCACTATTTTTTTAAAAGCACTTTATATCTAATAATTATATTTATATATATATATATATATATATATATATCCAAGAACCTTGAGTATTTTATATTGGTTCATGTTTTAAATTATGATCAAGTCCATTAAAAAATGTCTCTATTCCATTTCAACTTCAATATCACATATTGACCAAAAAAATAACAAAAATAATCAAATGTTTTATCATGACCTAATATCAAAAAAAAAAAAAGCAATATTAGGAATATATACTTTGAAAGTTTACAAAATCTTCTAAAATATTTTAGAAGTTTCTTAGTTAGTAGAAGTCGCTTAAGAAGTTTTGTAATTAGTAGAAAGAAATCGAGAAGCTTCCAAGTTGATAGATGCTGTTCAAAAAGCTTCTTAGTTTGATGGAAGCCGCTCAAAAAGCTTCTTAGTTTGATGGAAGCCGCTCAAAAAGTTTCCTAGATAGGGATATATATTGGAGTTGAGGTTATAGAATTCTTCAATTTCAACAATACATCTCTTAAAGTTCTAACTCATATTTTTTAATATTTTTTGTATATTCATTAAATAATTTAAATCCTTGTTGGTTTTTTCTTGAAACTTCTTTTTGGTTCAAGTCTCTTATTTTGTATTATTGTGTTTTTGACAATTTGTCAAGACTGACCTCATTTTAAATATTAAAGTTGAACCTTCTTATTAAAGAATGAATTACCTCTCTTTTTGAAGATATATTAGTATTTTAAAAATTATAGATTACTTTCTTTTAAAGTGATATTTCTTTCATCACAACATTAGAGCTTTAATCTTCTTGTGAGAAAGTGGATCATCTTTCTCTTTAAAATTTTTAAAATATTTTAAAGGTTGCAAATTATCCTCATCTAAATTGATATTGTCTTCTTATAGATTTTTTTTTTTTTTTTTTTTTTTTTTTTTTTTTTTTCTTAGAATTGCTAGAGATTAAGACACTAATATGATCAAATATTTTGAATCCAAGCTAATCGCCATCATAAGCATTCTTACTACTTTATTTGTTAAGACTACAAAAATTAAAGGAATTATTATAAAACTTCATAATGATATAATATTTGAAATACTACAATCTAAATTATATCCACCTCCAACTTCTATACTTAAGGATACAGGACTATTTATATTGCACTAAAGAAATCCACTTGTTGTCAAGGACATACTTATCAAAACCTTCTAGAATTTTCTAGAAGGTTTCTAAAACTCTCTAGAATCTTCTAGAGCCTTCTAACATCTTCCTAGTTGGTAGAAGTTGCTTGAGAAGCTTCTTAGTTAGTAGAAGTTGCTTGAGAAGCTCCTTAGTTGGTAGAAGGTGCTTGAAAAGCTCCCTAGTTGGTAGAAGCTGCTTAAGAAGCTTCCTAGGTAGGAGTATATATTGGAGTCGAGGCTGAAGAGTTCTTTAGTCTCGACAACACATCTCTTGGAGCTCTAGCTCACCTCTCTAGTGTTATTTATATACTCATCTGATTAATCTAGTTCTTGCCAGTTCTTCTTAAACTGCTTGTTTAGATTTCAAGTCTATATTTTGTGTCTGTGACAGTTTATCAAGACTACTCTCATCTTAGATATCAGAGCTAGTTCCTTCTTGTTGGAGTGTGGATTATCCCTCTTCTTGAAAGTACACTAGTATTTTAGAGGTTGCGGATTACCCTCTTCTAAATTAATATCTTTTTTATTTTAATATTGGAGTCTTATTCTTTTTGGAGAGAGTGGATTACCCCTCTTCTTGAAGGTCTTAAGGCGTTTTAGAGGTTGCGGAGTACCTTCTTCTAAACCAATATTTCTTCCTTGTAGAAAGAATTACTTTCTTTCTCTTAGAATGGTTGGAGGTCAAGACATTAATATGAGTGAAAGTTTGGAGTCTAAGATGGATGCCATTATGAATACTCTTGCTACGTTATCACAGAAAACTACGGTGATGGAAGGAGTCTTTGCAAGACTTCATAATGATGGAGCATCCGGAATAGCACAATCTGGGCTTCATGAGCCTTGAGCTTCTGCACCAGAAGAAGCAACTCTACTTGTGGTTCAATGAAAATTATTGCTTCTACAACGAAAGGAGCCTCAAATTAGCCTTCTAGACAAGTTTGATGGCACACGCTCCAAGTTTCGAGGTTTCGTCAATCAAATCAAATTAATAACAGCTCTACAATCCAAATGTTATCCGACGGAGGAATCACGCATTAAATTGGTTGGAACTTTACTTATGGGACAAGCTCTATCGTGGTTTGTTCCTCTATTTGAAAAAGGATCACCGATTTTGAACAACTTTGAGACTTTTTTGGAGGCATTTGCGAAAGCATTTGGCGAGCATGACAAGGCTCGGTGGGCTACAACAAAAATTTGATCGCTACGACAAGGGACTCGCTCTGCATCAGTCTATGCATCGAATTTTAGGCAATTAGCATGCGACATCAACTGGGATGAAGAAACATTGATGAGTCAATTCTATTGGGGTCTAAGGGACGACATGAAGGATTTGTTGTTATCTCTTTCTGATCCACGAACGCTCAACAAAGCTATTAGCCAAGCTGTGAAGTGCGATAACCGCCTATTTCAACGTCACCAAGACCAACGCTCCAGACAATATACAAATCATCGCGGCGCAATTATATCGACAAGTAGCCTAAATTCACAAGCGGAGATAGAGGACATGTAGATTGATGCGATACGTATCAAATCCCTTACTTAAGAAGAAAAGAAGCAACAGATGGCTTAAATATTTATATTTTTATTATGCGAGTATACATATAGAGTTCTAAACCGGTTCTCGAGAAGTAAATGGATGCAACATCAAGAATAGAGGTATATTTGTTCAGGAAAACGAGGATGCCCAACCACAATAGGAACCATGCGGCTAGACAAATCAAAACCAGGTTCCTCTCTTTCTACTCAACTTGCCCGTTGTTTTATAATTTCTTTGTCTTTTGGTCTTTAAAAACTAAAAATCTTAGCCTTATTAGATTCAGGAGCATCTGCTTGTTTCTTAGACTAAGAATTTACTAAGCGTGTCAAAATTCCCCTAGTACAAAAATTCAAACTCGCTCACATATAGGAAGTATTGATGCATCTAATTTTATTATTTAAGAGCTGCCACTGTAATAATCAGAACTTATAGGAAGTGATGTTTTAAAGACTCACAAGAAGGTATTATTTTCAGACACATGGGAAAACTGTCAACTCGTTATTCTTGGTCTTTCTTGGTTGGAAAAATATAATCCATCCATAGATTGGAAGTTGCGGAGGATAATATTTTCCATAGAACAACCTGAGGACAAGCTTGGAAGAAGATCCCAAACCAAAAAATCTTTGTTCATTGGAGCAAGAACGTTTGTAAGATCGTGCTAGAAAGGCATACCATTGGTCATTTATGGGACTCCAACTAGTGGAGAACAGATTTCAATAGTAGGTATACCGGAACAATATAAGGATTTTCAAAATGTATTTCAAAAGAAAAATGTTGATATGCTATCAGAACATCGACCATATGATTGTGCTGTAGAATTACAAGAAGGAGCACAACCGCCTTTTGGTCCAATCTACAACCTATCGCAGATGGAGTTGGCTAAGTTGCGGAAATATATTGACGAGAATCTAACCAAGAACTTCATTTGTCATTCAAAGTCGCCAGTTGGGGCATCAATCTTATTTGTGAAGAAGAAGGATGGCTCACTACGAATGTGTATGGACTATTGAGGTCTCAATAAGGTGACAAAGAAGAATTGTTATCCATTACTTTTGATCTTTAATCTTCTGGAACAATTTGGACGTGCAAAGATCTTTACAAAGATTGATCTAAGGGGAGCTTACAACCTTGTGTAAATCAAAGAAGGAGACAAATGGAAGACAACTTTTTGTATAAGGTATGGTCATTTTGAGTATAATGTCATGCCATTTGGTCTTACTAATGCTCTGGCAGTTTTTCAACACATGATGAACGATATTTTTTGAGAATATCTAGACGATTTTGTTGTTATCTATCTGGATGATATCTTGATATTTTCTGAGAACAAAGAAGAGCATAAGAAGCACGTTCGTTTGATACTTAAAAATCTATGCGAGCAAGGATTCTATGCCAAATTAGAGAAGTGCTTATTTCACTAAATTGAGATGGAGTTTTTAGGCTTCGTTGCGACTACAGAAGGCTTGAAGATGGATCCCAAGAAGATGGAAGCAATTGTGTCTTGGAAAGTTCCAAAGACGGTTAAAGACGTACAATGTTTTCTTGGCTTTGTTAACTTCTATCGGATCTTCATCAAGAATTATTCTCAAGTTGCTATTCCATTCACTCGATTAACATGTAAGGATAAGCTCAAATTGGGACCTCTAATAGAAAAAGCATTTCAAAATCTTAAAATGGCATTTACTATGGCTCCAATTTTGGTACATCCAAACTTTGCAAAGGATTTTTATTTGGAAATTGATGCTTCAAATTTTGCTTTAGGAGTCGTACTTTTGCAGATGGGCATCGACAATAAGCTTCATCCGCTTGCATTCTATTTACGAAAGTTTTTTGCGATTGAGATCAACTATGAGATTCATGATAAGGAACTCTTTGCTATAGTGGATTCTTTCCAAGAGTGGCATCACTTCCTCAAAGGAGCTACGCATCTGGTGACCTTATATACGGATCACAAGAATCTGGAATATTTTATATCTGCTCGGGTTCTAAACCATTGTCAAGCTTGATAGAATATGTCGCTATCTAGATTTGACTTCGTTATTATTTATCGACCTGGAAAGCTGACCGGGGTGTTATCGATCTTATTATCGAAAGATCATATCTTATCAGAAGATTGGAAGCATTGACGATCAGCGATTAATACGACGTTGTTAAAAGCAGGAGCAATTGAGTTGTGCTATTGTTGTCTTGATCTTTGGATATACCAAATTGACCATTGAAGATTCAATAGTCCTTGATATTAAACAATGTATCAATGATGACAAGTTCAAGGTTGAAGGAGATCTCTTATACTTTGAGGAGCAGCTATATATCCCAAAAGGGCCAGCACGACTTTGAGTCCTTCAATCTCATCATGACTTTCCTACTATAGGACATTTCGGATTCAACAAGACCTTACAACTCATTTCCCAAGATTTCTGGTGGCCCCAAATGTGGAAGGATGTGAAGGATTTTGTCCTCTCTTGTGACATTTGTTCAAGATCCAAGAACCCTCGACATCGCCCTTATGGACTTTTACATCCATTGCCCATTCTGTTGTCATACTACATTTACGTGCAGTGTATAAAAATATTAAAAATCTTGTGTCTATTGTTAATATATGTGTGAGTGCTAGAGGTTATTTTAGAAGATATTATAAGAAGAGGATTTATTATAGCCACTTAGTTAGTGAATTAAGATGGCTATTTATTTTATTCCTACCTTATTTATATCCTAGAATAGACTCTTTTGTAATTAGAAGAAAGGTAAAGGTTGTTTTACCTTTCTTGTTGGCTTTTGAGGTAGAATGGACCTTATGAAGGATAAGAAAGAAGAGCATGGGGTGAATAAGGCCCATCCAATAGGATTTGGCTGCCCATGTGGGCGTCTCATAGTCTAATATGGAAAGAAAGGGAGATATATTCCTCTTGCTAGACCGAGAGAAGAAAGAGTTTTTGAGTGGTGAACTTTGGAGAGAGATAGCTCCGTGGTGATAGAAGTGTTTGTAATGAAAATTGGTAGATGTGTTCTTCAAGTTGTGAGGATTCTAGAACCTACTCACTTGCTTGTTTTGGAGTTGTGAGCAAAACATTATGCTTGTTTTAGTAGAGTAGGGTTTGCTGCCACCTGATGAAGAGGGGCAGAAACTTCGAGCTGCTACTGCAAGTTTGATTTCGACTCTTTCTTAGTGAAATTTATAAAAAGTGTCGAAATTTGTGTTAGCTTTCTATCAAGACATCTCTTGTAGCATTTGAAGTTGGAGAGCAAAAGTTGTGAGCTTGAGAGTGGGAAAGGGTTTGCTGCCACCTGACGAAGAGGGGCAGAGACTTTGTTCAACCACCCAAGTCGGACAGTCTCCTCAATATTTTTGATATTTTAGGTTCTTATAGTAGCTTGTGTAAACTTTCTACAAAAACAAAAATCAATACATTTGGAGCTTTGATGAAAGTTTTATGAGCCGTGAAGTGTCAAAGAGGGAAAATTGTTGCTAGGGTTTGAAGAGTAGAATCAACTAGCTACAAAATCTGGAGTTTGAGAGGCATGCATGCAAAATTTTAGAATAAGTTAGATGATGGAGTGAGCTTTCTAAAAAGCTATTGCATGTCCAATTTGGAGAAGGGAAGTGATCACAACAAAGGCTGAAGTGAAGAGGAGCTTTGCTGCCTTTGCATTTGCTTAGAAATTTTAGTGCCTACTTCTTTTAGCCATAACTTTTAAATGGTAAGTCATCTATTTGTGAAATTTCGATATGTTTTACAATGGATTATTGGCTTTCCATAGGTTGTAAGCACGCTTGATTTGACCTTTAGATGAGTTTTTAGTGATTTATTTATTTTCAGCTTGTTGTATAACTTGTATTCCTCATATGCGGTTGTATTTTGAGGTATACTTGAATACATACACACTTTTCTTATACCTTTTATAAAAATATATATACTTGTATTTATATTAAGTATTTATATAAGTTTTTTTATAAGTATTATATATAATATTTATACAAGTATTTATACAAGTATTATACCAAGGATTTATATAAGTGTTTATGCAAGTATTTGTATAAGTATTATTCAAGTATTTATACTTTATATTTGTACAAGACTTGTACAAGTATAATACAAGTATAACTTGAAAGCTTGAAGAAATATTGTGCAAGTATAGAACATACTTGCACGGCTTCCTCTTATGTTCCCTGCTAGTTCTAGTAGCAGCTAAGAACCCGGCGTTTTTCCAAGGCAAATTCTCTCTACCCGACACCGTGTTGTCCATGGTCTTCAATTTCCATGGACTTTATTACAGATCTCCCGCCATCGAATTCATTTGACAGCATCTTTATTGTGGTGGATCGACTTACAAAGATGGCATATTTTATCCCTTGCAAGAAGACATCATCAAGCGAAGACACAGCAAGGCTCTTCCTTGATAATGTGTATTGATATCATGGTCTATCAGATGATATTGTGTCAGATCGAGGAACCTAATTTGTATCAAAGTTTTGGAGATCTTTTTTTAAGATATTAAAGGTGGATATCAAGCTTTCTTCGACATTCCATCCTCAAACTGACGGCCAAATGGAACGGGTGAATCAAATTTTGGAATAGTATTTACGATGCAGCATCAACTATCAGCAAGATGATTGGACTGCATATCTACTGCTAGCCAAGTTTCCATATATCAACACCCTTCATGGGTCGACTCAAAAAACACCATTCTTTTTTAACTATAGGTACCATCCGAAGCTTGATTTATTGAGTCCGTCAGCGAATAACAACTCAGCAGCTGAAGGATTGGTGCAGCAATTATCGAAGCTTCAAACCACATTAAAGCTTTAATTGCAAATTGTCCAAGAGTCTTGCAAAGCATCCACAGATAAATTTTAGAATGAGGCACCTAATTTCAAAATTGGAGATAAAATATGGCTGCTTCAACGGAATATCAAGACCAAGCAGCCATGTGATAAGTTGGACTACTAGAGATTAGAACCATTTGTTATCCAGAAGCAGATCAATCCTGTGGCGTATCGCTTAGAGTTACCAGCTGCTATGAAGGTACACCCTATCTTTCATGTTTCTCTGTTAGAGCCTTATCGGGAATCGCCTTTTCTTGGAAGAGTGCAATGTCCGCCACCTAGTATAGAAATTGAAAACAACAAAGAATATGAGGTAGAAAGGATACTAGATTCACGGCGAAGATGGAATAAATTAGAGTATTTTGTACATTAGAGCGGCTATGATATTAATGAACAAGTATGGGAACCAGCCAAAAATCTTACTAATGCGTCGCGAAAGGTATGAAAATTCCATCGACGATATCCTAATAAATCAAAAGCTAGCCATTAACAAAGCGTAAAGATGAAGCCTTCTCTGAAGAAATGAATAGAATAGGAATCTAGGTCTTATCAAAACATAACTTGTTGTATTTCGTAGTATCAAGATATCTAATATCAAGGTGTATTTAGATATGGTTAGTGAGAATGTAGATATTGTACTAGTGGTACCATCTCAATCGAGTAGCTCTCGACGTCGACCTCGAGATGAAGAATTAAAAGAACCAAGAAGACGTTGAAGAATACCAAGCAGCAGGTCACTTAAAATTGTCTTTGAAGTTGAACCAGCTCATGCAAGTAGTAGCGAAGCGATATTTTCAGGTCGTTTCCACAATGAAGATACAGAAGTTCAGGCATGGTCTCAAGTGGAAGGTGTTGGTCATTATTGGTGGCTACAAAGGCCTATGAATCATCTGCCTAGTGAACGACAACTGGAGTATATTGCAGAGACTATGCGACAAATTTTTGATTTCCTATGTTTATGAGTATACATTTCAAATGGCTTCTCGGAGACCTCAAAGGTAGAGGAGGAGGTGATGTCAAGGACATACTTATTACAACCTTCTAGAACATTTTAGAAGGTTCTTAAAATTCTTTAGAATCTTTCAGAGCCTTCTAACATCTTCCTAGTTGGTAGAAGTTACTTGAGAAGCTTCTTAGTTAATAGAAGTTGCTTGAGAAGCTCCCTAGTTGGTGAAAGCTGCTTGAGAAGCTTTCTAGTTGGTAGAAGTTGCTTGAGAAGCTCCCTAGTTGGTGAAAGCTGCTTGAGAAGCTCCCTAGTTGGTGAAAGCTGCTTGAGAAGCTTTCTAGTTGGTAGAAGTTGTTTGAGAAGCTCCCTAGTTGGTGGAAGCTGCTAGAAAAGCTTCCTAGGTAGGAGTATATGTTAGAGTCGAGGCTAAAGAGTTCTTCAGTCTCGACAACACATCTCTTGGAGCTATAGCTCACCTCTTTGGTGTTGTTTTGGTACTCATCTGATTAATCTAGTTCCTGCCAGTTCTTCTTGAACTTCTTGTTCAGACTTCAAGTCTATATTTTGTGGTCGTGATACTTATTTACCAATGTAAAGAACCTCAAGTTAGTCTTTTAAAGAAATATGATAGTACACATTTGAACTTTTAAGGATTTGTCAACCAAATTCAATTGATAATAATTATACAACGTAATATTTATCTAATATAAGAATCACAGGTTGGATTGATTTGTATTTTATTTATGGAGCAAACATTATCATAATTTGCTTCTTTTTTTGAGAAAAGATCATCAATTTTAAATAAATTTAAAGCTTTTATAGAAATATTTGTAGAAGCATTTGGAAAACATGATAAGGATCATTTAACAACAGCCAAGATTTGAGCATTACAACAAAGTGCACACTTTGTATCAATCTATATATTCAATTTTAGACAACTAATGTATGATATGAATTGAGATGAAGAAATCTTAATGAGCTAATTTTATTACAAATTAAGAAATAATATAAAAGATTTATTATTGCCACTTTTGGATCTATAATTGCTTAATGAATCTATCAGCCAAGCCATGAAATAAGATAATTGACTATTTCAACATTGTTAAAATCATTGTTCATGGGCTTTAGCAAGATAATACGCAATCTTTCTACATCAACAAGCAATTTGAATTCACATCCAAAAGATATGCAGTTTGATGCAGTATATTTCAAACCTTTTAATCCACAAGAAAAGAAATATGGAATGGAAGAAGATCTATATTTATATTGTGGCAAAAAATACCACAAGGCTTGCAATTTTCTAAAAAATAAAATCAATATATTTCCAAAACGAAGAGTGCAATCATTCAAGAAAACAAAAATGTTCAATTACAATAAGAACCATGCAGCTAGACACTTCAATATTATAAAGCTATTTAGGTTTCTTTCTTTCTATTCAACTTATTTGTTGTTTTATAAATTTTTTGTATTTTAGCCTTCAAAAGCTTTAAACAATTGTCTTGTTGGATTCAACGACAATTGCTTATTTCTCAAATGAGGAATTTGTTAAATTTTATAAAAAAATATTTGTATAGAAATCTAAAGCTATTCATATAGAAGTAATAGATAGATGATTCTTATCTTTTAGTAGTGTCGTCTATGAAATAATACCTATAGAAGTATCATTTGAAGATCATAGCAGTTAAATTGTATTCAATGTATTTAGAACTCTTTCAAATCTTATTATATTCAAACTTTCTTGATTGAAAAAATATCATCCATTTATAAATTTGAGGTTGCAAAGAATGACATTTTTAATAGAAATCCATATAAGAAAATTTTATAAAAAGTCACAAATTGATAAGCCTTTATTTATTAAAATAAGTGCTTTTATAAGATTGGCTAAAGAAGTTATATCATTTATTATTTATACAACTTCAATTAAAAAAAATATGACTTCATCAATAATTATTTTAGAATAGTAGATTGAATTTTAAGATATTTTTCAAAAAAAAAATGCTGATATATTATTAAAGCACTGACCATATAATTGTGCTATAGACCTTCAAGAAAGAACTCAACCACCTTTTGGTCTAATTTATATTCTTTTTCAAAATAAGCTTTTGGAATTGAAAGATTATATTGATGAAAATCTTACAAAGAATTTTATCAGGGATTCAAAGTCTCCAATAGATGCACTTATATTCTTTGTGAAGAAAAATTATAGTTCCTTGTATATATATATATATATATATTGATTATTATGGATTAAATAAGATAATGGTAAAGAATCATTATCTACTACCATTAATCTCAAGACTTTTGGAATAATTTGGCTAAGCGAAGATCTATATTAAGATAGATCTTTGTAGACCATACAATTGGGTACAAATAAAAAAAAAAGACAAATAGAAGACCTCATTTTAGATAAGATATGGATATTTTGAATATAATATCATGTCTTTTGAATTAACAAATACACCTACTATCTTTTAGCATTTAATGAATGAAATCTTTCAAGAGCATTTGGACAAGTTTGTGGTGATTTCTTTTGATGATATTTTGATCTACTTGAAAAATTTGGAAGAACATGAAGAGCATATAAAGTTGATATTACAAAAACTACAAGATATAGGTCTATATGCCAAGTTAAAAAAATATATATTTCATCAATTAAAGATGGAATTTTTGATATACATTGTATGTATTGAGGATTTAATGATGGATTTGTGAATCCTACCAATAGATCTTAATTAGTAGATTAGTTAAAAATATAGTTTTAAGTCATTTAATTATACAAATACAATGGTTAGAGAGTTTTTTTGATTATTTAAGTATTTATTAGAATTTAAAATTATTTATAAATATAAAAGTCTTATTAGAAGAAAAATTACAAAAATAGAATCTTAGTAAGTCTTGGAGGCAATTATTTTAGTTGATTTAGTATTTTTACTTATTATTAAGTATTAAGAGTTAGTTATTGAGACCAATGTTTATATTGGCCTTCTAACTACATGTATTATTCATTAAAATCCTATAAATGTTACTTAGTAGGTAGAAGAAGCATGAGAAAGAAATCTCATATCTTTTTAATTATTTTTTATAGAAAATAGGATTTTGAGTTGATTTTTATTGATTTTATTATTATAAAAATTTTCAAGGTAGAATAAAATAATCTTAAATTGATATTATCATCTTAGAAATATTATAGAGATTTTTAAATTTTATTTATAATTTATTTATAATTTATTAAGAATTTATTAAGAATTTTTAGAGCAATTTTGAAGACTTTGGTTAAAATAAGTTTTACCACCTTGGGAGCCATTATGAAGAAATGGAGCAAGATTTGAAGGCCATACAAGGTTTTTAGGCTAATAGGGTGTTTTTGAACACCATGGTGAAGTCAAAAATGCAAAATAATTAGTTCTACTAGTATTAAATAGGAGGACCAGCAGCTAGTGTAGTCCTTATAAAAAGGGAGGTGTACAAGTCCCGTATGGGTTGTGGCACCTTGGATGTAGGTAGTATATAAGACTAAGGCCTCATGGCCTCTCTAGGACACCCATATATACTACTTATGAGCCTTGGTAAGGTTCGAACCCATGATCTTTTAACAAGTTACCCTTGAGGTAAAAATTTCCACTTAATTTTTTTATTAATAAAAAAAATTACCTATTTGAAAATATAATTTTTACTTTTTATTATTATTTTTTATTAGATAAAAATCTAGTAAACAAACTGTAACTAGTTTTGTAGTATGCAATTATTTAATTGCACATATTTTTTTATTTTGTTTTATTCTTCTCCTTCATTATTATTTATTGCTCCTTATACTTCATACCAAAATTTTATAAACAACTCTTAATTGAGACCACCTTATAACTTGGGTTGAGGAATGAATTTTATCTTCATAGGATCCCAAGAAAGTGTAGGCGGTTATATAGTGGGCTATTTTAAAGATTGTAAGAGATGTATAATATTTTCTTGGATTTATTAGTTTCTATCCAATCTTCATCAAAAATTAGTCTCAAGTTTCTACTCCTTTTATTCAATGAACATATAAAGATAAGTTGGAATGGAGGCTTCAAGTGGAAAAGACATTCTAAGATCTCAAGACAACATTCACCATAGCTCTAATCTTTATGCATCCATATTTTATAAAAATATTCTATATGGAAACCAATGCTTTGAATTTTGCACTAAAGACTATACTTTTACAAATTGATATAGGCAATAAGTTCCATCTTGTTGCATTTTATTCTCAAAGGTTTTTTATTGCCAAAATTAGTTATAAAATCCACAATAAAGAGATTCTTGCTATTATAGATTCTTTTCAAGAATGGTATCATTTTTTAAATGAATAATGTATCTTATAACTATATATATATATATATATATATATATATATACTATAAGAATTTAAAATATTTTATATCAACTCATATTCATAATTACTGTAAAACTTGATAGAATATATTATTATCTCAATTTAATTTTATTATTATTTATCAATTTAAAAAGTAATAAGGATTATCTAATACTTTATCAAGGAGATTATATCTTATATCAAAGAAAAGAAAAGCAACATTTGATCAACAATATATAATTTTATTGAAGCCGGAGTAATTTTGCCTTTGCATCATTATTACATCGATACTTATTGATTCTAATTTTTTTAATGAAGTATATGTTGCAACTACTAATGATGCTTTGGCCTTTGATATCAAACATCATCTCAATAAAAATGTAGGCAAATTCAAGCTTGAAAAAGATCTTCTATATTTTAAAGAATATTTGTATATCTTAAAAAGATCAACATAATTGTACATTCTTCAATCTTGCCATGACTTTCTAACTATTGATCACTTTGAATTGAACAAGATCTTGGAACTTATATCTTGAGATTTTTGGTGGCCTCAAATGTGGAAGGCTATGAAAGATTTTGTGCTCTCTTATAACATCTATTCAAGATCTAAGAATCTTCAACATTGCTCTTATGGATTCTTATAATCCTTATTTATTCCAAAACGGTTATGGTCTTCTATCTCAATGGATTTCATTATAGATCTACCACCATCTAATTTATTGGATAGTATCTTTATAGTAGTTGATTGACTTACAAAGATAGTTCATTTTATTTCTTATAAAAAGATTATTTTTAATAAAGAAATGGCAAGACTTTTTATTAAAATAATATATATATATATATATATATATAATTTTATTATTTTATAAAATATATATATTTTAATAAAGAATCTCTTTTTAGACAATATATATATCAATATTATGGCCTACCAAATGATATTGTATTCAATCAAGGATCCCAATTTGTATCTAAATTTTAAAAATATCTTTTTGAAATATTAGAGGTAGACATTAAATTTTCTTTGGTTTTTTGTCCTTAAATTGACTGCCAAACAGAATAAGTTAATCAAGTTTTGAAGTAATATTTATAATGCAATATCAATTATCAACAAGACAATTGAGTGTCATATCTACTATTAACAAAGTTTATATATAATAGTATTGTTCATGTGTCAATTTAGCAAACATTGTTTTATTTCAACTATAGATATCACCTAAAGCTTTATCTATATAATACATCAAAGAATAACAATCTAGTAATTAAAGGATTTACAAAGTATCTATCATAATACTAAACAATCTTAAAGCTTCAATTGTAAGTAACTCAAGATGCTTATAAGACATCTGTAAATAAATTCAAGAATCAATTGTTTATTTTTTGTATTGAAAATATAATATGATTTCTTCAATGGAACATCAAGACCAAGCAGCTATATGATAAGTTGAACTATCAAACGTTAGGACCATTTTTCATCTAAAAGCAAATTAATCTAATGGCATATCCCTTGAAACTACCATCTTCTATGAAGGTACATCCAATTTTCCATGTCTCTCTTTTAGAGCCTTATAAAAAATTACATATTTTAAAAAGAATACAACAATTATTATCTAATATTGAAATAAAAAATCATAAAGAATACAAGATCAAAAAGGTGTTTAATTCACGGCAAAGGTGGGACAAATTAAAATATTTTATTCATTAGCGTGGCTATAATATTAATGAATGTACATACAAATTAGCCAAAAATCTTACCAATGCACTTTAAAAGATATAAGAATTTTATTGATTCTATTTCTACAAATTCAAATGTGTTTGATGATTACTTTCTAGTGAAGATTGGATTTTGTAAAGATTAGATTTAAAAAATACCTATAAAAGGGGGAGAATCAAACTAATACCTTCATCAATATGTAGTCATCTTTTTCAAGATAGAATAGAATTATAGAAGCAAATTAGTCACCATGTCAAACCTTCAACTATTGAGAG
This sequence comes from Physcomitrellopsis africana, assembly GCA_036785485.1. Lineage (NCBI taxonomy): Eukaryota > Viridiplantae > Streptophyta > Bryopsida > Funariales > Funariaceae > Physcomitrellopsis > Physcomitrellopsis africana. Next base: position 26,384 of record JAWRVF010000403.1, on the reverse strand, counting down.
ATTTAGCAGAATAAGATTTAAAAGATTTACTTACTATGGAAGCTTTTAGCAAATCAGTATAATTTTTATAATTTTTAATTAAGCAAAGTTAGGATGATATATTTTAGCACCAAGTATGACCACAATTGGAGTCATTAGGAGCAACATCCAACCATAGAAGTCTTAATTCTAATACTCAAGCTTTAATGATATTACTTGAGCTTAGAAAAGTGAATCCTCTTAAACCTAAGATCTTATTTGGAAGATGTTTTGAAGGTTACAATGAAGATTAGATCTTTGGATGGGATGTTTTAACAATGGAAATATAAGCTTAAGGCCATAGACTATTTCTTTGAGGATCAATAGTGTGAGTCATCAAATTAACTCATTAGTTGTTTTAAGACAAAATAATGCATTTAGAGTACCAAAATTATAATTGTAAAGTAAAAATGTATTTTGAGGATGTTAAAAAAAAAGATAATAGTATTAATAAAGAAGAAATAGAATTTTAATAAATCTTAGAGATAATTATTTTAATTGATTTAGTATTTTTTTTAACTATAAGAATTAAATTTAATTATTAAAACCAATGCCTATATTGGCCTTCTATATACATGTATTACTTATTAGAAATATATAAATATTACTTAGTAGGTAGAAGAAGCATAAAAAATAATCTTCATATCTTTTTAGTTTTTTATATAAAAAATAAGATTTTAAAATTAAAATTGATTTTATTATTAAAAAAAATCACCAAGATAAAATATAATAGTATTAAATTGATATTTTATCTTTAAAGTATTTTAAAAATATTTATAATTTATTTATAATTTATTTAGAATTTTTTAGGATTTTTTAGAATAATTTTAAAGATTTTGATAAAAATAAATTTTACCACCTTAGAAACCATTATGAAGAATTGGAGCAAGATTTGAAGGCCATGGAAGGTTCTAAAACTAATTAGATATTTTTAAACACTATGGTGAAGTCAAAAATACAAAAAAATGAGTTCTATTAGTAAAAAATAAGAGGACGAGCAGCTAATGTAGTCCTTGTAGGAAGAGAGGTGTATAAGTCCCATATGGATTGTGGCACCTTAGATGTAGGTAGGAGGATAAGATTAAGGCTTCAAGGCCTCTCTATGACACTTTTATATACTACTTGTGAACCTTGGTAAGATTTAAACTCTTGATCTCTTAAGCAAGTTATCCTTGAGATAAAACTTATTCACTTAACTTTCCTATTATTTACTTTTTATTTTTAAACTATCATAACTTATTCATAGTAATTTGGATTTATATATTTTTTATATCATTGATAAGATAAAAAAATTATCTATTTAAAATTATAATTTTTATTTTTATTTTTTATTTTTTATTAGATAAAAATCTAGTGAACAATGATTATCTTTATAATGTGTAATTGTTTAATTGCACATATTTCACTTGTTTTATGTTTGTTCTTCTTTTGTTCTTACTATTTATTTCTTTTACTTTATACCACCAATTATAAGTAATTTTTAACTAAGGCCATTTTTTAATTTGAGTTGAAGAATAAAATTTATCCTCACAAGTAGAATCTATTGTCCAATAATGGAAAATAAAATATATAGCTTCATTGGTATAGCATATTCTTGATTTTTTACATATGTAGGAAGATTTTTGACAATATGAACTCCTCTTGGAACTTGTTGCTAGAGAAAGGGGTGATGTTAGAAATACACACTTTGGAAGTTCATAAAACCTTCTAGAACATTTTAGAGGTTTTTTTGTTAGTAGAAGTCGCTTGAAAAATCTTTTAATTGTTGGAAGTAGCTCAAGAAGCTTTGTAGTTAGTAGAAGGAGCTTGAAAAGCTTCCAAGTTGGTAGAAGATGTTTGAGAAGCTTCCTCGTTTGATGAAAGCCGCTCAAGAAGCTTTCTAGACATGAGTATATATTAAAATCAAGGCTGAAGAGTTCTTTAGTCTCAACAATATATCCCTTAGAGTTTTAACTCATCTTTTTTGGTATTATTTGTGTATTCATCTAGATAATTTAAATCCTTATGAATTTCTTTTTAAAACCTCTTTCTAATTCAAGTCTCTTATTTTATATTCTTATATCTTTGATAGATAATATATGACTAATAATAGATAATATTCTTGAAATCCAAGAAATTTTGTATATAAAAAACTTTTATATCAATTTCAACAGATTCTTTGTTTTTTGATCAAATTTGTATAATTTTAACTATAGACCTTTTTATTTTTTATGTTAAATATTATTCCAATAATATCTATAATAATTCAAATAATTTTAAATTTAAAGATAATTTCTTCTATTTTGAAGAACGTATATATATCCCAAAAGGACCATTGTGTCTTTGTATTTTCCAAATGCATCATGACTTTCTAATTGTTGGATATTTTAGAATCAATAATACATTGAAATTTATTTTTAGAGATTTTTAATGGCCTCAAATATAGAAAGCTATCAAAGAATTTGTGATCTATTAAAATATATGTCCTAAATCAAAGAATTTGTGATCTATTAAAATACATGTTCTAAATCAAAGAATCCTTGACATTGCCTATATAAACTTCTTTAATTCCTACCAATTTCAAAACAACCATGGTGTTTTATTTCTATGGACTTCATTACAAATCTCCTACCATCAAATTTTTTTGATACCATATATATAGTTGTTGATTAATTTACCAAGATGGCACATATTATTCTTAAAAAAAATATCATTATTGGTGAAAAAATAGCCAAATTTTTTATTGATAATGTCTATCTATACTATAGATTGCTAGATGATATTATATCAAATTGAAGACCGTAGTTTATGTATAAGTTTTCGAAGTCACTTTTTGAGATTTTTTAAATAGATATCAAGCTTTTTTTAGTATTTTATCCATAAACCAATGGCCAAACAAAGCAAGTCAATCAAATCTTAGAATATTATTTAAGATGTACTATCCATTATTAATAAGATGATTAGATATCTTATTTATTTCTAGTCAAATTTGCCTACAAAAATACAATTTATATATCTATTGAATAGATTCTATTTTATTCCAATTATGGCCACCATCTAAAATTAGATATATTATTTGTTGATAGATTCAAAAATCTAATAATAAATAATTTTATAAGCTAAATTGCAGATATCTAAGCCACCTTGAAACTTCAACTAGAAGAAGCTCAAGTATGCTTCAAAAAATCAAGTGATACACAAAAGAAAGAACTACCCTTATTTTAAATTGGCAATGAAATAAAGTTTCTTCAACACAATATAAAAACTATTCTATTATTTGATAAATTAAACTATTAAAAGTTGGATCAATTTTTTATTTAAAAACAAATTAATTTTTTTGCTTATTGATTGGAACTACTAGCGCCTACAAGGATCATTAGAATACTTTGTATACTAGCATGGTTATAATATTAATGAATGCATATATAAGCCAACCTCAAATTTAATCAATACATTGCAAAAGGTATAAGAATTTCATTGATGACATTCTTTTAGACCTAAAATAATAATACATTATCATGTGGCATGATTTTTTATGTGGAAATACATTGAGTACCTGGCTGTAGAGAATTTACTTCAAATATATTGGTAAGAATCTAATAAATGATTTATCCTTAATTAAAAGAAAAAATAATACAAGGATATTATAAAAGATAATTTTTATTGATAAATCCTTTTATATTTAAGTAGGCTTACACAAAAAAATTCAAATTACCACAAAACCTTTCAAAACCTTATTCACCTATAAGGACTTATTTCTTCTAAAATTTTAAAATTTAATAATTCTTGATTCAACTATTCAATTTCTATAAAAAAAAATTTCAAAGTGTAAATAATTTTCTTAAGCTTTACTACAAAAAAAGATCAATTGCAAATTTGTGAGGATAAAATGAACTCCTCAACCCAAGATATAAGGTGGTATCAATTAAGAGTTGCTTATAAACTATAGTGTGAAGTATAAAGAGCAATAAACAACACGAAGGAGAAGACAACACAAAACAAGTAAAATATGTGCAATTAAATAATTGCATACTACAAAATTAGTCATAATTTGTTCACTATATTTTTACCTAATAAAAAATAAAAATAAAAGTAAAAATTATATTTTTACTTAGATAATTTTTTTATCTTTCTAATGGTATAAAGAACATGTATTTCCAAATTATTATGAATAAGTTATGACAATCAAAAAATAGAAGGTAAATAATAGAAAAGTGAAGTGGAAAATTTTTACCTCAAGGATAACTTGCTTAAAAGGTCATGAGTTCGAACCTCACCAAGGCTCACAAGTAGTATATATGGATGTCCTAGAGAGGCCATGAGGCCTTAGTCTTATCCTCCTACCTACATCCAAGGTGCCACAACCCATCTAGGACTTGTGCACCTCTCTTCTTACAAGGACTATACTAGCTGCTGGTCCTTCTATTTTCTACTAGTAGAACTAATAATTTTATACTTTTGACTTCACCATGGTGTTTAAAAACACTGAATTAACCTATGGACCTTGTATGGCCTTCAAATCTTGCTCCATTTCTACATTATGGCTCCCAAGGTGGTAAAACTTATTTTTACCAAAGTCTTCAAAATTGCTCTGAAAAATCCTAAAAAATTCTAAATTTTTTTAAATAAATTCTAAAAACTCCTATAATGCTTCTAAAGTGATAATATCAATATAAGATTATTTTATTCTACCTTAGTGATTTTTTATAATAATAAAATCAATTTAAATCTACTAAAAATCCTATTTTTTTACATAAATAACTAAAAAGACATGAGATTTCTTCCTCATGCTTCTTCTATTTATTAAATAATATTTATATATATTTAGTAAGTGGTATATAAAGATAGAAGACCAATATAGACAATAGTTTCTATAATTAAATACTAATTCTTATAATTAAGAAAAAATACTAAATCAACTAAGATAATTGCCTTCAAGACTTACTAAGATTCCATTTCTTCTCCACTAATACTATTTTCTTTTATTTAGCATCTTCTAAATACATCTTCACCTAATAATTATAATTTTAGGACTTAAATGCATTCTTTTGTCCTAAAAAAACTAGTAAATTAATTTGATGACTCACAAAATTCATTGCCAATTATTCAAAATCTTAAAAGCCCTAGAAGGTGCTTAAAATCCTAGCTTAAAGATGTTTGAGCATTCTTTTCTTTATATCTCACAAACCTAAAATTTTAATGCCATAAAAATTTTGCACATAGTCTTGTGACATAAATATATACACTTTTGAAAATTTTGAGCCAAAAATCTTTTAAATTATCTAAGATATAGCTTAGAACATAACCACTACTTAAGCAGGGTTACTTACTGCCCTTAGCTTACAAGCATTGATTTCAACTTCCAATATCTCTTTCATCACAACTTGCATTTTATCAAGCCATACATGAAAAGAATAGTCAAAAAAGTGCTCTTTCCAACTCTAATTTCTAATTCTCTATTGCTCTCTATATGCGTGAGTTATACCCAAAAGATTGGAAATAGATACAATTTCAACATCTTAACTTTTAGCACCTATATCTTTTTCATAAAAAGTCCAATTTACACAAAATTTGCACCAAAATCATATCTCCAAAATCAAACTTCTGGACTCAAGCCTCTAATATAAAACTCTTCTCAAAAAACAAACCCTAATTTCTAATACATCCTTACGCAACCTCTTTAAAGCCTATTGGGCATAATTTTTGGCCAATAGGAATAGAGACTTCTATCATCCATATCCATTCATTCACATGGATGGCCTAACTATCCCCTTTTGTACTAAAAATTCCTTTCTAATTCTTTTTCTTATAAGATTTATATAATATGTGTTCTGAACACCAAATAAAAGAAATAAATAAGATTTTAAGAATTATCAATGTCTATTAAGGACATAAGATTTATTTTAATAATTATCTAGTTAATACAGATTAATAGAAGAAGGTAAAATAAATTAATTTAATAATATCTTATAGAAAAGCTTCCTAGAAGCTTTATAGATGCGGAATCACCTTTATACATATCTATAGGTGATTGGTAGATTAAAAACTTGGTCGATAAGATAGTCACGTGTCACACATATTGGTAGCTTATAGAACAAGCTAGCCATGTATCGCACATGTTGGTAGCTTATGAAACAAGCCAAATATGTAGCGCACATGTGAAAAACTTGTCTTGCAAGTTTAATATGTGTCTTACAAATTAGACACATATAGGAGGTCCTATATAATACTACCATGTAACTTTTAGATAGATAGTATAAATAGAAATAAGAGTGAAGCCTTCTTCACTCTTATCAACTTCTATATTGCTTTTAATCTAGTTTAAGAATCTTGTGTATTTTCTAATCTTTGGCAATAGCCATTCTAATATTTTTTTTAATATACATATTTTTTTTATTTCAAACTTATTATTTTCCTTTGACATAGTTTTTTCTAACTTATGCATCTATTTTAATTTGTGTCCTTGATAAATTGACAAGAGTGAAGTTATAATATTAGAGCTTTGACTCTTCTTGATTAAGAGTGGATTATCCCTTTCTCTTAATAAGACATAAGCGTATTAAAAGTTACAGATTATCCACTTTTAAACTGATATTGTTTTTAGAATTTTTTTCTTTGTTCTTGAGTGTTTTATTTTGTAGTGAGAGTAAACATCTTTTTTCTTTTCTATTGTGGTATCATAGTAGAGTTTGTTGAAATAAAGAGTGCAGTGGCACAAATATAAGAGCAAATGAGAGAATTAATGCTCGCAATGCATCAACTCAATGTACCACCATAAGGAGCAACAAGATTAGCAGAGAGTGAAGATATAGAGATGATTTGAGCTGCTTCAAGCTATACCACTTTACCTACAATTGAACACTATTCAAGCATCAAAGAACCAAAAATTATTTTGCCAGAGAAGTTCGATGGCATCAGATCTAAATTTTGAGGATTCATCAATCAAATACAACTGATGATTGAACTTCAATCCCAAAGTTATCCAACCCAGGGATCATAAGTCAGGTTTATTGGAACACTACTATTAGGTTCTGCTTTATCATGATTTTTGTCCTTTTTTGAATGGCATGATCCAATAGTAGATAATTTGGAGGCATTTTTAGTAGAATTTTAATCTATATATGGAAGACATGATGCAATTTGTGTTGCAACCAACAAGATCTGTCTCTTGCAATAAGACAATTGATTAATAACATCATATGCTTCACAATTTTGATAATTAGCAATTGACATCAAGAGGGATGATGCTACACTTATTAGCCAATTTCTCTATGGGTTACAATATGAGGTAAAAAAATTGATATTCAACTTATCTGATGCTCAGACATTGAGTCAAGCAATTGATTTTGTTGTGAAGTATGATAATTAGCTTTTTGAATTTTGATTAGAAAGCTATACAAAAGAACCCCAATATTACTATAATATAATGGCAACATCAACGTCTTTTCAATACATACATTCAAAAGTAGAAGACATGCAAATTAACATGGTACGTTTTAAATCTTTTAATGAACAATAAAAGACTCATCGTCATCAAGAAGGATTGTGTTTATATTGTGGAGAACCTAAGCACACTACTCAACATTGTCTGAAGAAACGACACAACTACAAGATAAGGAGTACGGTTGTCAAAGAAGACAATATGTTAAAAAATGAGTTTGTCCAACTACAATAGGGATCGTGCAGGTGGAATCTTATATAACTTCTAATAAAGGTCATATCTTCTTCTCAGAATCCTCTCTTTATTTTATAATAGATGTCTATTTGAGACCTAAAAATCACAAAGCCTCTGCCATATTAGATTCAAGAGCCTCAGCTTGTTTTTTAGATAAAAAATTTGTTAAAAGTCATAGAATATCTTTAGTACAAAAAACTAAATCCGTACATGTAGAAGTCATAGATGGTCACCTGTTATCTTTTAGAAATATTATTCATAAAATCCTTCCTATAAATGTAATAATAAATGGTCATAATAATTGTGTAATCTTTAATATAATTAAATCTCTCTCTAATTTAGTTATTTTAGATTTATCATGGCTAGAAAAGTATAATCCTCGAATAGATTGGATTTCTTGTAGACTTGATTTTTTTCAAAGTATTAATAAGAGTTCCATAAATCAAGTAATAAACCATAAGCCTAGTATAGTAAAATCCATATTTATAGGCACAAAAGCTTTCATGAATAAAGCAAAAGAAGGATCATCTTTTGTTATTTATGCTACATCCATTTTTAATGGTGGAAGGACTTCAAGTGGCATTCCAAGTTAATATCAAGATTATCAAGATTTTTTGAAAAGAAGAATGCACACATTCTTCCACAGCATCATCTATATGATTACTCAATTGATCTCAAAGATGGAATTCAACCTCTATTTGGACCAATCTACAGTCTATTCTAGAATGAATTAGCTAAACTCAAGAAATATATTGATGAGAACTTGGCCAAGAATTTCATATACCATTCAAAATCCTCAACAGGAGCTCCTAGCTTATTTATAAAAAAAAAAAGATAGATCTCTATGGATGTATGTAGATTATCAAGGGCTCAATAAGATTACCATCAAGAATAGGTATCCTCTACCTTTGATACCTAGACTTCTTGATTAATTGAATCAAGCCAAGATTTATATAAAATTAGATTTAAGAAGAGCATACAACCTATTATATATCAAAGAAGGTGATAAATGGAAGACTACATTTTGAACAAGGTATGGACATTTCAAATATAATGTTATGCATTTTGAACTTACAAATGCATCAACTACTTTTCAACATCTTATGAATGATATATTTTGTGAATTTCTAGATGACTTTATTGTCTATTATTTAGATGACATTTTAATCTATTCTAAGAATACAAAAAAACATAAACTTCATGTTCATTGTGTGTTACAAAAACTTAAAGATACAGGATTATATGCCAAGATTGAAAAGTGTATATTTCACACTACTTAAATTGACTTCTTAGGATACATCATTTCAAATAATGGTCTCAAAATGGATCCTAAGAAAGTCCAGACAGTCATAGATTGGAAGATTCCAAAAACAATATAAGATGTGCAATGCTTTTTGAGATTTGTCAATTACTATCGAATCTTCATCAAGAACTTTTTTCAAGTTGTAGCCACTTATATGCTTAACTTATAAGGACAAACTCGAGTGGAGTAAAGAAGTAGAAGTATCATTTGAGGCTTTAAAGACAACTTTTACTTCTATACCAATCTTGTATCGCGTTGTCATGTTGCAGCACATTTATATAGTGAAAGGTATAGATAAGAGTAATTTATATTTAATACTTGATTATCTTAGTTCAATAGGAACTTAAGATACTTAAAAAAAGGATTATGGAAGCCTCTTAGATTATTTTCTTGTTTTAATAGCTAATAGATAAAAGTTAGTTGTTAAAGTTTTCTTCTAGGCTATACAAATTCTATTACTGATTTTGAAAAGTCATAAGTTAATTAGAATAGGATAGAAAAGAAAAATAGTTATTATGGTTGATACTAGAATTAAGTTGAAAATAGGATTTAACTTAAAAATCCTTAAAATTAGTTGAATTGATATCCAAGGAAAGACCGGATATGAGACAGGGTCGAAATCAGACCTCTAGAGACAAAAACAACCGTCGAAGGCAAGAAACGGAGACATTCAAAGATCGGCGATTAGGATTGGATAACTAGCTTAAAAGAGGTTTCAAAGGCATTTAGCTTGTGACCATAGGATTTTGGAAGACTTAGAAATCGCTATTCAAAGTTAGGGTTTGTATTGGTGATTTGGGTTTTTATATAAGACAATGATGGCTTCCATTGTTGAATAATTCATAAAATCTGTGAAGCATCTATAATTCAAAATTTGATATTGTTTGGATTATTGGGTGTGCTAAGTGTATACAAAAATTTGTATTAATCTAGCGATGCAATCAGGAGATATTTGAATTTTGATACAAAGGGTTGTCGAAAGTTGGTAGTTTAAGATTAAATAGGGTTTCTGTGATAACTAAAGATCCATTAATTGGATCAATGTAATTTTTGGTATGCTGATAGAAGACTTTTAGATTGAGCTACACACCAAGTTTGAGCTGAAGTTAATGGTGAAAGAAAGAGAAATCACCATTGGAGTTTCTGCATCAATCTTCAAGTTGGCGGCTGAGTGTCATTAGTGCGCTTTTTGGGCGTTTTCTTGCAATCTGTAAGTTAGGTTGGGCTAAATTTTTTTGAACATGTAAAAGGCTTATACTAGCATGTGTGTTAAAAATTTCACACTAAGTGGACAGTTCGATTAAAAACTATAGCTTGCCGAAGCTCACTAATTAAGGTTAGGGCTTATAAATAAAAATAAAAATTGCTTAATTATAAAAGAAACGAGGTAATTGGGATATATGTAAGGTTGATTTTATTAAGAGGAGTGTTTTTAAACACTTTTGAATTAAAGCTCGAATTATATTCCTTATACATAAGTGAAACCTATTAGGATTTCTTAAGTATTTGCAAACAGTACTTTACCTTCTATAGCCAAGTGTCCAGTGCATTCCCGAATGAGACACTACGTAATACGACAGCGTCAACTTTTTTAAGGCATTTTTTATAGAAATAAATGTCTCAAACTTTGTTTTAGGGGCAATATTGTCACAGATGGGAATAGATGATAAATTCCACCCAATAGCTTTCTATTCCAAGAAATTTTCAGCTGCAAAGATCAATTACGAAATCCACAATAAAAAACTTATTATAATTTTGGATTCTTTTCAAGAATGGCGTCACCATCTAGAAGGCGCTTCTAGTCTAGTCACCATGTATACAATGTCATGTTGTAGTTCACCTATTATATGAAAAAATTATATATGTATATTTAATGTATAATTTATTATATAGTTACATGAAAGCCATAACAGTGAGATTTATTGGTTATAAGATATGATTAGATTGTTAATGTAGAAAGAATCTATCTAAAAAGGATATTATTGAGGTTTATACAATCTTATTTCTTCTTTTGATAATAATTTTGAGGTTGATTTATATTGATAGTAACTTTTATATATCTTAAGTCATCTTTGTTAGACATTGGTGATCCTTAAGATCTTATTTACTTCTTTTATTTGGTGTCTAGAATACATATTATGTAAATCTTATAAGAAAAAGGATTAGAAAGAGATTTTTAATATGAAAGGGGATAGCTAGGCCATCCATGTAAATGAATGGAAATGGATGGTAGAAGTCTCTATTCCTATTGGCCAAAAATCATGCCTAATGGGCTTCAAGGAGGTTGCTCGAGGATTTATTAGGGATTAGGGTTTATTTTTTGAAGGGAGTCAAATATCAAATGCTAGGATCAGTATGTTTGGATTTTTGGATATGGTTTTGGTGAATATCTTCCATGATTTGGACTTTTTGTAAAGAGATATAGACGCTCAAAGTTAAGATGGTGAAATTGTACCTACTGTCACTCTTTTAAGCATAACTCGCGCATACAGAGAACAATAGAGGATTGGCGACCAAGGTTGGAAAGAGCACTTTTTTTACTACTCTTTTTATATATGGCTTGATGAAATGCAAGCTGCAATGAAGGAGATATTGGGAGTTGAAGTCAGTGCTTGTAAGCTAAGGGTTGTAAGTGACCCCAATTAACTGGTGGTTACATTTTGAGCTATAATTTAGGCAATTTGATAGATTTTTGGCTTAAAATTTTCAAGAGTGTATATATTTATGTCACAAGACTATGTATAAAAATTTTGTGGCATTAAAATTTTGGATTTGTGAGATATAAGGAAAATAGTGCTCGCGTGTCTCTGAGCTAGGGTTTTAAGCACCTACTAGGAATTTTGAGATATTGGACGATTGGAAATGAATTTATAGTCAATTTTTTCTTATGGTAAAACTTAAGAAGATTGACTACACTTTAAAGTAAATTATATAGAAACTAAATAGTTGAATCAAGAGTTATTCAATTCTAAATTTCAGCAAGAAATAAGTCCTTGAGGGTGAACAAAGTTTTGAAGGATTTTTGTGGAAATTTGAATCTCTTTTGTACAAACCTACAAAATTTACTTGAATATAAGAAGATTTTATCTATAAAAATTCTCTTTTGTAATATTATTGTATTATTTATCTTTTTTATTAATGATAAATCACTTGTTAAAGTTTTGTCAAAAGGTTTCAAGTAAATTCTCCACAGCTAGGTATCCAATGTATTCCCAGATAGAAAATCATGCCATACAACAACAGATCACAAGAACCTTGAGTATTTCATATCTATGCATGTATTGAATCTTTGCCAAGCTCATTGGAGCATGTCTTTGTCAAGATTCGAGTTTATTATCATCTATTGACTAAAAAAATAACAAAGTCTGTCCGATGCCCTTTCTAGACGTTCTTATCTTGTATCAAAAGAAGGAGATTCAACTTTTGATCAACAAAAAATAATCCTCTTGAAGTCGGAGCAATTTCATCTTTGAGCAATGAAATCAATATCAATTATTGATTCAACTTTTGTTAAGTAAATCCAGTCAAGTATGCTTTCAGATCCTCTTGTTCATGAGATTAAGAATAATTTGTCCAAATCTCATGATACTTCCAAGTTTGAATTCAAAAATGATCTACTCTATTTTGAAGGATGCCTATATATTTTAGAAGGTGCAACATGACTATGAGCTCTAGAAGCTCGTCACAACTTCCTTATAGTAGGACATTTTGGATATAATAAGACTTTGGAGCTAATATCAAGAGATTATTGGTGGCTCCAAATGTAAAAGATTATTAAAGAATTTGTGCAGTCCTGCAACATTTGTTCAAGATCAAAAACTCCTCGTCACTGACCTTACAAACTTCTTCAATCATTACCTATGTCAAAACAACCTTCATCCTTTGTTTCTATGGATTTTATCATGGATCTTCCAAAGTCAAATTCATATGATTCTATATTCACGATTATAGATTATTTTACCAAGATGGCATATTTTGTACCATGTACAAAATATATTGTAGGTGAAGAAATAGCTAAACTCTTCCTTGATAATATTTATTGTTATCATGGATTATCAAGGGATATTATATCAAATAGAGGAATATAATTTATATCAAGATTTTGGAGGACTCTTTTTAAAATATTGAAGGTGGATATAAAATTATTTTCAACTTTCCACCAACAAAGCGATGGATAAATAAAATGAGTAAATCAAATTTTAGAGCAATATTTGAGATGTACTATCAACTACCATCAAGATGATTGGAAAACTCTTTTGCCATTGGCAGAGTTTTCTTAAAATAATTTAGTATATTTTTCTACTCAGCAAACTCTATTCTTTACAAATTATCATTAACATCCACAACTTGATACTTTTGACTTTTCAAAAGTTGATAATCTTGTAGCAAAAGATTTGAAAAATCGTTTGTTAGAGCTATATGTAATAATGAAGGCACAACTAAAGAAAGCTCAAGAACAATAAAAAATCAATGCAGATATCTATCGCAAGGAACAACCTTGATTCCACATGGACAATAAGATATGGTTACTTTGCCGTAATATTAAGACTATCCATCCTTGCGACAAGTTGAATAATTGTAGGCTTGGACCTTTTTCAATTTGTCAATAAATCAATCCAATTGTTTATCAATTATGCCTACTAAAATCTATGAAAATCCATCCTATATTCTATATATCACTATTTGAGCCATACAAGATAATAGATATACAAGAAAGAAGATAAATACCACTGTCTCTTATAGAAGTGGATAACAATAAAGAATTCCAAGTTGAAGAGATTTTAGATTCAAGGTGGTGCCGAAATCGACTAGAATATTTTCTACATTGGCACTGATATGATATTAATGAACGCACATGGGAGCCATTCAAGAATCTAGCAAATGCATCAACAAAAGTCAATGCATTTCATCAATGACTTTCATCAAAATCAAGATAAAGAATCAAAAAAAACTTTGCTATAAAGCAAAGAAGGTTCTATAGAGGTTTCATCCTACCTTGTATCATTATTTATTATTTTCTTACATTTGTTCATGCTAAAGAGATGGAGGATGAACAACTAGTGAATTTAGCTCAAGAGCCATCAATTGCTGATTTATCGGACTAAACATTACGACTATCACAACCTTCAAGACAATGAAATAGAGATGACGATCCTCAAGAATAATATGTCATTCTTCAAATTGATGGTGAAATATGTGTTTGGTATCATGACCTTGGAAGAGACTCTCGATATTTGGTGATACTTTTAGAAGTAGGAACTACTCTTGATGGTGTTTCAAATGTTTTTTTTGAAGGAAGTTATGAAGGATTCAATAATGATCAAATAACAAGGTGGTCTTTTTGCCCTGATATAGGATACTATCAATGGCTGAAAGGACCTATCAACTACCTTCAAAAGGAACAAAGATTAGAGAATGTAACAAATATAATTCGACACATCCTAGACTTCCTCAACATATAATTACTGCTCCTCATGGAACTCGTCTCAAGAAGGGAGATAAAGTCATGGACATAAAATTTGCTCCAATAATTATCTAATTAATATAGATTGATAGAAGTATGTAAAATAAGTTAATTTGATAATATCTTTCAAAATAGCTTCCTAGAAGCTTTATAGATGTGGAATCACCTTTATACATGTCTATAGGTGATTGATAGGTTAAAAACTTGATCAACAAGCTAGCCATGTAACACACATATTACTAGCTTATAGAACAAGCTAGCCATGTCTCACACATATTGGTAGATTGCAAAATAAGTCATGAATGTGGCGCACATGTGAGAAACTTGTCTTGCAAGTTTAACATGTATCTTACAAATTAGACACGTGTAGAAGGTCCTACAGAATATTGCCACGTAGCTCTTAGATAGATAGTATAAATAGAGACAAGAGTGAAGCCTTCTTCACTCTAGTCAATTCCTTTATTGCTTCTAGTCTAGTTAAAGAGTCTCATGTTCTTTTAGTCTTTGGCAATAGCCATTCTAATTTCCTTTTAAATATACATAATTCTTTATCTCTATCTTATTATTTTCTTTTGATATAGTTTTTTCTAACTTATGCATCTGTTTTAGTTTGTGTCCTTGACAATGTCTAACAAAGGTGACTTAAGATATATAAAAGTTATTATCAATATAAATCAACCTCAAAATTACTATCAAAAAAAAAAAAAAAAAAAAAAAAAGTTGTATAAACCTCAATAATAATCTTTTTAGATGGATTCTTTCTAAACTAATAACCTAACCACATCTTATAACTAATGAAACCCAATGTTATGGCTTTCACTTAATTGTATAGTAAATTATACATTAAATATATATGTACTATTTTTTTATATGATAGTTGAATTACAACACAACAATATGTTAGATAAACTTTCATGTTACATATTCAAATATAGTATACTTTAGACTTTGCAATTTTTTGTAAGAAGGGTGGAAGCAATTCCAAAAGTTTTAGAACACAATTCTTATATACATGTAAACTAACAAATCTAAAAGTAGTTCCATTCTATCTCAAGATTACAATACATCTTTGATTTAGCTTATATAGTTAGATATGAATAGTCAAAAAGACAATACCATGTCAATTAGGCCATTTCAACCAAGCATTTTACATTCTCAACCTTGAGATAAAGAACCACCTGAACCAAAAAGATGTAGAATATTAAGTAGCCGCTCCATAGTAATCATCATCAAAATAGAATTTGCCTATGAAGGATATCTTGAAGTTATTTTTGAAGGACATTTTTGCAACAAAGATATGAAAGTTTAAGTTTGATCTATGGTAGAAGGCATTGGTCATTATTGTTGGTTGCAAAGACCAATGAATCTTTTGACTCATAAAAGATAGCTTGAATATGTGGCAAATACCATACAATACATCTTGGATTTCTTTTTCCTTTGATTAACTTTGATATTATCTCTCTTTGTAAAACTCGAAGCTAAAGAGAGAAGTGATGTTACAGGCATATAATAGAAAAAAGGTTCTAAAAGATTTTAAAAGGCTTTATTTGATCTTAGAAGATTTTAGAAGATTTTATTTTATTTTAGAAGGTTTTAGAAGATTCTTAATAGTTATAAAAGATTCTAAAAGATTCTATTTGATTTTAGAAGATTCTTGATAATTCCAAGAAGGCCTTAGTAGGCCTTAATAGATTTAAAGAAGGTTTTGAAAGGTCCTAGAAGGTTCTATGGGATTTTAAATGGTCACAGAAGGATCTTATGCTTGCTTCACTTTTAAGCATTAATAAGCTTACTTGCACCTAATATATATAGGAGTTGAAGCTAAAGGAATCTTTAGTCTCAACAATACAATACTTGTGGCTCAGCTTGGACCTTTCGATCTTATTCTTGTACCTTATTGTAGCTCCTTGCTTGTGATATAAATTGAACCTCTTTTATTTTAGTTCTTTGAACTTTTGAAGTTTTATTTTACTTAAGTGGTGTATCTATAATAAAAACCATTTTTAAAAATTGTATTATTTATTGAAAAAATTCTATAGTGCTTATTAAATGTTTAATAGAAAAAAAAGATTGAATTTCAAATCCTTTTAGCTTTAGCACCATTTGAATTGTTTACATATATAAGAGTCATCTTGAATTCAAATCAAGAGTTAAGTTATAAGAAATTTATCAATTCTTGAATTTTATTACTATATAATTGATGATTTTAAATAAATAAAATATTATATTTTGGTCTAATACTTTGAATATAGCTTTGTTATTTAAAAACCATAGTATGAATCTTATTAATATATCTTAATTACTATATTTAAATTTTAAAATATTTTCATATTATTAAAATATAATTAATTTAATTTATAGAATTTAATTGATTTTTTAAATATTAATAAAGGCTTTTTTAAGTGACAAGAATCTTATAAGGCCAAAAAATCTTTAAAATAGAGTTTTAATAAATCTTAGAGGCAATAATTTTGGTTGGTCTAATGTTTTTATGTTTTTTATTTTCTTTGTGATATTTCTTACTTAGTTCTTAAAATGCTTTTTTAAATCAGTAAGATTAAATTTTAATTTTAATTACTAAAAACTTATGCATGATAGTTAGTAGATAAAAAAATACTAAAAAAGAAATCATGAACTTTTAGTAGTTTATGAAGTTAGTAAGATTTATGGTTGATTTAGATTATTATTGTTGTTATAGAAAATTACCAAAGTGTGATAAAATAGCACCATTTTGATAATAGTATCTGAATTTTACAATTCTATAAAAAGTTGATATATTCTTATTAGTCATACTAATTGATTGTTTATTACAAAAAAATTCTATTGGTCATGGTAATTTTTTGCTAGTCACATTCTTTCTTCATATTTTTGTATGTTGATCTTTAATGCAAATTGTATGAACAATTTTTTGAATCGGTACATTAATAATTTATGTGAATATGTCTCACTCTTGTTTAAATTCAAAGCTTCATATAGTATTATTTACATTCCATATATTATTAATTTTTACTATTTATCAAAAACATTATTATCTACTAAATGAATTCTATTTGTTATATTAAATAATATCTTATAGTACAAAATCTACTATCAAAACATATTTTTGAAGTAGAATAATTACTCTTATGATAAATAGATTTATTCTTCTTTTTTATTTTTCTTATTTCTTTATTTCTTTATTTTGTTTCACAAAAAGATAAAATATAATATAAAAAATAATACTTTTAAGAAATTTTAAATTTTCAAATAATATTTAAAAAAAACTTATTTATTAATATATTTTCTTAAAGACAATCACTTTATTTTATAATAGATATAAATTAATTCAAATAATATTAAGTTCTTTCTTGAAGGTCAATTGTATAATCACAAGAATCACAATTAAGTATAATAGTAATTCTTATATATGTATATATATATATATATATATATATATATTCATTATATTACTCTAAGATTTTGTTGCAATCTTCACTCATATAAGAGCTTGATATTGTATAAATGACAAATAAATTTTCTTCTTATATAGCTTGTATAAATTTTAAAAAATCCTTGCTTCAACAATAGAGATTAGAGTTTTTTAGTTATGAAATATATTATTTGTTTAATATTTTTGTACATAAATAAAAAAATAAATATAAAACCACAAGATATCTAATCTATTTGAAGATCTTATCTTTTTAATTACAATAAAATAAAAATTAATAAATTGATTAAAAACTTTATAATATTTAATAATATTAAATTATTACAATCTTTAAAAACTATTTCTACTAGTAGGATATAATATATGATATCTTTGGAAGATAAGAATCATTTATCTATGACTTCTACATCTACAAGTTATATTTTTATATCAAAGAGATCTTAGGATACTTAACACATCTATCATCAAGAAAACTAACAAAAAATTTTAAATCTAATAAGTTATAAACAGGAAATATATGGCTCTTAAATCCTAAAAATACTTACACTAAATAACAAAGAAAGGATTTGAAAGATAATACAAGGCCTTCATAAAACAATGTTGTATAAAAATCTAAATTTATAGCTCTTATTATAGCTTGATTTTTAAAAAAATTTAGTCTTATTTTTTTAGAATCATATTCCTTGTATTATAGTTCTAACTCTTCT
Source organism: Physcomitrellopsis africana (assembly GCA_036785485.1). Taxonomy (NCBI): domain Eukaryota; kingdom Viridiplantae; phylum Streptophyta; class Bryopsida; order Funariales; family Funariaceae; genus Physcomitrellopsis; species Physcomitrellopsis africana. Next base: position 7,811 of record JAWRVF010000403.1, on the reverse strand, counting down.
TTTGATAATGTTAAATAATATGTTTTGATTTCCTACAATATAAGCACAATTCTACTTATTATTTATTTATTTATTTATTTATTGTTTTTCTGTATATGAAAGATTTAAATCATATAGCATAAATATACATAAATGACAAATTTTATTATATATTTTGATTAACAAAAGAATTTTATTTATTTTATAGAAATATAAAAGTATTGAGATAGTATTTTATAACTTATTATTTAAATTTAAAAAGCCAAACATTACAATAAAAATAAAAAATAAAAAATAAAAATGAAATTTTAATTTCATTTTTAAAGATCAAGTAAATTAGAAAATAACATTTTAAAATCATTCCCTAATTTACAAAAAATTTATTTAAAAATATAACATTATTTTATTTAATATATTTTATAAGTTGTTAAAGTTATGATGTGTATTTAGAAACAAATTAAATTTTTTGTTACAATAGCTAGATTTTGTTGATTGCTATATAAATATGTGTTATATTTTCTATACATAGATTAAAAATTAATTTAAAAAGTTCTTATAGTTATTAAATGTAAGATTTATTTTATTTTATTTTTTAAATAATAAGAATGAAAAAAGAATATGTTTACTAAGTGATGTTTTAATCAACTTGACTTGTAATGCTTGGATTAAATAAATTTGAATTTAGAGTTTGATAGCAACTTATATTTGGTTGATAAATCCTTAAAAATTAAATCTAGTACCACTAAATTTTTCTAAAAGAGCAACTCTTGGTTCCTTAGTAGATGCAATTGTATTTCTATAAACCACTTGATGTGGTGGAATTGTTGAAGAAACCCTTGCCATCTCCATGTCTTCTTTAATAGATACTCTTAATTTTGGTTGAAGTAGTAAACAAAGTTATTTTATAATATATATATATATATATATTTTTTTTTTTAAAAAATTAAATTTATTTTATTTCTTTTTATATTTGTATCATAACAATCTATATTTTTATTAATTTTTCTAGAAATATAATATCCTATAAGTTTTTATACAATCAAAAAAATAAAATAAATAATATTAGTTTCAAAGAGGATAATCCATACTTTGTAAATTTGTTATCTTTATAGAATCATTAAAAAAACATATTTTCTATAAGATATAAAGCATATAAATCTTTAGTAATGACATTTGGATAATAAGATGTTCTACCAACATTCATAATCTTTATAGACATAGCTTGTAGATGTAACAAATTTTATGCAAGTAGTCTTGATTAAAATTAATATAATTCTTGGTGTATGCTATTGTAGATGACGACATTAGATAAACAAAATAAAATAAAAAAGATTCTAAAAAATAAATAAAAGTAAACTAAAAAAATATAATAGATATAATACAAAATAAAACATAAAACATTATCAAATGTAAAAATTTTATAATGCCAAAAGACCTCACATCAAATATAATACTTAAAATATTTTTATTTTTACCATAAAAAAATATTTAATAGAATGATCAGAAGTTTTAATAACTATTAAAAATTAATATTTATTCAAAATTTTATATATTACTATTAAAACTATTTAATAAAAATAAAATTTACTTAAAATATAAATAATCAATTTTGCTACTATTGTAGTTAATTTTTAAAAAATTAGAATAAAAAAGTTAAAGATTTATAAAGAGATTTTTTTAAAAATAAAAAATAAAAAATATTTGATACAATAAATATCAAGAATTTTTTTATTACAAAATATATAATAGATTAAAAAATAAAATTATATAAGATTTTAAATATTATTTATAAATAATATATATGTATTTTTTAAAATAAAAATAAATAAGCTAATATCACATATTATAACAAACTAGATAAATGAAATATCTTAATTTTTATAAACATAAATTATTTTATTTTTAAAATCACACCTAATATATTAAACTCAATACTATCTAAAAATTTTAAGAATAAAATTTCAAAATAGATTGACAAATTAACATATTATTCTTGAAGAAAAGCAAGGATCTCTAATGCTAATATGTGTATATATATACACATATAAGTTACATTAAGAGCATTAAGGATAGAGACTAAGACTTAAAAACAAAACAAAAGCAATTACAAAACCATTTTAAAATTGGTTGTGAAGACAAAAACAAAGTGGAAATTCAAACAAGTGTAAATTTATTCACAAAAAATTTAAATTGATGTCTTTAAAAATCAAAGCATGGTTTAATTTGAAAAAAAAAGTTAACACTATCATCAAGCAGTTTCAGTTGATGTAATTATTTGGCTCAGATTCAATCCAAAGCAATCCAAAGCTTTATAGAGGAGCATATAAGCTTGTAAATTGATAGATAGTCACTTTGTATCTTAAATTGAGAATGTATCAAGTAATGCAATCTAAAGTGAGTCTCTAAATGAGAACTCAAAATTATCTTGGTTTCTGAATTATGAATAAAATTGGAATGTTGAAAATGGACCATAGCGAATTTTGAAAATTTTCATTGCAAAGAGTGAAGTGAAACCCGACCAGACACAAAATTCATCATAATAATTACTACACTTGATTGTGTCACAGTCCTCCGATGCATGATGTACAAAATCATTACCTTGAAGTTCCAAGCTCAAACATCAGATCCAAGCCATCCTAAAACTTACAAAAATTTGCATTAAGTCATCATTCTAAATTGGAATAAAGGATCCAACTTACACAGCACTTATTGCTTGGAAAGAGATCCCTGTAACCACAACCAAATATATCAATGCTCCGAATTCACCAAGAAGACGACATGAACTACAGAAGTACATGTCAATTTTACCTAAACGACTCAAATCCACGATCATTCCAAAAATTAAATGGGAAAAAAAAAATTAAATCAGTAACAAAATGCACTCCACTGGACAATGTCGTTGGGGTTGGATACAAGACCTTGTGCCGGCAGAACCCACCTTATAGGAAAAATCTGTAACGTATACCTACCTTCAGCAACCACAACCGAACAATCCCGTTGCAAACAAAACCCACAGCAACTCTAACTGGACATCACAAAGAAAAATCAAAGCACGACCAACCAAACAACCCATGTCCTAGTCTAGGTTAAATCCACATTGTGCTCTTCAACTACATCGGAACAAATTCACCATTCTACACGAAATGAGAATCGGCCTTCGTCACTGCACAGCAAAGAAGCCGCTAAATCATCAGGTATCATCAGAGCAATACTGAAAACCATGCAACAACTATCAAGACAACCAATACTAAAGAACCATCCTATTCGAGTATCTCCTAGCCACGCTTGATTTCAACCACCTCCGCCGTATCAGCAGCGACCTGCAAAACAGGTGCAACAATCGGAAGACAAGGTGCTAAATGCCCATAGAAAACTTTTCAACCCTCCTTCTGTGTAAGAAATAGCCCTGAAAAGCAGATTTTGCCCTGAAAGAACTGTACCGACACTGAACTCCAACGCAATCATTCCATTCCGTTGACCATACCATGGATTTCATCATCACCTTCCAAGACACCCACATCCTCCAAGCACGCACTGTGCTCCATCACGCAGCCGCAAATAGCTACCCAACCGCACCATGTCGTCAACCACTACAAGCCATTAATTTTCGTCCACTCCCACCACTCCATCAAACGTCGTCATCGCAGCAGACAATTCCCTTTCCCACCAGCGAAAACTTCCTCGACCTCACAACGACACACATTGACCGCATCTGGATGAAACGATGTAGTCACAACGACAGACACAGAGCCAAAGATCACCATACGCCAGAAACAGCCCTGTTGCAGAACGATGTTTCAAGAACACGTCCACATTTGCAGTCCACTGCACGCAGCTGTATTGGCATACTCCCACAAAGAGTCACGGTCGCTCTCCTTCCTACACACACTCAAGACGGCACGGTCCCCAAGCACCCCATCCTCTGATACCACTGTCCAATGCTACCGAAGTCCAAAAGTCGAGCCATTCTTCACGACCATCTCCACTCTCCTGCCCACAAAATCCACACCATCCACGCCCTGCAAAGCGCACACACCTCTGTGGAAACGACCACATCAGCAAATCACACTCCAAGCACACAAGAGCATCGACATCGTCCAAATGCGTCCTTGTCCGCAATTGCTGCCTCTCCATGCACCCAGACTCCCTCCACTGCACCAGACTCCACGCCGACATGATCCGCATGCCACCATCCATCATCATGCACTCCTACATGCCCACTCAGACTTCCACCAGACCCACGCCCATCCAATGTACCTCCGAACATACTCTCACAACACCTCCCTGCCTCCGCACAACCCGAGCCAACAGCATAAGCCCTGATCTCTCGAAGATGACCAATGCCCCAGAGCATAACAGCCATGCCGCACACCACCCACTGCCCTCGTCACAATCACTCACCTCCTCAAAACTACGCCACTGCCACGCACACAACTATCGCCAAACAGCGCCACCCACCCTACCCGCATCAACGCAACACAACCACCACGCAAGGCCAGCAACCACAACACGCGCAATCCCACACACCACCATCCATGAAATGCGCCACCAAATGAAGCGATGATGGCTTTACATTAGTCTCACATGCATCACATCATCCATGTATCACCCACTCAGCTGTGGGAAACGTCCGCCCAGGCCGGCGAAGCTAAAAATTAACTCAATCCTACAAAGCTCCCGCACAGCCGTTTCTCTTCCTACGATATCCTAATCTCGTCTCCTGCAACAGCTGCTACTCCTGCTGCTCCTAAACATCGACTCTCGGCGTTCGCTGCGCGGGATTACGGCACTCATATCAAGGACTCTTCGCGCCCTCGTTGCACGGCAACCCTCCGCACTTCTGCCACCCCGTTCTATACACGCGGCCCTGCGATCGCACCCCCTACCTCTCCTCCTTAACGCCACCACGCGCACGCCAATTGCGATCGCCAACCCCATCGGTCAACATCCGCCCCTGCCCCATTACAATTCCTCGTGGCCCTCGTCGTCGCTCTCCCCGTCCTCGGCTGCGCCTCCCTCGCCGCCTCCACCCGCCGCCTGGTACACCTTCGTCACGATCGGGTTACATATCCCCTCCACCTCCTTCAACTTCTCCGCGAAATCCTCCTTCTCCGCGCTCTGGTTCTCGTCCAACCACTCCAACGCCTCCTTCATCGCCGTCTCGATCGTCTCCTTGTCCTCTGCCGACATCTTCTCCCCCAGCTTGTCGCCCACCTGGTTCTTCATGTTGTACACGTACGTCTCCAGGCTGTTCCGCGCGTCGATCCTCTCCTTCACCTTCTTGTCCTCCTCTGCGAACTCCTCCGCTTCCTTCACCATCCGGTCAATGTCCTCCTGGCTCAGCCGACCCTTGTCGTTCGTGATCACGATCTTCTCCGACTTCCCCGTACCCTTGTCCTCCGCCTTCACGTTCAGAATCCCATTCGCGTCGACCTCAAAGGTCACCTCGATCTGGGGGACGCCTCTCGGAGCCCCGGGGACCCCCGTCAGCTCGAACCTCCCCAGCTCGCGGCAATCCTTCGTCAGACTGCGCTCGCCCTCGAACACCTGGATCGACACCGTCGTCTGCTGGTCCTGGTACGTCGTGAACACCTGCGACTTCTTCGTCGGGATCATTGTGTTCCTCGGGATCAGCTTCGTCATCACTCCCCCCACCGTCTCGATTCCCAGCGTCAGCGGCGTCACGTCCAGCAAAATTACGTCCTTCGTCTCGTCGCCTCCCTCCCCGCTCAGGATCCCTCCCTGCACCGCCGCCCCGTACGCCACCGCCTCGTCCGGGTTCACGCCCTTGTTCGGCTCCTTGCCGTCGAAGTAGTCCTTCAACAGCTGCTGTACCTTCGGAATGCGGGTGCTGCCCCCCACCAGCACGACCTCGTCGATGTCCGTCTTCTTCAGCCCGGCATCATCCATCGCCTTCTTCACGGGCCCCATCGTCTTCCTGAACAGATCGTTGTTCAGCTCCTCGAACCTCGCCCGGGTCAGAGGCTCCGAAAAGTCCACGCCGTCGAACAGCGACTCGATCTCCACGCGGATCTGGTGCTGGTTGCTCAGAGCCCTCTTCGCCCTCTCCGCCTCCCTCCTCAGCTTCCCCATCGCCTTCTTGTCATTGCCGATGTCCCGGTTGTACTTCTTCTTGATCAGCTTGATGAAGTACTCCATGATGCGCTGGTCGAAGTCCTCCCCTCCCAGGTGCGTGTCGCCGTTCGTCGACAGCACCTCGAACACGCCATTGTCGATGGTCAGCACGCTCACGTCGAACGTGCCGCCGCCCAAATCGAACACCAAAATGTTCTTCTCCCCGCCCTTCTTGTCCAGCCCGTACGCGATGGCGGCCGCGGTCGGCTCGTTGATGATGCGGGCCACGTTCAGTCCCGCGATCACCCCGGCGTCCTTCGTCGCCTGCCGCTGCGCGTCGTTGAAGTACGCGGGCACCGTCACCACGGCGTCCTTGATCCTCTTCCCCAGGTACGCCTCCGCGGTCTCCTTCATCTTCAGCAGCACCATGGCGCTGATCTCCTCGGGCGTGAACACCTTCGCCTCGCCATCCTTCACCTGCACCTGAATGTGCGGCTTCCCGTCCTTGTTGATGATCTTGTACGGGAACAGCTTGATGTCCTTCTGCACCTCCTTGTCCTCGAACTTCCGCCCGATCAACCGCTTCACGTCGAACACCGTGCGCTCGGGATTCACGGCGGCCTGGTTCTTCGCAGCCTCGCCGATCAGCCTCTCGCTGTCGGTGAACGCCACCCACGACGGAGTGATGCGGTTGCCCTGGTCGTTGGCGATTATCTCCACGTGACCGTTCTTGTACACCCCGACGCACGAGTACGTCGTGCCCAGGTCAATTCCGATCACGGTGCCCAGCTTCGCCGCCTCCTCCGCAGCACCGAAGCTCCCCACCACGCCGGCCACGAGCACCAGGCCCAGCACCAGCAGCGAGTGGCGCCCCATCGCGCCCCACTCCACCAAAGCAAAATGAAACGAAACGAAAGAAAAACCTAACAAAACGAATCCCAGACGGAAAACGGTCTCTTCAAAACCGCGCAATTGCAAGCTACAGAGACCTGACCTACAAATGCACAGCAAGGGCTTGCGCTACCCCGAACACTGGAATGCAATGCAACGCAACGCAAACAGGCGATCGAGAATGCGCACCGTCGGTCGAGACACAGAGCGAGAGAAGAAGGAGAAGACGAGAACTGGGAATATAGAGCTCGACCAGCCTCGCCAGTTCTGGACAATTCGCGTCTTCGCCGTGAACTAATAGGACTGAACTGGAGGGAGGATGGGAGGGAGGGAGGTTGGTTGGTTTGTTGGTGCTTGTGTTGCCTGTTTTGTGGTGTATTGTGTCGTGTTAGTAGTGTGTGTCCCATTCCCTGTTGGTGTGCGCGACGACGCTGCTGGTGGCGCCCTGGTTGGCCCAGATCCGCGCCTGGCCCCTCTTGGGCGCCCATAATTGGCACACAGCGGCCTGGATCGCGTCACTGCGGCGGGGAGCGCTGCCATTGGCGGACACACGTCTGGTTTGGTATTTTCCATCGAAATGGACACCAGGTACACGCAAGGTCAATGCTGAGGTGTTCTTTCCTCCATAGTTTTTTGGTTATTCTATCATTGCGTTGGATTCTTTTTTGTTTTTTTTTGTTTTGTTTTTGTTTTTTTGGTTTAGTCACTGCACCTCGACACATGCTTTTTGAAATCTGGTCTTGCGCGACTATTCATTTTTATATTTGCTTCCATCAGTTTATTATGCAAGTTAATTTTTGATTACTTGAGCTTTTATATAGTTTTATTTCATACATCAAGGTCCAAAAAAGTTGAAAGGCTGTAAA